>CM049371.1:17228694-17621550 GCA_026937815.1 Etheostoma perlongum | reverse complement strand
TCAAATAAATGGCCTTTGCTGTGTAATAGTACCTTGCTGTTTCCCCTTGTGTTTCATGTAACATTACATAAAAGTGACGTTATGAGCTGGTTTTAATTTCAAGTCACTTAGCTCATCTCTGGCCCCTGCCTTTAATTTATTTAGAATGGTGTGGAATACATGAGAAGAAAATTACATACAGTAAAAATGTGTTATAAAGTTTTCTTACTGCTAGGGACATTTAAAGATTTCATCACTCAAACTCGTTTTCACACTTATTCTATGAAATTTATTGCACAAAAAAACTGCCTTTTTGCTTCTCTCCACTCCCTAAAGTTTATGGACAGGAAATGATGTTTGATCTGCATTTTTTAAAGTGTAAATAAATTATTAAAACTCTTATCAATAAAAAGCCATAAAATGTACCTTAATACATAGCAAATAATTTAGTGCTTCATTTATTTTGCATTCGTTTCTTAGTGCTTCAGTCACTTTAGACAATTTGGAGCTATGCAATGCATCATGTGTGACATCATGTCTGTGTTTATTCAAACTGTTTTAGGGTAAAAAGAATCCATCCATCCATCCATCTTCATCTGCTTATCCGGTATCGGGTCGGCGGGGGCAGAAGCTCCAGTAGGGGACCCCAAACTTCCCATTCCCGAGCTACATCAACCAGCTCCAACTGGGGGATCGGCGTTCCCAAACCCAGGTTGGAGATATAATCTCTCTACCTTGTCCTGGGTCTTCCCCCAAGGCCTCCTCCCAGCTGGACGTGCCTGGAACACCTCTCTAGGAAGCGCCCAGGAGGCATCCTTACCAGATGCCCGAACCACCTCAACTGGCTCCTTTTGCCGCGAAGGAGCAGCGGCTCTCCGAGCTCCTCTCGGATGACTGAGCTTCTCAGCCTATCCCTAAGGAGACGCCAGCCACCGTCCTGAGGAAACCCATTGCAGCCGCTTGTACCCTTGATCTCGTTCTTTCGGTCATGACCTAGCCTTCATGACCATAAGTGAGGGTAGGAACAAAAATTGCCCGGTAGATCGAGAGCTTTGCCTTCTGGCTTAGCTCCCCTTTTCGTCACAGCGGTGCGATAAACAGAATGTAATACCACACCAGCTGCTCCGATTCTCCGACCAATCTCACGCTCCATGGTCCCATACTGCAAACAAGACCCCCAAGGTCCTTGAGAAACTCCTTCACTTGGGGTAAGCCCTGGCGGAGGCCAACCCTCACGGAGCAGGAGTCCGACATACTGCCGAGAAGTCCGGACACAGCTATCGCTTTGGTCATACAGAGATTGGATGGCCCTGAGAAGGGACCCCCTCACCCCATACTCCCGCAGCACCTCCCACAATTTCTTCCGGGGGACCCGATCATACGCCTTCTCAAGATCCACAAAACACATGTAGACTGGTTGAGCATACTCCCAGGCCCCTCCAAGATCCTTGCCGGTGAAGATCTGATCCGTTGTTCCACGGCCAGGACGGAATCCTCATTGTTCCTCTTCAATCCGATTTTTTTTCGACAATCGGCGAACCCTCCTTTCCAGCACCTTGGAATAGACTTTACCAGGGAGGCTGAGAAGTGTGATTCGCCTTTAATTGGCACACACCCTCTGGTCCCCCTTTTTGAAGAGGGGAACCACCACCCGGTCTGCCACTTCTTAGGCACAGTCCCAGACTTCCACGCAATGTTAAAGAGGCGTGTCAACCAAGACATCCCCTCCACACCCAGAGCTTTCAGCATTTCTGGACGAATCTCATCAATCCCTGGGGCTTTGCCGCTGTGGAGTGGTTTGACTACCTCAACGACTTCCACCAGGGAAATTGACAACAATTCGCCATCATCCTCCAGCTCTGCCTCTACCACAGAGGGCGTGTCAGGTGGATTTAGGAGTCCTGAGGTGGCAAATGGTTTTCCAGAAGCACCTTGGTGCCGACCAAAATTCCTTCTCCATGTCTTCTCGAACTTCTCCCACAACCGCTGCTTTACCTCTGTCATGGAAGAGGCTGCAGCCCTTCTAACCCGTCGGTACCTTGCAACTGCCTCGGAGTGCTCGGGATAACATATCGTTCCTTCTTCAGTCGGACGGCTTCCCTGACTACGGTGTCCACCAGGGTGTTTGTGGGTTACTGCCCCTTGAGGCACCTAAAACCCTAAGACCACAGCTCGCCGCCACAGCTTCAGCAATGGAAACTTTGAACATTGTCCACTCAGGTTCAATGCCCCCAGCCTCCACAGGGATGCCCGAAAAGCTCCACCGGAGGTGTGAGTTGAAATCCGTCGGACAGGGGCCTCCTCAGACATTCCCAATTTACCCGCACTACCCGTTTGGGCGTACCAGGTCTGTCCAGAGTCTTCCCCACCCCCTGACACAACTCACCACCAGATGGTGATCAGTTGACAGCTCTGCCCCTCTCTTCACCCGAGTGTCCAAAACATACGGCCTCAGATCAGATGAAACGATTAAAAATCAATCATTGACCTTTGGCCTAGGGTGCTCTGGTACCACGTACACTTATGAGCATCCCTATGTTCGAACATGGTGTTTGTGATGGACAATCCATGACTAGCACAGAAGTCCAACAACAGACAACCACTCTGGTTTAGATCAGGGAGGCCGTTCCTCCCAATCACGCCTCTCAAGTATCTCCATCATCACCCACATGTGCAAACTATGGAGTCCCCTACTGGAGCCCATACAGGACTCTATTCAAGGTCTCCAAGAAGGCCGAATACTCCGAACTCTTGTTTGGTGCATATGCACAAACAACAGTCAGAGTTTGCCCCCATCACCCGCAGGCGTGGGGAGACGACCCTCTCGTCCACGAGGGGTAAACTCCAACGCAGCGGCTCAGTCGGGGGCTTGTGAGTATCCCCACACCCGCCCGGCGCCTCACACCCTGCGCAACTCCAGAGTAGGACAGAGTCCAACCCCCTATCCAGGAGTGCGGTTCCAGAACCGAGACTGTGCGTAGAGGTAAGCCCCACCAGATCTAACTGGCAGCACTCTACCTCCCGCACAAGTTCGGCTCCTTCCCCACAGATAGGTGACATTCCACGTCCCTAGAGCTAGCCTCTGCCGCCCGGGTCTGGTCTGTCGAAGCCCCTGACCTTCGCTGCCACCCTTACGGCAGTTCACCTGACCCCATTGGTTCCTCCCACAGGTGGTGGGCCCCCATGGGCTGGTGGGGAGGTGCCACGTAGCTTTTTTGGGCTGTGCCGTGGCAAACCCGGCCACCAGGCGCTCGCTGACGAGCCCGCCGTCTGGGCCTGGCTCCAGGCAGGGGGGGCTCCACCGGGCAGGGTCCCTCAATCCCTTCCTTGATTTTCCAAAAGGTTTTTGAACCATTCTTTGTCTGGCCCCTCCCTGAGACCACTTTGCCCTGGGAGACCCTACCAGTAGCACAAAGCTCCAGACAACACATAAGGACACACAAACCTCTCCACCACGATAAGCTGTTGGTTCCCCGGAGAGGGTAAAGAATGAATGTTACAATTACAAATAAGTGATAGGTAAAAATGTTTCTCTTTTTTACTATATATATGTTGTAATGTTTATTATAACATTTCAAACTAAACTGCATTTTCCTTTAGAAAACAAAAATGTATGTCTTAAAAGTTAACTTTCATAACAGTTAGGCCTAACTTTGCCAGACAACAATAAGCATGAGTTATTTGACCAGATGCCCTTTAAGCAAATGAAGCATATGGAGCTTGACATATTATCCACAGGGCAAGACAGCTAATGTAACATCTCAAGTTTCCTGCCAAAGTAATTGTTCTGAAAGTGTGCAAGCTCACTGTGGCATTCTGTTGACATTGTTGATTCAGAGAGGGCCTCTTACTGGACTCCAGGGTTGGACACTGTGCCAGCAGCAGAAACCTGGGACCTGTATTGTGGCAGATGTGATGAAGAGCCAAGCTTTGTTCGAGTGTGCTTCTGATCTACGTCCGTGTGTGTGTGTGTGTGTGTGTCGGAGAGAGAGAGAGAGAGAGAGAGAGAGATGAAAGGGCGAAAGAGGGAGGCGAGTGTGAGAGAGAGCTCAGAGGAATACTTAGTCATTATGGCTGTGTGGAAGGGTGAGGGTGTGACAGGGATGTATGTATCATAGCCTGCCCTTTGGTCAGCAGCCATCAGAAGTATAACAGATGGAAGTGAAGAACTGTTTCCATAGAGTGGACACTTGGACTGGACACTTTACAAGCTGTGGTGTACAATTATCTTTTATCCTGTGCTTACAGGGATGCATAATACTATGTTGTAACAAAGATAAAATTCTTCAAAACAGTTAAAGCTTCACCATCATTTACAATTATCAGACATATTCTCATGAGGAACAAGCTCTCAGTAACCTTGACAAATGATGCATTTTTCCTCAGGCTAAGCATTTAAATATATTCATTTTTCTTAGGGATGACATACATAAACCTTCCCATTACACATGTGAGACTGGTGGTCTATCATGGGATTGCACAATTTCCCAGGGCGAGCTCTATCTATTAATCATAATTATTAGTATGAGGAGAACAATCTGTGGCTTAGAGGACAATTGAAAAAAATAATAAACTAGGACAAATATTGGACCCCACAATGTGATCCTGTGTTGTACATTATTGTTCTATCTGTGTGAGATGTTTCTGTAACCGAAAAACATTCCCAACAAATGCCCAAGGTCGATTTTTGCTCACAGGTTTCTCTATAGAGCTCCCCCTACAGCTACGGAATAGATATTTGGCAGCTCCTATCTTTACTTGTGTCTGTCTCCTCGCTCGGTCAGTCTGCCGTGTCCTCTCTTACAGATGTAAGATGAGGAGTTTGACAATATCTAAAGACAGACCACTGAAAGAAACAACCAACATTACCTGCAGTAATATTACATAATTTGCTGGCATATGATGTCTTTATCATTATTTTTGCAAACATCCAAGGTTCAGAAAGCATAAGTCCCATTTCTTTTTCACCTTGGACAATGCTGGGGGGACTTGAAGTTGAAACACTTTGAAGGCTTGGACAGGCATAAAACTCTTAAGCACAAAGCATGTATCCCTGTCCATCTGTTGTATGCTACTAAAAAAATTGCTGCATGTGTTTCCAACAAAAGATTTTAAGTCCTTGAAGTGATGTTCTTGTCCTACGTGTGATTCACAACCTGCATTCTGCATGTGTTTGATTAGGGGGGTTTAGCTTTCATTGAATATTGTTAATGTCCTGTCTCATGTCATCATCGAACTTATCAGTGTTCAATATCCTCATCTTCCCTTAATATTACCCACGTGCTTTGAGTTTCCTTGCTGTAGCATAACCATAAAAAAAACTTTTGGGGTTCAACACAAATTTAGGGAAAATAAATGAAAAATGTGCACAGTGAACGTTTTTGCAGATACAACTAGTATTAACATTTTGCCACTGTGCAGAAACTCTCATGAAAAACATGTTCTTAAAGTCCATTAATATAATTTTTAGAAGACAGGGTGAAAGATGACCAACTGTGTTAGAAATCAATGCTTGCTTCAAAAAAAATTCCAAGGAAACAATACTGTGGAGAAGAAAAACATGTGAGGAATGAATTCTACTTCACCACAAATATATATATACACCTTTAAGGTATTAACTAAAATAACCCAGTAGCAAGTACTGCAGTCAAACCAGATCTAGAAACAAATATACTATTTGTAGGATTTTACTCACAGCCAATCACAGCAATATTTCTTCGATTTAATGCAAATGCAATTGGCCCATTTTTGCAGCAGCTAAAACCTACAGAGTATGTAGTGAGGTAAAGTCAAGCGTGGTGTATTCAACAGACTTAATGCATGTACAGTATTCACATGATGGATATCCAGAGTAGAAAAAACAACAGATTTAAATGAAATTCTCTATTGGTATTGTATGACTTACTAGGGTACTGGTATAGTATTTTTTAAACAAAACCTAGCCCTAGGCACTAACAACAAGCAATAACGTAGATTAAGTAGAAATTGGGAAATTGGGAATTTTACCTACATTACAATGGCAATGGCGGTACTGCTCAACTATGCTCAACTAACAAAGCTATAAAAGTTTGTACACAACAAAATAGTCAAAAACCTGTTGGTTTTAACCTATTCAGAGTACAATATATTTGCACTAGCAGAACCAGCAGCATTGGCTCTGCACAGCACAGTTATAAAATTAACCATTTTATGGTACAAAGTGGCAACTGAACATGAACCCAAACAGCAGAGAAGGTGTTTACATCCTGCAGGACATAGAGTAGCCCACATCAGACACAGATCACATGTAACATATCCTTTGAGCATTCATAACAGCACTGTTACTTCAGGACTATGGCCAGAACATGAACAACAAATGCGCTACCAGAGCTAAAAAAAAATCACTTAGACAGTGTATCGAGTCAGTGACAGGATCAAAGAAAACTAAAAACTACGTCACTCACAGATCAGTTATCTTCTTATTTAATGTGGGCAAAACACAAACACGTTTTCAGCTAGAAGCCATCATCAGTGTTCAAGGATAATAAGGCAAGAAGCATGAAACCTGTTTGACTTAACCCCAAATTCCACAGGATGCGGAATGGCTGCGGATTAGCTCCAGAATGGCGGTAATGGTAATTTGGTTTCCATTAAAGTCATTGTGTGTATTTCCGCAGCCCTCCGGCAATCCGCAGCCCTCCGGAGTAGATACGCAGAGCTTCTGTTTTTGCCGGACGGTGGAGAGCTCCGCAACAATTCGGCACACGGCAGATAGTGTGTGAAATTTGAGCACAGAAACAAATAAAACATCTGGTTAATTTCCAAAATAAAATAGACCGTGCAAACGGCGGAGCCGATCCGCAGCCATTTCGCATCCTGTGGAATTTGGGGGTAAATGTTAACTCTGTGAGGGCCTCCTCTGTCACTTGCTGGGGAAATGTCTGCGAGTTAAGTGGGTGGGCCAGTGCTGCCCTGGCCCATTACTGACTACGCACCTGCTCAGGAGGAATTTAGAGCTATCTGCCAAACTGGAGAAAAAAAGATTATTTCTCAAAAACTAAGATCCAGAAAACTCCTGTTCTACTAAGAGGAACAATGAGGATGTCATTAAAAGAAAACTTTCAAATGGGATTCAACATTTTAGAAAATATTCTGCAGGTGGGTGTAGTAAATACTTTAGGCTTAACAGTCTGGCGAACACAAATATGCTTAAACTGGGCTGGGTTTTAAAAATCCTCATTAATAAACTCACATTCAACCTGACATACTGGTGCATTTAGACTCTTAAGACCAGCTCTCGCACTTTAGATGGACAACATAAAGATTTCAAGCACATTGATTTTTGAAGAATATTTAACCTGATACATGTCTTAATCATGTCCATCTTTTGTATTACACAAAGATAAGATACCCAGTACTTACGCTCCTCATGTTTCTCGTGTATAAATGTATTGATTTTTGTAGCAACTGAAAATCCACGGAATAATGATTATTTTGCCTGATGGAGGAATATTAAACATCTTACCTTTTCCTCTGTTTTTGTGCAGTACCTTCTGACACTACATCCTCCAACACCATACCACCGCGTGCCTCCCTTTACTGCCATATGGCTAAGCCAAAGATTCAATAATGAGATTACATCCACCTGTTTTCACTGTCAAATTAACTTTTTGTGTGGTATGTTTGGTAAAAGTGAGAAAGGCATGCTCTTAATTTGTTGATGCATTACACAAACCTCAATAGTCGGCCTCCAGACAGACAACAAACCTCACCTCCAAAGTTACAATCCATATTTGACAGATGGAGTGCGAATGTCATCAAAGTTTCACAATGAGGCATTTTAAAGATGCAGTAGTTCTAGACCCTCAGCTCCAAACTCTGCTGAATTTAAAAACTCTTCCTGGTAAACACCTTTGACATACAACCTGCTCTCCTCTAACAGTCAAGGCCAAACACGTCCATTTCACCTGAGGACCATGTAGTCCAGATACTGTCTATACTATAAATGCTAATCAACTAGGGCTGGGTAACGAATTCAATACTTTTTAGGCATCAACCAAATTCCCTCTAAAAGTATCTAGTATCAAAATATGCCTTGTCATTCAAAACACAATTTCAATACATAAGTAGAAAATCTCATCAGCGTCAGTGAGCCACTCAGCATGCTTCTACCAAGATCTAATAATGTTTGTGATTGTTACACGCTGTAGAAACATGCAAGAAAAAAACTCTAGTAGGTAGTAGGAGCTGAAAAATGAATAAATTATATTTGTGCGGTAATGTTATTTCTTTTTGTTGTAACATTTTTTGAACAATAACCAGCCCTATAGCTAACCTGGGTCTAAGAATACATTTAAAAAAAAATTTCTAAGTAGTGTGATAAATCTATTATATTTTACTAAATTTTACTAACTAAATAATTAGGAGAGGGACAATATGGATTTTTTTCTACCGCGGTTGAAATACAAGAAATTCCTGCGGCATACCACAACCCCCTTAGGGAGAAGAAGAAGAGTTAGAGCGAGAATAGCAGGATGCCTTAAGACAGTGACATCAGTGCCCGTGTGGTCCAAGGGGGTAAGCCTCTCCTCTCTAAGCGTAGCTCCTATGGCGCAATATTAATGCTACAAAGCCATCACCTGCAGTTAGCATCCCATTGACTGTCATTCATTTCGATGTCACTTTGACAGCAAATAACTTTACATCTGAAGCATTTAAAGACTCTATTTGTCCGTTGTTTATTTCTAAAGAAACACGACAATGTATAAAAGGCTCCATTACCTAGCTCACGTTATGGCTCCATAGCAGACGTTTTTGTAAAAATAGGTAAATAAAATGATATAACCAAGCGACTTGGTGTTCCATAGTAGAGGAATTAATGTATAGTACAGGGTAAGCTAGCAGACAGTTTCGACTTAAGTTAGCGGTTTAGGTTTAATTACTAATGTTAACTAACATTTTATTTAGCAATACTTAGCCTGTGTCTATGTTATCACCTTACATATACCTATGCTCTCCATCTCTGCTGATTGGGAATGATTGAGATTTCTCTTGGCACAGCTACCAGAAGACATACAACTTTCACACAGGTTGCTCACGTCACATCTACAGTGAGGAAAATAAGTATTTGAACACCATGCTATTTTGCAAGTTCTCCCACTTAGAAATCATGGAGGGGTCTGAAATTGTCATAGTAGGTGCACGTCCACTGTGAGAGACAAAAAAAACCAAAAATATCCAGAAATCACAATGTATGATTTTTTAACTATTTATCTGTATGATACAGCTGCAAATAAGTATTTGAACACCTGAGAATGTCAATGTTAATATTTGGTACAGTAGTCTTTGTTTGCAATTACAGAGGTCAAACGTTTCCTGTAGTTTTTCACCAGGTTTGCACACACTGCAGAAGGGATTTTGGCCCACTCCTCCACACAGATCTTCTCTAGATCAGTCAGGTTTCTGGGCTGTTGCTGAGAAACACGGAGTTTGAGCTCCCTCCAAAGATTCTCTATTGGGTTTAGGTCTGGAGACTGGCTAGGCCATGCCAGAACCTTGAAATGCTTCTTACAGAGCCACTCCTTGGTTATACTGGCTGTGTGCTTCGGGTCATTGTCATGTTGGAAGACCCAGCCTCGATCCATCTTCAATGCTCTAACTGAGGAAAGGAGGTTGTTCCCCAAAACACATTGTTCATTCTTTCCCCAACAAAGCGACTAGGAGACACTGTATCACCTATATTGCTGAAGGATTGATCCGTGGTAAAGTTTTTATGTGTAAGATTATTATCTTGCTTTACATTCGAGGGTATAAAAGGGCAGTAAGTAAAAATGAGGTGGCAGTAATAAATGCATTTTCAGGCATGTGAGAGTTCTAAACTCAGTGTCTTGCCAGTAGGGTGGTGACAATATCCACATTACCACAATATGAGTGGTGACGTGCCAACATTGCTTATTTTCCATTAATTTTATTGCAACTGAAAGTTAAAAGAGTGCATAGGTATTGTGATATGAAATATAATGGACACAATAATCATTGTTATCATCATTGGCTGTCTGTATATTCAAGAGATTATGGAGAAAAAAAAAACTTGCTCGTCACTTCAGCTTTGCACACGAGGATGGACAGTCCATCAAATATATTGGGGATTCTATTGTGTTCCCAATAATTATGGATTATCTATATTTGTTTTGCAGGGGAAATCACCCTTCACTTTACTGGCAGTATTGACAACATTTGAAGCCACCGTGTCTTGAGAAGCTTGAGGTTTAATTGTTCACTTTTAACTCACTTTACATAATCTTCGATTGCTCTTTTTTTTCCCCTCGCCTTTCCTCCCAGCCACAGAAATGAGGGTGGAACTGCCTGTATGTGCATGCACTGCTGTTCTCCTCCTAAAAGATACTTGAACATACACTGATATAGTTTATATTACCACCATGACCATAAATGGACATGATGCATGCACATGAGCAATAAGGCTCCTTGGGCTCATGCACATCACCCATTGTTTCACTTTTTTCATTAATGTCTTATCATGGTTGCAACATTTATTGTCTCTCTTTGTAGGAGAGGATGGGTCATTACCATTTATTGTGTCATTCCTCTTCAATTCAAAAGTGAAGAAAGTATAAAGTCAGTAACTTAGTATTTTCTCTCCTTCCTTACACCACCACAAACCATTACAGTTGATTTTAACAAAAATCTTGATTAACTGATAATTAAATGCCCCTGCCTCAGTTTGAAGCTATAACTTCCATGTGTATGTACAGCAATACAATAAGCAGCAAATTAAACAAAACTTCTTTATTATCATTACTGTATTAGTGTGAAAGAATATTTTTTGCTACAATACACATTTACCTGCCAATGCTAAACACAAATCAGCACAACAAATAGCACAATTCATTTGTTATGATAGAAACAGAAGAGGCTACATTAGTATAGGCTTTAAACTCATTACAAGCAAAGAACAGCATCATTTTTTTTATTGCTCCTTAAAACATTTTGACCAACTATTAGGACAACTGAATAATTAGGGGTATCTAATATTATAAATTTGTTATGTAATATTCAGTCACAGGTTGCATTACTATTGCAATTAACCTTGGGAGCTGCTGGCTGATTTTGGGAGGAACTTATAAACAAACTTGTATATGATAAATGAAATGATACATGTTCATGAGAAAGAGCAGTTAAGTGGCAACATTGTCATTGTGGAAGGTGGAGAGTAGTCATTTTGTAACTATGCAGATATACAGGTGAAACAAAAGGTATGGTCAGGCTTAATGTAAAGCAATTACTCGCCTACAATTCAATTCTATACATATTTGAACTCTGGAATTCTTTTTTTGTTTATGCAAATATGCAGTTTTTAATCAACTTGCGTCTCTGCATTGACTTGATAGGCTTTAAAATAAAAAACGTGACACCTTGAAGATAACTCATGCCATATAGATGCAAATACAAATGATTTAGCAATACAATAACAGGCTACATCGAGAATGAAGCAGAAAATATAAAATATGTTTCACCTGCATCAATCTAAGACATGAGGCAGGGAAAATGGTGTGTATGACAGAAAGAGAGTGAAAGATAAAGTGTCAGACAATGTGGGAATGTTTTTATTACTCTGGGAAAACTTGAAGCAATTTGTCTCATTAGACAGGTCTGGATTTAAACTTGTTGAAAGAAAGTTGCCTGTGACCGTCTCACAGGGATTACTTATATTTGTTGACTGACGGCTTGTTTAGTTTTCTTCAGTGTTTGGTACGGTCATTAATGTTTCAACATAAGCCTCTTTGTCCTTGTGGTACAGGATTTCTTTTACTGCCTGAGAGCCTTGTGTTCTCCTGTATGAGTTCTGATGAATGTGCCCATTAAATCAAATTGCATTAAATCAAAATATAAGTTTTTGATTAAAATTACTTTATTTCAATGTACAAGTTATTTATACAACTAAAATTGAGGATGTGTTGATTCAGTTTGTGTCTCAGCATTGTCTACAAACTAAAAGCAGCATCTACACAATGTCTTAAATTTCACCATATGCAACATTTACCTTAATTACTGTTAATTATGCCACAGTTTGGCCATATTTAAATTGAATAATGTAAATTATCATACAGTGGCCTGTACCTACCTTAACTGTTGAGAAATGCAAGCCTTGATTTGAGACAAGTCATAATATAGATGTAGTTTCATTTAATTTCTCGTTTTCTAAGGACATCTTAGGTTTTAGTTGTTTTTGCTTACTTCTGTTTGTTTGCTCTGAGCACACTGGCGGTCAGAACCTTTGAAACACTAGAACTGAAGTGAACTAAAGAGTGCACAAAATAAACAGCAGGGAGGTAGACTTGAGACTTGGGACTCGGGTGGACTCGTCTGCTTTTGAAACTCGAGTTGAACACAGCGCTATACATCTGTGCATGCAATCAACTAATTATGATGATATTGTAGGCAGGGAAAATAACCTACATATTTGTTTATATTTCAACTGCTTATAAAGGATGTTCCTCTGTAGAGACAGGCTAGCAGTCCTCCCACTATTGTAAGATATTTTTTAGCCAGCCAGTCTAGCTGCCAGCCAGATGGGTTGGACGCTCGAGGTGGAAACGTCTTTGCACGTCACGATTCGATTCCGATTCAGAGGCCAACGATTCGATCCTAAACCAATTATCGATGCAACGAGTTTCCATTTCAAAAAATATACATACAAATCTGAGTTTGTCAGATTTTGACATATGCAGCATTTGTCATACAGAAGTTTTAATGAAATATTTTGTCTACTAAGGTCTTTATTTTGTAGTCATTTCATGCTTAAGCTGTAAACATGCTTGTGAAAGTCACCTTCTCTTACAGTAGTCTTCCATGCCAGAGGCTCAGTCATGTTTGAAGGTGGAGAATTGGCTTCTTAGAACATGAAACATGAGGTGGTCAGATGTAATGTGATAAAGTAGATCAACAGCCTATAAGTGTTTTGCTTTTGGCCATTTTTGTGTTTTTTTCTGCACTCTTGCTTAAACTCTAAATTGTTGTAACCCCATCCTCTTTCAGTCACTCTTGTTTTCTGAATTGTAACTAAATTGAATTACTAAAGGCACCTTAAACCTCTGCCTGCAATATTTCCTCAGCAGTGTACATATACAGTACGTCTATCTTATCTCTGACAAGCTGCAAAGCATGAAGTACTCTGCATAGTTGCTGACCAAAATGTGGTTATCAACTCAGATGCAGTGGCAGACCGAGCTGTACAGTACATGCCCCCAGGCATAGACAGGGAAACAAAACCCACTTCGTTCAAACTTGCTCTTGGTTCTTATATCATCCACTGTCACGTGCCAATGGATGGTGGCAGTAAAACTAGTTTGCTACAGCTTCATACAGCTGGCTGTTGTATTCTTCCTTTGAATTTCATTTTGCAATTGAATATATATCAAATATGTATGAATATTTTCTGAACTGTCATGTACATTAACTTTTCACATTGGTACAATAATAACTTCTCTACCCCTTCCAAGGGAGGATCCAAAAGTATTTCATGGTTTGCAAATGCTAAATTATATGAAATAATAAATCATTCCCACTAGAATGTCAGAGCTTTATGATAACTTAAAAGATCATCCAATTGTTATGTTATTATCACATGTCATACAGACACAGTGGAGTCATTTCACATACATATTTTAATATATAATATATAAAGGAGTGTAGAAAAATCTATAGGCTAAACAAAAACACAGCTGCATTGTAATTGTCATTGACTCGCTTCCAGATCTGGGGCCCGTTTCAGGAAGGAGGTTTAAAAAACGCTGAGTATAACCCTGAACTCTGAGTTGATTTACCCTGAGATGGGAAACGGAGTTCTCAGCTCCATAACAGCTGATTCAAGTAGGTTCAATCAACTCGGAGCAGCTTCACTCAGAGTTAAGCATGTGCACCACCACAATAAAAAGGCAGCATGAATGAAGCCATGATACTACAATTCACCATGGTAACAATCACAAATAAAACTGGTCGGCAGAAATATGCACACATACAGTAAGTTTGAACATGTATTTTGTTAAAAGAGCAACACAGCGGCTGCTGCAAAAGAGAGAGAATTTGTGTGGGACAAAATTGCTCCAAAGAGTAAATGCGTAAGTTCCAATATATTATTTTCATAATTAATCATAAGTATAATATTACTGGTGAAATGGTATTGAACCTATAATCTATCTAATTTAGGTGCAATCCTGCAGGCAAAAATTTCCTTGGCCTACTAATCCCATTCTGAGGCTGCAGCACCATAACTAACAATTATAATTCATAATTTTGTATTTCAAAGGGTTTACATCAGGGAACACTAGAAAAACGTTTAAAAAACATTTCAGAGAGAGTCACATTCTCCTGACAGCCCTGCATACAGTGGCTTTACTAATATTCTCCGCATCACCAAATAGACAACCTTACTACTTACTTACTGAGTAAGTAACTGATAGGGCTGTAACGTTATGCGATATGAAACCGAAAGCACGACACTCAGATACACAAACCTGTGTTGCGCTGTGAGAAGGCTCAAATCTCAACACACACCTTCCAACTACAGTTAGCCTTCCTGTTCCATCCACAAGATCACATCGCAAGTTTTATTTATTTATTTTACTTAGGTATATTGTTAATAATTTATGTAGTTAATATTTTTCTTTGGTGTTCAGTTTATACAGGATTTTCAAATGTTATTTAATAAAAATAACTTTTTCTCTCTCTCTCTCGTGGGTCAAAAATCGTGATATTGATCGAATAATGGGTTTGGTGTATCAGTACAGCCCTAGTAACTGACTGAGGTTAAGTTACCTCTCTTTCTGGGTGCCCAGATAGCTCAGTTGGTAGAGCAGGCTCCTATATATATAGATGTTTACTCCTCAACGCAGAGGGTCCAGGTTCGACTGTCCTGTCAAAAAAAAAAGGCTGAAAATGCCCAAACAATAATCTCAAAAAAATTAAAAATATTAAAAATTAAAAAAAGTTACAAGTCTGAAACGGGCTGGAGTTACCCCTCACTCACAAGTTTGATTAACCTCTCTTTCTGAAACAGAAAATCCAGAGTTTTCCTCATCTCAGAGTTTTCACTAAACCTGCTTTCTGAAACAGGCCTCAGTTCCTGACTCTTTAAGCATAACATTAATTTGTTCCCCTTCACCAGTCAGAAGTCCAGGGTGAATAACCTGCAGATTACAGAGTCAGAGTAGAATTTAGTGTGTCTATATACAGTATATATCAGTCCAAACTAGTAGAATAATGTATGAAAAGTGTTCAAAATACTCGAAAAATAATAATTGGGAAGTAGCTAAATATGAGTATCTTAAGCAAACATTTTGGTATTATAATAATAATACATTTTATTTGTAATGCACTTTACATTTAAGACAAACCTCAAAGTGCTACAGGTACGATAATAAAAAAGCAAGATAAATACATCAGTTTAAAATACATACAAGTAGTGCAACAACATTGTTGTGCAAGGTTAAAACTCATAGGTTCTGCTAAAAAGAAATGTTTTAGTCCTTTTTTTAAAGGTCTCAATAGTTTGTGATACCCTCAGATGGTCAAGGAGGGCATTCCAAGTCCGAGGAGCGGCAGAGCAGAAGGCTCGATCACCCATGGTGCTAAGCTTAGTTCTGGTGAGTAGAGAAAATTGTGTTTCGTCCACACCTTTATCTCCTCCAGACAGGTGGTGAGTGTTGAAGACGATGATGCTGTTGGTGAAGTTGCAGTGGGGTGTGAGTCAGATTTCATGTACAGCTGTGTGTCATCAGCATAACAGTGAAATGAGACTCCATGGTGGCTGATGACGTGGCCGAGGGGAGGATATGAATGATGAAGAGGATGGGGCCAAGGACTGACTCGGGGGGACTCTGCAGGTGACTGTGTGTTGCCGGGACCTTGCACTTCAAGTAAAATGTACTCTGTTCTGTCAGTGAGGTATGATTTAAAACCGTTCAGAGCATTGTCAGTGAGTCCAGTGGTTTGGTGTAGCCGGTTGAGGAGTATGCCATGATTCACAGTGTCAAAAGCAGCAGACAGATCGAGGAGTATGAGGAGGGAAGGTGAGCCAGCATCAGCTGCCATTCCTAGGTCGTTTGTGACTCTAACCAGGGCTGTTTCTGTGCTGTGAGCAGAGCGGAAACCAGACTGAAATTTTTTCAAAAAGGTTGTTATGTTTGAGGTGGTCCTGGAGATGGGCGGCAAATACTTTTTCCAGTACTTTGGAGAGGAATTCCCATTTTAGTACATTAATACCCTGTAGGGGTTAACAGTTTCTTATGTAAAGACTGCCTACACTTAACATTCTTTCTGGGACTTTTTGGGTTGAGGAATTAAAAATACTTTAATGTTCAAAAGTTAATGCACTTTGAAAGCCCTCATTGCAGTTAATGTGTTACACGTGGTGTACAAAAAAAAACAATGGATTGATTATTTTATAACTCTTTTATTGTAACTTTGCTGCAGTCTGTTATGGCACAGACAGAATTAAAGCAATAATAGAATTGTGGGTAATGCAACAACACTAATTAATTAAGCTCAGAAGAAACTCTCATTGTAAACACATTTGATTAAATAGATGTTTTGAGTGATACTCCACAATAAGTCACACTATCCCCTTGGTGATGGCCCTGCTTACAAGACATAACAGAATACTGAATACTGAACACCTTAAACCCAGACTATGACAAAGGATTCAGGTCTCAACCAGTAAATTCCTCCATGCAGTGATGGCTCATGCCAGCCCAGATAGCTCGGAATGATTCCAACTCTGGATTTTTTTCTATTACAAGTGAAGCACTTGGGGGCATGTGAAAAAAAGAATGAGTTCTGGGAGTACCTCTTCACCTTTAGTCACCATTTAATTTTCAATTACAACTTGAGGCAGACTGAATACAAACCTTCATATTAGATTTTTAACATGCACAGTAAAGTTTCTTCCTGTTTACTTTAGAACCATGACCTGTAAAACATGTTTGGTACTTTCATGTAAGCACACTGTGCTCCTACATTGGATTGCCCTTTGTGCTGCAACATCAATATTCTTGCTAATTAAGATTTAGGTCTTGTGTTCTCCCTGTTGAGTCTTTTGTCACCACAGTGTAAGTGATCTGCATTGATTTTATTTTCTCATTTCTTTTTTAATTGCATGGATTGTGTACCAGTGTAACTGGACCTTCCCATGACCTCCCAGTACATGTGACTTGTAACTGTGTTTTTCCTTGTACACTGAGATTGTTTCATTTTTTATTAAAAAAATAACATTTCTAAACAGTTGGTTTCATACATACTTAGTGAAAAAACTGCACACACGTACGTACACACACACACACACACACACACACACACACACACACACACACACACACACACACACACACACACACACACACAACACCCACAGATGTAATAGGAACCATAATGGGATCAATGCCACAGTTCCAACAATGCATTGCCATCTGAACCAGAGACTTGACTGCGCTTACTGCTGGCCATGCAAATTTTTTGTTATATTCTAACACAAACCTCTCCTGTGTATTATCTTTATGTGCAAAAAACATTCCAATAGTGATTTATGTTGGTACCATTTAGGTACATTGAAAGATGTCATATCATACAACAAAATAGAAAGTGTGTGTAAGTCAAGACGATGGATGCGGGCAAACAAAGCATATCGACACTGGAGGCCGGGGTTTGTATACTGAAAACAGAGGATTGGGAACTGATCATGTTTTAAATAGACACTACTCCATTACAAAATACCTTTTTTGTCCCTGATCCCAATTATATAAATCAGCAAAATCCCGTACTTCAAACTGCAGTTTTCATAGAGTTGAATTAATGAATTAAGGATAAATATTATGTAATTTTCCAGTAGGAAATATAAGTTATGAAGCTTTACAACTTTGACCGTTTTCGCTGTTGTATCTCCCTCCTTTCCATATTTCCTCTATTAGACAAAATTAAAACTAAGGATGAGTGAAAGATTGAAATGTAAAATGAGGGAAGTTAACCTTTATGGTTGCTGTGGGCTTTAAAACAGCTGGCAGTGGGATGGGGGCGGGGCAACCCTGCATCTTCCACAGATGTACACACCAACAGAGCTAAGGGGAACATATTAGAACACGTTTGAGAACACATTCAAGACAAGTTGGGATCAGAAAATGGATGTTTTTGTATTATGTGTATAGGTTTATTACCAGGACAGATGCAGGCCCCTGCTAGGAGGGAGACAAGTCCATGTCTGTGTGTGGATTGTGCATGCATTTTTCAAGTATATTGTACTTTTTTATGAGGATAAGAAGAAGATGGAAAGTGTATGGTTACTTTGTAAAAAAAATTAAAAAGGTCACTGCCAGATTTCTAGATTGCTAAAGAGTTGTGTTGCCAGTGAGACAAGAAGTGCATTACACAAATAATCAGAGCTTTTTAAGTGGAGTATGAGAACATTTGTTTGACTTTATACTATTTAGATAACAGAGAGCTTTTAGAGAGAGTTTGTTAAAGTAAGCTTGGAATCTCATTTCAGCATCCACAACTGACTGGTTAACATTGACAACAGCATTTCCTGAATATAGCGTTGGAATAGTCAGTTTGTTTTTAATTACGAAAGAAAGAAATCGTGTGACCTTCTAAAAATTCAAAAACCATGGAGACAAGTTACACAAAGGAGGCTAGGGTTGACTGTTGATTGTATAAAGAATTTGACCCGAAATACTGAGATTTACATCCCGTCTACTACAAACAGTCAATACTGGTTTCTTTTTCTTAATCTTAACTAAGTATTAATAATTGCCTAAACACAGACATACTTTTACTGGACTGAACAGCACTGACAACAACCTATTTATTGCTTTAGGTAGGCTTGCTGTTGTAGAAGTTGATGATGCTTTTTCACTTTACGTTGTATTACACATAATAAGTCTGTCCCTTCTGAATCTTAGGTAATCCTTTGTTTTTCGACCTGTCATAATGGAAGTAGTAAATGTAGCACTCCTCAGAGTGTGGGCTCTTCACCTGAGCCTTATTCATTACCCTGCTACTGTGCAAGGAGCAGTCTGGTAAATGGCTTTATAATGGCTCTTTGCTTCCACTGTGAGCTCCCTGCCCATTTTCTTCTGAATTCTGATGCTCCTTTGTGCAAAGAGCCGTGGGACTCAAAACTATTATTAGTCTGCCAATAAAATTGAACCTTTTATATCAACATTAAACCTTTTGATGAGGGCTGTAATCTCCCAGTCAACTGGTCGATTTATTGGTCGATACGTTCCGGCTCGACCAAAATTCTGATTGGTCGATTTTTTGCCGTGTTAATTTCATCAGGTGGAAGCATAGATTGTTACGGTCTATGGGTGGATGAGTGTTTAATTTACAGTCAGTCCTCCTCGACCATGTCGAAGGCATCGGCAGTGTGGCAGCATTTTACAAAAATAGATAACGGAAAAAAGTTGAATGCAAAGTTTGCAAGCAACAGTTTGCATATCACAGCTGGACTACAAACATGGCGTAGCACCTAAAAACGGTAAGCTAACCTGTCTGCGTTAGGTTGCCCTGTCATATCAAGAAAAAACATATCAGAATTGGCATATTTCATAGTCTAATAATTGTTTTATAACTACCGGCGCACCACACGCAATGACGGTAGCGTTCCCCAGACACACCCAGACCACGCTGGATGTTAAGCCTCTACCATCCAAACGCAAAAATAATATCACGGAAGGAATTGTCGACTTTATTGCTCAGGATATGAGGCCCATTGCTGTTGTGGAGGGCTGAGGTTTTAAGAACTTGTTAATATACAGCGCCAGCACGCCCCACCATCATGGACTAACCGGAAAATGTGAGCGACCCAAAGAGAAAGTTTCAGAGTTAATGCAACACAGCGCGGCACTGAGCTTGACCACAGATATGTTTAAATATACAGTATATATTAAAGTGGACGTGCCTTTTGTGTTTAAGAGTAAAAGCTTTAAATTAATAGTCTATTTGTGTCTCAGCCGGAGCCAAGCTCCGATCCTCAGCGCTCCGTGCGAGGACATGCACAGAGCGCTGATGCAGCGCTGTCAGAGCCGACAGGCAGTGTCATTTCAGTGCAAAATAATTAGGTCAAAAAACGATTTAATATACTGCAAATAGCCTACAAGGACAAGTACTGCGGGACAGTACAGTTAATAGATCGAAAGTTTTTTTTCCGCCCCTCCCCCCAGTCGATTTTAGTCGAAATTTCATGACTTTAGTCAACCAAGATTTTCTTTGGTTGTTTACAGCCCTACTTTTGATCCATTTAAATGCATTTATATTAAGTCCAAAGCTGGCCAGAACTATCTGAATATGTACTGTATATTCATTTGTTGCATTGGGATTAGAAGTCAGAGCTAAATTTTTATCCTGCAAAAAGTAACCCAATATTAATACTGATCATGCTTCATTACACACACACACAATTATTGTTAGCTATTCTTGAAACTGTTTATCAGTATGATGCATGAAAATATATGATGAACTTAATAGTCATGACGAGTTCAAAATAATGCATCCTGAGCACAGGCTATTCAGTATTTCTGGGACATGCTACTCCATAATAATAATAATAATAATAATAATAAAGGTCATAACATAAAAACAAAGAATTGAGGCAATGTAAATGTGAGTATTTGTTATTTTTGTCCAGAAATTTCATTTTTACTCTTTTGTATTCTGATACAGAAGTTACACCTCTCCCCCTACCCTTTATAGGGACCACAATGGAAATACGTCTTTAGGCTTTATTGTTTCATCCCTGACTATTTAAGTATTTTAATGTAAGACTACTGTTTCATATTTCATATTTAAGTGGTCAAAAAAAAAAAAATCAATCAATCAAGGTTAGTGTAGCGGGTCAAAAAAATACGTGTCTATTTTGGTCACTTACATTTGTGTGATGCACATTTGCAACTAAGAGTTGTGAGCATTTAAACTCACTTAATTATTAATTGTTGCTCTTCAAAGAAAGAGTTATGGGTTTTATCCTTGCAGTGTACCATATGACTGTGGAATGAATTTAAGACTAGCAGGCGCTTCAAACTTCCACACTACAGTAAGCTGTTTTTGAAAGTTTTGAAGACTTTGAAGTAAGCGATGGATGGTGCTGCAGGCTGAATTCCTGATTTACTTGTTATCATTCAGAGGGTATTGTATAGGGCTTAATGTGGTCGCAGGCTGGCTTGCAATTTATGTTTGCACAAAGCTGAGGTAGTGATGCTTTCTCTCATACTGTCAAAATAACTAGAACTGCTTATATTCGTGAGTATTTGAAAAAAATCTATCTTGATTACTTTTTATGACATAAAACAGCTCCATTTCCTGAGGGCTATTTAAAGAAATACCAGGCCATTCATATTACTACTGCTAGGCCAACTTGTTTTCTCACAATTTAGAAAGCTGCTGACATAGGTCAGTACATGTAAACATTTATTATGATTATGAATATATATATGTGTGTGTGTGTGTGTGTGTGTGTGTCTAACCGTTAATCTAGGCTATGTGTATTTTTGTCATTACTTTGTGATTCATATCATTTTTAGATGTCATAATTATGATATGCTTGAAACTATAACAAGACTTAACGTCTATAGCCATGCTAGCAGCTCTGTGAGGCTATTATTCCTGATTTAGCCTACATTATCTATTCTATTGCCACTTGTTTTCATACCCTTACTTACTAAGTGGGAGTTGTACATTATGAGACAAACACTTTCTGCAGAATGTTTACCTTGACTGACATCTAAAAACAAAAGCATGGTCATGGGTGGGGATGTTTCTCCTCATAGTGTGTCCCTGCTTGTGTCAATACAGTCTAGACTCAAACAAATCATATAGTAAGAAAAATTCAAAAATAGCTACAGCTTAAGCCAATATCAACCATGCTGCTTTAGTTTCAACTTTCCTTTTACTGTAATGAAGTCATATCATGGTGTTTCATATCCCAAAGCCATAAGAGGCCTTGATTTATTATACTGCTGTTTTCTGTCTTTTCCAGACAATCAATAGACGCTATCAGGTAAACAGATATTACTGGCAAGTGTCTAAAGTGAATTATACGGGTCTTGTAGCCCATTTCAGACAAATGACATTTTGAATAATTTTATTGATGAAATCACAACTTTTATTTTTCTCTCTTGAACTAGTAGTGCCTTGTAAAATGTTTGGTAAGGGTAGATACAATTCTAATTTACTTTACCTTGGTATGGAGTACAGCCTGCTTTTTATTCTCTCACAATACATCCACAGTTACAACACACGCACGCCCATAGATTCATGTTCCCCTCGGGATGAATTCTATTCACTGTGGAAAATCATTCAATTTTCATCTTGCATCATCATAAAGTCAAACATTTTCACATACCTGTCGAACTAGTTACATTCGCATTAGCCTTATCTGTTCTCGGTGCTTAGTCCTAACTAGCAAACATTAGAATGCTAACAAGTCAAACTAAAATGTTGACCATTATGCCTGCATTATATTCACATACATTAGGCTATACAGTATGTCTCAGGATCATATTGAAACGTGTTACAACTACAGTGGTGTCATTTTGTGCTGCATGTGCTTCTATGTACAAATGTCACATTTCTGACCATGCAAAATACATTCATAACTAAAGGACTAATTGGTTGTGAAGCGGCAGCTTAGGGCCTTTGCATAATGGAATTGGCAAGTTACTGATGCACTATGTTTTACTTTTAAGTACACATTCAATATTCTGGTTCCACCGTACAATTTCCGTTACTTGGTGAGCTGCATGGATTTACTTCTGCCTCATTTTTGGATTTGCTGTGCAAGCTCATAGGCATCATTGGCTTTAATGAAATATGGCCCCAAGTTCTTTGTGTAGACAGTGGAAGACATTTTGCAATTTATAATGATTCCAGACTGATCCATATTTCCCTATAATATAGTCAGGCAGAAAAGTACAGAGAAAGAGAGAGGTAACAACCTGAGATATCTCAGATTAAAACCACTACAGCTAAGGAATTATTTAAGGGCAAAATGCATATAAACCTCTGAAAAGCTGCTTGCTGAAACACATCACCCCCAGAGCAAATATGCATAGCTTAAAGGGGTTAGAATGCTCTCTTACACACCTTTTGTATTAATTCTTGGATTACTAGTTTCCATTTTTGTCTGCACCAAAGCCAGAAACAAGTCATGTAGGACACTTAGCTATTGGTTAACTAAGACTATTTCATTGTATTTTGTGCTTATTTTAGAGGATGCCTTTTTATTTTAACAAAATAGTCCATGCATGTCAATTAGTGCTAAAATATTCCTTTCTTCCTTCCTTTGCGAGTAATGCAAGTAATTCATCAACATTTCTTCTTCGTGTGTTGTGGCTAACAGGTTGTAATTAATAATTTGTGTTGATTAGCAGTCAAAGGCATTTAGTGTATGTACGGCATTTTAGTAACTGGTCCAGGGGGTTAGTTGTAATTAGTGATTACTATTAAAGAACCCCCCTAGACCAACAACACATCATTTTAACAGTACCACCTGTGCCAGGGGTAATTAACACAATAACAATATTATAGCCAAAACGCACCATATCTATTGTTAAGTAACAATGCAATCATGTAGAATCCATTCCCATAAGGCTTTGTCTACAGAAATCAGTTCATAACAAGAATGACAGATACTGAAAATTAATGATTTCGACAAAAACAAAATGATGGGGGCTGTGTTGTTTCAGGTGCTGTTAAAAGATTAAATGCAATCCGGTTTAATAACATATTTTTCTGGACTATTTAAGTCGCACTTTTTTGTAGTTTGGCTGGTCCTGTGACTTATAGTCAGGTGCGACTTATTTATCAAAATATATAGAATTTAACATGTTCATTTTAATTCATACATAAAAACATTACCATCTACAGCTGCGAGAGTGCTCTCTAGGCTTGTGACAACTATATGCTACTCTTAATGACAACTGAGAAAAACTGAACACAAACAAAATGCACACAAAAAGAAAATCTATGCAGCCGAAAATGGTAATCAAGCAGCAGAAAGAAAGTTTGGAGGGAGAAGCATGTGAGGGACTGGCGAAAAGGTTACTCTTACTGCAATGAAGAAAACAAAGAAAGGATTTTGTTGAAATTTGTTGATTTTGCAACAAATTTCAACTTGCAACTTATAGTCCAGTGCGACTTTATTTATTTACACACACAACACACACACACACACACACACACACACACACACACACACACACACACACACACACACACACACCTCTTCATGGCACATTTTTTGACTGATGCAATTTATACTCTGGATTTATAATCCGGAAAACACGGTAGATCATAAGTTTGAAGACTCAGAACTATGGCTGGGCAATATGGCAAATAACAATAATCACAATCATTTTTCTGTATTAATAAATATTGATATTTATCATAATATATAATCTGATAATGCTGTCAGTTTAAAGAGTATCCTGATAATTACTGAGGCCTGAAGAAACCAGAGGGTTCATTAGTTAAACCTTAGAATATAGTTTATTAAGATAAAAAATAGAATAACATAATGTAACATTTAACTGTGCAAACATGGCTTGCTTTTGAATATATTTGGTGATAAAAGAATATATTGAATAACATCTAAATGTAAACATTTAACTTTGCAAACATGCTTTATCTGCTTTAACAGAACAGTACAAGTTAGTAATGTAAATGCAAATAATGTAAATTAAACTAAAAGCTGTGACTACTATCACGTCTCGGTGCACACCGACCAACAGCATATTTTGCAGACCATGTTAATCTGCACTTCATCACTTTTGAGATATCCAAACAACTTCCATATACCATACTTGAAATTCATACTGAATTTCCTCAGCTTTGGAGGATAATGCAAGTTCACTTTCACCGTTGCTTTGAACCCATCCCCTAATTTCTTCCATATTTTTCACTGCCAGTAGCTCAAACAATGCTCTGTTTTTGTGTGTCTTTGTAGGGCTGTCCTTGACTAAAAGAAATTCTTAGTTGACTAACACTTACATGATTTTGTCGACTAATCAATTAGTTGATTTTATCGACAGAGCAGTGCGCTTTGAGAGGTGGTTAAGACTAGAAAAGCACAATATAAATGTAGTTAATTATCTGTCTGTAAAACTGAGTTTCTATACAATTAATCCTGCAAAAGCACCACTTTAAATTTTGTGTTCACCAGAAATGTGCTCATAGCTTTCTTGGGAAATGAATAATTAAGCATGAATAAGCATAAAAAATGACTTATCAATTAAAGAAATCTTAGTCAATTAAGATCAAAACCACAGATTAGTTGACTAATCGACTAAGAGGGGACAGCCCTAGTACTTTGATGTGCATGCCAAAAATGCTCATTACCGCTACCTTCTGAAATGGAATGGCATTTTTTTTTCTGCTGTGCAATAGGCTGTTAGATCTATCCATATAAAGAAAAATATGTCCAAAGTATGTCATCGTTCCCAACCTGAATTTTATTGCGATCCCATAATTTGAGACCGTTTTATCGCCCAGCCCTACTCAGACCCCAAAACACTTCACAGTTTTAACTGTTTTAGACTAAGAGATGGAATTTAAAACTCTGTAGCCATCCCTGCTTTAATGTGGCAATGCAGAGTAACCATTTAAGTCCCTTTAAGTCCTGTTCATCTGCACACTGTCACTGTCATGACACAGAGCTGGTTTTAAATCAGCAAAATATCTCTTAACATTATCAAGTTAACAGTAGAAATACAGCAATACAATCAACCATGTTACAAAGTAAGGAGCCAGGAATGTTCACTTGCACTTACGTGATTGGCCAACACAGCACCGTGCTGGATGATGTTGAATTGCAAATAGAAAAAGTTGAGCAAGGTCCAACATTTCTGCCAAACGAGCATGTGTTTTTTTTGCCCGAGCCCTCTGTGTTGGCACATGGCAGTCCCTCTGAAATGGAGGGCTGGGGCCTTAAACTTCATTTTTGTCTCCTTTAGGGGTCCAACTAAATATGACATAAATATGATATGTATATTGCCTGACTTCTCATCTGGGAGTCAACTGTCATTTTTAAATGTTTTTGAACTATTTCAAAATTATATTATGTAGCTGGAACAAAAAACTAAAATTCTACCATAACTAAACTCTGCTTCCCCTCCATTTGTAGGACAGACACAAAAGGTGCTGACACATCATAATGCCTCCTCTGCTCTTCTTTTCAGGTCAGTCATTATCATAGCAAAATTAGCATAAACTCCTCCGCAGGAGCAGTGCCTTTCTTACTATTCCATGCAGGTTCTCTCACAAGCAAATGCGTCCGATAATCTCTGCCCACTGACTCAGAGGTGTCGCCACTCTCTCCCTTTGTAAGTGGAAGTCATCCCTGTGAACTTTTATTGTACGTTTAAATTCAATAATAAAACTAAATAATTAAAGTCAATTTTGCATGTGTTTATGGGTGACGTGTTCATGCAGACATGATTCACATGTTTTTTTTCGAGCAGGCCTATATCATTAGCCTATATCTGAAACTAAATGTCCATAAATCCACTTCCAAATCATAGAAAAACAAAAGGTACTCCTTTTAACTCCAGAACTTGCCTGAGAATCTTCATGTTTTAAAGTTTTCTTCAGTATTAAAGTAATTCAGTGATAGTTGTCTGTACATCAAATAATGAAGGTTATCTTTTTCACTGTACACCAATATATTTGTCACACTAATAAAGTTTTAAGGCTCATTGTCAAAATTGCCAAATATTCATCTTGAATAATGTGTAGAAATTGACTGTATATTGATGTTTAGCTGAATCATCAGTGAAAAATATACAGAGGAAAGACTAACTACAGTATGTGATCAGACATGCACCCAGAGGTGGGTAGTAACGAGTTACATTTACTCCGTTACATTTACTTGAGTAAGTTTTTGAAAAAAAATGTACTTCTAGGAGTAGTTTTAAATCACTATACTTTTACTTTTACTTGAGTAGATTAGTGAAGAAGAAACTGTACTCTTACTCTGCTACAACAGGCTACAATGAGCTTGTTACTTTTCTTTTACCTCTTTGGTATTCTACGCGTCATTGTTTTTACCCCAACGTACGTCTCATTTTAATGTTTTATTTTGACAGACAGAGAGAGACTTCCGCTAAAGGCTCTACCACGTGACTGTGTTTCACCAATCAAACGGCGTTGTGCAGTCTCGTCACACGACCATACTCGATCTCAGCGGCGGCCGCGGGACGTGTTAGCTAGACAGTCGTAGCATAATAAATGTTAGAATCAACCGTCGGCAATGCAGACACAGACGAGGAGGAACACCCCTGGCCTCATAGTGAAAGCAGGTTTACCTTTTAGGAAACGTGCGAAACAGCAGCTACATTATGCGGCGTCTTCTGTGTCGACCAAAACAAACGGACATTTCAGCATTCAAAAACTTAACATCTAACCTGAGAAAACATGTAGCAGTTATTTTTGTTTTTGCTGTGGATAGGTGAATGTTTGTCTTTTACACATGTTTTGAACATTTCATATATATATATATATATATATATATATATATATATATATATATATATATATATATATATATATACACAGTGCCTTGCGAAAGTATTTGGCCCCCTTGAACTTTTCAACCTTTTGACACATTTCAGGCTTCAAACATAAAGATATAAGATTTTTATTTTTTGTGAAGAATCACTAACAAGTGGGACACAATTGTGAAGTGGAACGAAATCTATTGGATATTTTAAACTTTTTTAGCAAATAAAAAACTGCAAAGTGGTGCGTGCAAAATTATTTGGCCCCTTTACTTTCAGTGCAGCAAACTCACTCCAGAAGTTCAGCGAGGATCTCTGAATGATCCAATGTTGTCCTAAATGACTGATGGTGATAAATAGAATCCACCTGTGTGTGATCAAGTCTCTGTATAAATGCACCTGCTCTGTGATAGTCTCAGGGTTCTGTTGAAAGCGCAGAGAGCATCATGAAGACCAAGGAACACACCAGGCAGGTCCGTAATACTGTTGTGGAGAAGTTTAAAGCCGGATTTGGATACAAAAAGATTTCCCAAGCTTTAAACATCCCAAGGAGCACTGTGCAAGCGATCATTTTGAAATGGAAGGAGTATCAGACCACTGCAAATCTACCAAGACCTGGCCGTCCCTCTAAACTTTCAGCTCAGACAAGGAGAAGACTGATCAGAGATGCAGCCAAGAAGCCCATGATCACTCTGGATGAACTGCAGAGAACTACAGCTGAGGTGGGAGAGTCTGTCCATAGGACAACAATCAGTCGTACACTGCACAAATCTGGCCTTTATGGAAGAGTGGCAAGAAGAAAGCCATTTCTCAAAGATATCCATAAAAAGTCTCGTCTAAAGTTTGCCACAAGCCACGTGGGAGACACACCAAACATGTGGAAGAAGGTGCTCTGGTCAGATGAAACCAAAATCAAACTTTTTGGCCACAATGCAAAACGATATGTTTGGCGTAAAAGCAACACAGCTCGTCACCCTCAACATACCATCCCCACTGTCAAACATGGTGGTGGCAGCATCATGGTTTGGGCCTGCTTTTCTTCAGCAGGGACAGGGAAGATGGTTAAAATTGAGGGGAAGATGGATGCAGCCAAATACAGGACCATTCTGGATGAAAACCTGTTGGGAGTCTGCAAAGACCTGAAACTGGGACGGAGATTTATCTTCCAACAAGACAATGATCCCAAACATACAGCAAAATCTACAAAGGAATGGTTCACAAATAAACGTATCCAGGTGTTAGAATGGCCAAGTCAAAGTCCAGACCTGAATCAATCGAGAATCTGTGGAAAGAGCTGAAAACTGCTGTTCACAAACGCTCTCCATCCAACCTCACTGAGCTCGAGCTGTTTTGCAAGGAAGAATGGGCAAGAATGTCAGTCTCTCGATGTGCAAAACTGATAGAGACATACCCCAAGCGACTTGCAGCTGTAATCGCAGCAAAAGGTGGCTCTACAAAGTATTAACGCAAGGGGGCTGAATAATTTTGCACGCACCACTTTTCAGTTTTTTATTTGCTAAAAAAGTTTAAAATATCCAATAGATTTCGTTCCACTTCACAATTGTGTCCCACTTGTTGGTGATTCTTCACAGAAAATAAACATTTTATATCTTTATGTTTGAAGCCTGAAATGTGTCAAAAGTTTGAAAAGTTCAAGGGGGCCGAATACTTTCGCAAGGCACTGTATAGTATCCATCAAAATTTTATGTTTAAGTCTCTTCACTTAAGCTATTTTGTAATTAATAAATTCATTTTAATTTATTCTATTGATTGGATGAACTATAATTTGCCTAAATATGATTATTTTGTATCTTTGTCTGATTGATAAGAAGAAATAAAGAAATAAATCAGACGTTACTCAACAGTTACTCACTACTTGAGTAGTTTTTTCATCAAGGACTTTTTTACTCTTACTCAAGTAATTATTTGGATGACTACTTTTACTTGAGTCATATTATTGTGAAGTAACAGTACTTTTACTTGAGTACAATTTATGGCTACTCTACCCACCTCTGCATGCACCTCAGAGGAACAGTAGTGGGGCTTAATTCAAGAATGACTGAACTTTTTTAGTACGTTTTTGATTGGCTGAATGTAACTACTATTAATAGTTGCAGTCAGAGATTTAAGTACTGGAGCTATTTATGATTGTTGAATTAATGCTCTTTGGCTGCCAATGATAATGAGCTGCAGTAATCACCTAGTTACCAGTGTCTCCACATAAGGTTACATACAGGTAAAGAGCTCTTTGCTCTCTTTCATGGAATTGCTTTCCACCGATGAAGGCTGAAAGCAAAAAGTATACAGCACTGCAACTACATTAATAAGGAGTGATCACATAACATTTGAGATGATGAGATAATTACCATATCTGCCAATTTGAAAATGCAAATGAAAAAGTCAATTTTAAAATCATGTGTCCATGGTAGTTTTTATTTTGACTAATGGTGGGACTAATGGGGGAATTACTAGAATTGTTGGGGATTTGTAAATTATAGAGAGTGTGGTCTAGACCTACTCTATGTGTAAAGTGTCTCGAGATAACGTTTGTTATGATTTGAAACTATAAATAAAATTGAATTGGTGCATTTGCAAGCATGGAAATAGAAAATATTGATTATTTAATTTTAGATTATGTATACATTATGTACACAATTGACATGGAATTTCAATTTAATTGAGGCATTTTTATTTAGCACAGTAAATCCTGGATTTCCATGTGTTTAGTGTTTTCTGCTAAACACCTAAATATTAAAATGCTACTTAGCTATAGATCAGCCAATATTTTATGTAAAACAACAAACAGTATTCTTTTATACTGGTACAACACTGTTTAGAATTTTTTTTTATTTTTTTCATTTCTAGGTGCAAATGAAGACAAGTTACAGGTAGGAAGAAATAGGACGATAGAGTATAAAGCCTTTTTCCAGTCTCTATCCAGTCCATTCTTGTGCCAGGAAGACAGAGAGTTAGCTAAAATGGCTTTGGGCATCTTTCCCTTATATTGTTAATACAATTAATTCCTTATTCTTTTGCTTTACTCTTTGATTAGTTTAATAAGAAGCTTACAAGCTAACTATCTTAACTTGTTTTTTGTTTTTTTTATGGACTGCAATATAGGCTACCTATTTTCTCTGACAGACAAGGAAAAAATACAGATCCAGACAGAGAGCACACAACAGGAAGACAGTAATGTCTAAGCATCGTTTGCATCTGTCCATTCAGATGGTGGTTTTAAGGGGATTTTAAAAGTGGATTTTAATAGCGTGGAATATAACTAGAAAGCTTATATTTATCGTTATATTTTAATAAATCCCCATTTTTCTACCAAATCAAAAATAGCAGACAGACATTCACTAAAAATAGTGAATCACCCAAATACACAGGCATTGAGCCTGATTCAGCTAAAAACAACATGTTGGTTGGAAACACAAACCAACTCACACTACAGTAAGACCAAATACAAAGTATGATTTACCGCCACAAAAAGAATTATGCAAATAAGTTGCCTGGGCTATGTTCATCAATTACCAACACTGCAAACCAACTATAAGAAAGATAAACTATCAACTAGTAACTCAAACTAAATAAATTCTAGCTAACCAACTATAATTTAATCCAAAGAATCAGACCACAACTGACAATTTTTTTTGCGGCCATGATAATCAACAATCACAACTAAAATGCTGGTCAACAATCAACCCAAGTGACAAACACAAACACACACACACACACACACACACACACACACACACACACACACACACACAGGCCTACACATACACATACACATACACATACGATAGGCCTACTTAAATTTTTTGTCACTTAAAGACATTGGCGCAAGAGGTCCAAGATTATCCCACCACAACTTTGTCCTGTCTCCTAGATTAACTGTCCCATTCACCTGACAGTGCCTTGTATAATTAGCCTACTTATAAACACCTAAGGAACAGTTTCACTTCTTTTGTCTTCAGCCAGAGTTAAAAAAACATTACTTATTTTACTCGGCAACACATGCTCGTTCCTGAATGTCTACCTGTAGCACGGTTTGTAGCTTTCTGTGGTTGTACTTTGCTAGAGTCCGTGGATAGTAACGCTCACAGCATGCTAACGCCGTTATCCTGCTACTGGCTATCGGCGGAGTTCATTGTCCTTGTGTGGCTGTTGCCAGTAGTCCTTTTTCTGTAAACTGAGGGATTCGCGTAGGCTAGATGACAGGCTCTGCACAAACACAGGTGAATGAATCCCGTGAAATCCAAGATGGCGCGTATGTTCTTCTTCTTTTTCTTTTAATAGCGACTTGCAACTACAGGGCTGCCAACTCTCACGCATTGGCCGTGAGACACACGCATTTGACTGGTTTCACACGCTCACACGCCACACCCCCGATTTCTCAAGCTGAAGTGTACACCCGCTCGGTCAGATTTCTGAAAGATGAATGTATCTATAGGTCTAGCTGTTGAGCCACTCGTGATCGACTAGTTGTGCTTTCAGAGACTGTGAGGGGGGTTCAAGAGCGCTCCCTGTCTGTGGAAGTTACGAATTGTCGCAAACTGAGAACACTTTTTTCACGAACCATCCCAGGTGCATTTCCCCGGCTTCAGGTATGTGCTCTGAGTATTACAGACCCGTCCGTCGCTACGTGTCCACTCTCTGTAACAATAGAGGTGAGAAGCGCGGCTGGTAAGCGTAGCAGCTTCTATGGAAAGCCAAACAGTCCAAATACACGTGATTTTTCACACGTAAAATACACGTAAACAACACGTAAATTAAGCGTAAACGACGCGTAAACAACACGTAGACAACACGTAGACAACGCGTAGACAACGCGTAGACAACGTGTTGTTTACGTGTTAATTTCACGTGAATTTGAGCCATTTGGTCACTTCTCCATTTTGAATGGGTGAGCGTCCTAAGCTCCCATTGGCTGCTGAGCAGTAGGGTCAAACCATTTCTGTAAGCCTGGGGAGGGGGTCGCCTGCCAACATTCAACATGCAAAGGATCCTCTCACTTCTTTTCTTTCTCATTTCTTCTTTTTTGATTTACCTTTTAAAAAATATATATTAATTTAACTCAATGAATTTACTATTCAATTATAAACTATTTTCATAACATTACCGCCTTTTGCTCCACTGCTGCCTTTTTGTTTGAGTGTAGCATTTTTTATTTCTTGCACATACAGTAGTTCCTGGTTATTTAGCTGTTGTATATTTTTTTCTGTACAAGCTTTCTTTATATATTTGCAATTGGTTAGTGTGTATATACTTTGAGAAATAATAGTTTTTTTTTTCTACAACTATTTAGCTTACTATTTAACTTACAAACTATTTTGCTGCAAAAAGGATGGATGAGATGGACCTGCATGTCTACATAGGTCCGCTAATCTTAACACACACACACACACACACACACAGGTCCTTAGTCAAGTCTGGATCTAGGCTGAATCCCATTTCTCTATCTTACCCCTACCCCTTACCCCTACCCCTTGGCCCTTGAAACCAAGGGGTAAGTGCTAGGGGTGAAAACATACCCCTATGAAATGGGACACCACTTGGTTACATCACCATACAGTATTGATCACAAACTTCCAAGATGCAATACATGTGCATACACATGTATCATGTATACATACATATACACTCTGTATACATGGTGTGTTGTATATCTGTTTTAGTTATCACCTTTTTTGAATGTCAAAAACATTTTGTTAACAAAAATCTGTCATTATTGCCGATAAATTAAACATAACAGGCAAAAACATTACATAAAATGATGTTACAGAACCATTATCAACTATTAGAACCATACCTAACATGTCACACACATAAAAAAAAGGCACTCATATGTGTAAAACTAACAAAATACACACAAGACCACAAACAAACAAATTAACTACAGCTGTTCTGATATTCCAGACAAGTCTGATGCCTTTTGGCCTCACATTTCATCAGTGTCCCATATCAAAACCAACAACAATATACAAGTGCATGAACAGGAATTAATTACAAATGATTACAATGATACAGTACAAATGCAATAATGATAATGTGTGTTTACAAGTGAGGTCGCGTCCACACTTCGTTTCAAGGGGTATACACCCCTCGATCTATCCCCTACCCCTCGGTCGTAATAAGAAATGGGACACCACTAGGTCCCAGCGTGAACCGCAAAACCAAGGGGAAGGGGTAAGGGGAAGGGGTAAGATAGAGAAATGAGATTCAGCCCTAGTCTTTGGGATGCAGAGATCCACAAGTAGGCCTACTTGATACAAGAATATTATTACCCACATATGCAACACCTTAAAAAATAATATTTATAATAAATCTCGACTTTAGTAATGAAAAACATAATGACAGAGCTTGTATAAAAACAACTAGTGTCTTCACTAAATAAATGTAGTCTTTTTTCATTGAGAAGAGGAAAAATTCAGATATTCACACACTTTGTGATCAATAACAGGCTGTTTCTTCATCCTAAGATTTGGCATTCACAATTACAGTAATCTGCTTCATTTTAGGGATTTAGTGAAGGCGGGTCATTTTCTATCCGGTGGACAAGGGTTGTACACAAAAAGGACCACAACACCATGGTTAAGTTGCCTGCAACAGACTTACACCTGTTCAGTCAAGCCGTTTTTAAAAAATTGTGAGTGAGTTAATCTGATGAAGTATAATGTAGGTATCCTGAGGCTCTGAGGCTCTGGAGTATTATCTAAAAGGCCGCACAGTACATTTATTTTTGCTGCATTGGTATTTAAACTGAACTACTACTTCTTCATTGAAGTTTTCTTCCTACAATGTAAAGGAACATTGATGGGTTAGATAGATAGATATTTATTGATCCAAATAAAAATGGGAAATTACGTTAATACATATACATGAAATAATAATAGGAATAAAATAAAAGAACAAATATTTGAATATATACAGGATGGGAAGAAATGTGCAACTGCTTAAATAATATGCTAAAATGTAAATAAAGCAATTGTGCAGGTTGCACTTAGTGCAGAAGTGTGGTGTCCAAAAGTCTGATCTATCACCCAGTGATGACATGTTAAAGAGTTTTATTGCCTGTGGTATGAATGATTTCCTGTAGCGGTCCGTGCAACATCAAAGCTGTCAGAGCCTCTTAGAGAAGCTGCTCCTCTGTTGGACCAGTGTGGGGTGGAGAGGGTGGAGTTGCTCCTCTGTTGGACCAGTGTGGGGTGGAGAGGGTGGTCGGGGTTATCCATGATACATAACAGTTTGTTCAGTGACCTCCTCTCCACCACAGCTTCAAACGTGTCCTGTTTGCAGCCAATCACGGAGCCAGCCTTCCTGATCAGTTTGTTCAGTCTGTTTGTGTCGCCGGCTCCGATGCTGATGCCCCAGAAGACGCGGAGGAGAACAGAGCGCTGGCCACAACAGACTGGTAGAAGATCTCCAACATCCTGCTGCACACACTGAAGGATCTCAGCTTCGTCAGGAAATAGTTTGCTCATCCCCTTCTTGTAAACAGCAGTGCTGTTGATCTTTCAGTTCAGCCTGGCGGTAGTCCTTAAGGCCAGATGGAGTCGACTTCTTGGGGACCGGGACAAGGCAGGATGTCTTCCACAGCAGCGGCACCCTCTGCGGGCTCAGGGTTGTGCTTTTGAGCCGTAAAATACTAATTTATATGTTTTTGTTTAGGGTTACACACAAAAACATAGAAAAATGGGGTCCAGGTAAAAAGACTAAAGTAGTTACCCTTTAATAAAGTCTTTCTAACTATCTATCTACACTATACTTTTAACAAATGATTTATTTCTCATAGTTAGTTGAGACTAGCCAATTGCAAATATATAAATTCAATTCAATTTTATTTATAGTATCAAATCATAAGAGTTATCTCAGCACACTATACAGATAGAGCAGGTCTCGACCACACACAATTTACAAGGACCCAACAACTCCAGTAATTACGCCAAGAGCAATCATTTAGTGCAATAGTGGTGAGGAAAAACTCCATTTAGGGAGAAACCTGGGCCAGACACAGGCTTTTAGGTGGTGTTTGATGGTGCTGGTTGGGGGTGTGATAAACAGTGGCAGTAGTAGTCACAATAAAGATAATGGCAATGACTAGAAACAGTACAATAAAAGCTTGTACAGAAAAAAACATATAACAGCCAAATAACTAGGAACCACAGTACAATATGTGCAAGAAAGAAGGAAAAAAATGCAACAATCAATTGTGCCTGCCTTGGAATGCAACTGAAAAATCATTTGGCACAACGTAAACATCCCCCTACAACAATCTGCTAGGATTGGAGTGTTTAATGGATGGTGTTAAAGCTGGAAGGTCCCCTAAAAGGCAGTGCAGTGTAGCAAAAAGGTGGTAATGTTATCTTGATGAAAATAGTTTATAATTGAATAGTAAATTCATTGAGTTAAATTAATATATTTTTTTAAAAAAAAGCTAAATCAAAAAAAAGAAGAAAATGAGAAAGAAAAAAGTGAGAGGATCCTTTGCATGTTGAATGTTGGCAGGCGACCCCCTCCCCCCAGGCTTACAGAAATGGTTTAACCCTACTGCTCAGCAGCCAATGGGAACTTAGGGCGCTCACCCATTCAAAATGGAGAAGTGACCAAATGGCTCAAATTCACGTGAAATTAACACGTAAACAACACGTTGTCTGGCGTTGTCACGTGTTGTTTACAGCGTTGTTCGGCGTAATTTACACGTTGTTACGTGTATTTTACGTGTTGTTGTGCGTGTGAAAAATCTACGCGTTGTTTGCACGTTGTTTGCGCGTTGTTTACGTGTTGTTTACGTGTTGTTTACGTGTGAGAAATCACGTGTATTTGAGTGAGATCCACCATATCAACGGCGCATTAACATCCACAGCAGCTTATATTACAACTCTCCAAATCTCGGACAACAGAGATGGGAGGAGTTATATTTAGAATGTGCACAAAGTTGTAAACATGAGCAGAAATCTGATGAAACATCTGAGCTATACTATACAATACTGCAATGTTGGGCCACTATTGTAGTTCTCTTACCTCGGTCCATCTCTAAATGTAACTGTAAATAATTCATTCAATGTTGATCCCTCTCTAACTTTGGGTCCCATGTAACTGTAAAAATAATTCATTCAATGTTGATCCCTCAACATTAATTTAACTTTTGGGTCCCTGGTCCCTACACCGGGGACCCCTGGACCTGTTCACCACAGACCCAAATCTTCTCAGCGGTTGCTGACATGCTACTGTCCCTTCATGTGGCTCATTATGTTTGGCACATTGTCTGGGTCAGTTCTTATATCATAAGAAGGTAATAATGTAAATAATGTAAATTCTAATACCTGTTGATACGACAATGCAAAGGCTCTTAACCCTACCGTTTTGCACATATCATGTATGACTTGATTTCTCCATTTCTTTTGCACAAAACTCTCCAGAAAGTGCCATTTAATGGTTTATTTTTCAAATTTTTTTTCCTGGGGTGCATACCCCAGACCCCCTAGGGAGAGCCCCCATCCCCCCACATATAACAAATCCCAATTTAAACCCTGAAGGATAATGATGCTGAAAGAGCCAAAGAAATTGCTTTGTACGCGGCAAAATATGGGTCGGCCCCATCAAATCTCACTCCAAGGTTTATGGAAAAGTTGGCAGCTCTGCAACTAGTCGGAGCATTATCGCCACCTATTGTATTTCCTTATTACATAATCCTTACATTCTTGTTGCTAGTCAAGTGATTATGATTTTAACACCATCTTTGCAAAGTTATATGCAAATATGTTTTAATGTCCATGAGCTGAATTCCTTCACGTTCCAGTCTTTCAGTACAAGAAGAACGTGTTCCACAGTCTCCTTTTGATTACAGGCATCACCATTTCCAGTCAGATTTTCCCAATAAGATGCAGAGATGCAGTTAACTTTGTGTGTCCCAGTCCTTCTCTGCTAAACAGGCATATTCTCTCCTGTTTTTTCCTAAAACCCTTTACTCCCCCACTTTCTGCTTAATAAATACCTTCCTTTTGTATCAGAGTTCCACAGTTCTTTGCCACTGTTTTACTTTGTTCCATATAGCGTTTTTTCATTTCTTTCTTGTTTAGTTAACCCTTGTGTTGTCCTCGGGTCAAATTTGACCGGTTTACAAAAACTTTCTATGTCAGAAAAGAACGTTGAAAAAAGTGAGAAATGTTGAAAAAATCTACAAAAAAGCAGGAAAAAATCAACAAAAACATTATTTTTTTAAACGCTGAAAAAGTGACCAAAAAAATCTGAAAACATCAAAAACATCAGAAAAAGCAACAAAGAAATTGCTGGAAATTTGACTAATACATAATTTTAAAAAAGTCAAAAAAGTGACAAGAAATAGGAATAAAATAGATAAAAATGTTGAGAAAAGTGTAGAAAAAGAACAACAAACAAAAAACAAAAACCCAAAGTCGCAGGTCAACGGGAAGACAACACAAGGGTTAAAAACTAATGCTCTGCTGTTCAATTATGCTAATAAAGGTCAGAAGCCACACTGCAACAGTCAACATACATTATGTTTTTTGTTTTGTTTTTGTTTTTACACATTCGTAACATTTTTTTAATCTGTGCCACATCTGGACAGCAAATAAAATATATCTTGTTTAACACTTTCTCAACAAATTTGTATTGACTTTTATTATGTTTGAGAATTGTTTCCATCCAGTGAACGTGTTTTGATAATTATGCAATGCTACTTTATTTTAGTTGTCACACTGGTCATAAAAAATTAAATGAAATGAATTGACAGAATATATAAATACAAACAAAATAAACACAAATAAACAGCTGACAATAATTATAGGCTATAGGCAATTTAATTATACAAAACATAATCTGACTTACCCTCATAGGCAACTGTTATTTCTGTTAGACCCATTTTGACCAGAAAATAGCAGAAAGGTTACAAGATTTTAAACCTATTAACTCGGAAATGTACTGGCAGGGAACCAGCTTGAATGTGATCACAGATCCCAAACAGATCACAATCAAAATGTTACTTGTCAGGATGCAACATCACAGCTTTAAAATAGACTGTAAAGTGTGAGCCTACTTTTGTCTTGCTTTTTTTTGGCCGGTAGTGTTCTTGAAGTATCGTTGTGCATTTCTTAATGTCTCAAAAGCTAATTTTCTTCCAAAGGTCTCTCAAGGTAAACTCCTCCCCAAACACACTTGAATTGTTCGAATACCTGATTCAAATTTGTAATGCATCAGAGGGGATTTTGTTGTTCTCCAGATAGGTGTACATTTCCTTATTCTAATAAGACATCATAGCTGCAATAAAAGGTTTAATTTGCTTACTACAAAACACAATAAACTATAAAAACAGAGTGGACATCTACAAAGTAGTCACTCAGTTCAGCTTCAGAGAGAATTAGAGAAAATAATCAGAGGTTAATGGAGCACACTCCCAAGTGACTAGTAGATAACTGGGAATGCATAATTTAAGCTTTTATTTTCTATTTTCCTAATTGTTTGAATGGAAGCTTCTTGAAAAGTAATATGTTCTCACTACCCATCATCATTTTAATGTGATATACAGTAATCAGTAACTTCAACTGCCCATTGGACAACAATGTACAGTGTCTGCAACCTCCATGTGTTACATGGACTTAACTGCAGTTCGTAATATTTGCATGCATTAGTGGAGAGTACTATTCCTCACATAAAGACACTACAACAAAACCACTTTAAAGTCAGAAAGGCAAAATGATCAAAATGATCAATTCATGTCAAGTCTAAGGCCCACGTTGCCCCCTCTCTTTGGATCTTTTGAGTTACAACACAGCTCAGACTCAGAAGTTAGATTAAAATTCAATAATTGAAGAATCTCCCAAGTGAGTGGCACTGCAGAGGAAGCACTCTCTCTGTTATCCCAGCCCATATCCTGTTGTGATAATGTTTCAAACCTTGGCAGGGACAACACACAACAGGCACAGGGGAGGAGAGGGCAGTGGAGATGAAAAAGCTGAACTATAAACCTGAGTTGTAAGGCTTTTGTGCTAAAGGAACAGATAAGGAAAATTAATTATTTTTATTTCTCTATACTGGTGGTATGCGTTATTGTGAAAACCCCTTGATATCATTATCTGTTAACGGATGACAGCAGGAAAAACAGCTCTTAACAGTCAAAAAGCCCCAATTGCTCCTACACTGTATGGCTTCAATTTTCACGATTTTTAGTGCACTTCCAACACATATGTAGGCTACTCATAATTACGGTCATAATCATGCTCCCCAATGACAACATGATAATATTTTTTAGCTGTTTGGAGCTGATCGCTCTCTCCATTATTGGACTCACTCACCTTTGCATGGCCCAATAATAGTAAAATATAAAATGGAAACAGCTTAGTAAGTAAGAGCAAACATAATGTCCATGTCCTCATGCATTCATAGGCTACACAGATATATGAAAAGACAAATAAAAAAATAGTCAACATTTTCTTTTAGCATGCATGATTATCCGGATATACATTTATAAAAAAAATGTTTTTACTTCTGGGGAGACTTTAGCCTATCTGTTCGCCTTTTGTTCAGTTCACAGCAGAGCACTGTAGGCAAGCCCTCCAGCTAATGATCTCAGAGTGGAGAACCTTGACCCTAATGATTCACTAATGCAGTCTCTGCACAGAGTATAAAATTACTATGTAGCTCTCACTCATTGTGTAAAATAGCTAATATAATACAGTACAGAGAGTACTTTGGATATACAGACGGACAGATCAGGTTGATGCCACAGGGAAGGGGGTTGGAGTGAGACTGAACCTAATGGTGCAATGTACTGTATGGTTTGTCATAAAAAATATTCAACATGCATGTTGCTCATTTGTATAAGATGGCATTTAAAAAGGTATTTAAAAGAGTTAGTGAACTACTAAACAATCAGAATCAGCCTTATTTGCCAGGTACGAGGACACATACGAGGAATTTTGCTTTGGATTGTATTGCTCACAATGTGCTTACTCATACAAAACAAACAACAAAATCAAACAATATAAACACACTATAAACAGAAACAATATAGACAGGTTGAGACAATAGTGCAATGAAGAGTGCAAAGTATGTAGGAGTAAATTATAATTATGACAGTTATTATTATTTTATTTATGGAGCATAGTGCAAAGAGTGCCGGAATAAATAGTAGCATGTTATTATATAAGTATTATATTACAGGATGAAAAGTATGAGCAGCTCTAAAATAGAGAATGAGAATGATGGATAAATAAGTGGAACCATTAAACAGACTGATTAGAGACAGTGTTGCTGGGTTATTGCACAGGAATTGAACCTGACACTGTGAGTCAGAAGTCAGCTGTTCATCAGAGTGATGGCTTGTGGAAAGAAACTGTTCCTGAGTCTGTTGGTTTGGCGTACAGTGCTCTGTAGCGCCTACCAGAGGAGAAGCTGGAACAGGTTGTGTCTGGGTTGAGATGGGTCTGCCGTGATGGTTCCTGCCCGTTTCCTGACTCTGGTAGACTATAAGTCATGAATGGAGGGCAGGTTGGCACCGATGATCTTTTCTGCAGTCCTAACTGTCCATTGTAGTCTTCTATCCTTTTTGGTGGGCTGCTAATTAAAGCTCTTATTGTTGGCTTTACTACTATATATTTGACCATTATTATGTTTTGTAGTATACTTTCCATAATTCAGTAATATACATACAGTTTTCCAAGTGGTAATGAATTAACAAATGCTCATAAATGATTAGCAGCAGAATTCGTACATAGGCGTAATATTAAGATCTGTGTCATATTTAAGCATCTTCATTTAAAACAGCATTAAAGCGCCTATATTACGCTCATTTTCAGGTTCATAATTGTATTTTGAGGTTGCACCAGAATAGGTTTACATGGTTTCATTTTCAAAAACACCATATTTCTGTTGTCCCACACATTGCTCCAGATACTGTTTTTCACCCTGTGTGTTTGGGTCTCTGTTTCAGCTACAGAGTGAGACATCTCACTTCTATACTATCATTTTTGGGAGTCGCACATGTGCAGTAAGATCACATCAGCTCGTATCTCATTCAAAACAGCCTGGAAATTTTTTTCCCAAGTTTGTATGTGTGTGGAAGCACCAGAGACACAAAAATAACATCCCAAATCCCAGAAAAAGTGATTTCTTTCATAATATGGGCACTTTAAAGTAACCCAAACCAAAATGACAGATCGCTAACATTAATGTTGCTTAATCTTAAAAAACATAATATCAACCATTTTTAAATATAAAGACTGTGGGTATGATGACACAGTCACAGAAATGTGTTGGCTGTCAGTAGGCCAATATAAGAAAATAGACATCTCTGTGTAAAAATATTCAAAAATCTATCTTCCATGGGGTAAAGAGTTTAATTCCAATGCATTTGGTTTTCAATTCAAAGTCTCTCTGGAAAATAATGGAAAGAAGATTAGCCATTGATGTTGCTGCTGTTGATAACAGTAATGATAGTGGATGTAATTGAAAACTGTGTATTCTAAGCAGCATCACATCACTCTTCCCACACTGGACTACACCCAGGGGGACGGAAAAATGGGAAATATGGGAAACAACTGCTTCATGTGAAGGCAAATCAGATTGTCGTCACTGTTCATTTCACTCAGTCTACCATCCCCAGTCTCCCAACCCAACACCAAGCCATCAACCCCCACCCACTTCAAAATGATGTATGCACATCCAGAGTTACAGCAACACCTACTGGTAATCCTAAATAAATGCAATTTCCTCTGCTGTGATAAGGTGATGTATTCATTAGAAAAACTCACCACAAATAATAAAAAAATGCATTTCATCTTGATCCTGTTATGTTTTCTGTTACGTTCCCTTTTTGCTGTTCATTGTTAGACTTGTTCCTTCTCTTAAATGAGATATTGCAAACTTTGACAGCTGCAAGAATATAAATGACAACACTGAGTATAGTACATGTTTACACAAATAAAATCAAATCAATACAAAATATTTTTTAGTACAACTAATTGTAACCCTTACTGTTCATTCAGTAAATTTTAGAGTTTAAGATTACAGCCACACTCTTCTCTATTCTTAGCGTTTATTTTATTTGTCATTCTATTTATTTAATATTTGGCTTTCTTATCTATCTATCGATCTATCTATCTATCTATCTATCTATCTATCTATCTATCTATCTATCTACTGTATCTATCTATCTATCTATCTATCCATCTATCTATATCATATCTTGAACAGATAAAATAAACACACAGATCAGATCATATTATGTACAGAATTTATTGAATCGTCCTGGGTCCAGTGATATTGTTGTATGTAATCATAGTATGAGCTGTTGGGCTAACATCGCCTAATCTAACTTCTCATCTAATCAGCAGTAGCTCAGTATGTGCAACACAACCTCATTCCGGTAATAAAGATGATGAGCATCAATCTGCATTCTCAAGTGTGCTTCTCCTCAGTTTCAAGATCAATTAGCATCACGTATGCAGGGATGGTGGCGTACTATGGCTGTTAGTTTGGAAAGAGCATGTTACTGACACAAGACTGAGCTGCGGTCACGATCTCACATTAGTAAGTCACTGATAGTATGCACAGATCTAACAAGCTAAGATAATTCAAGCAATTATCAAGCACAAGGGTAAAAAAAGAACAGTTTGCACTTTGATAGCGGAGTAAAATCGTTAGAAACGGAACAAGGAACATGTTCTGATAAAAATGTTTCTTCTATCACCAATCTAGAGTCCACCTGCTTGTTTTCAGAACTAAATGGTGAAAAGCTTAAAGAGTGTCTGTGGTCATGTCTTTGGATGTATTTTTTTTAAAGATGGTTGGTACACATGGTTGGTACACATTTAATACATTTTAAGAACATTGAGGATACTCTTTACTCTTACTATAATGCATACCAAAGTGAACCAGAGGATTTAGGATTGAAGAAAAAAATAAAGTATCCCTCTTGTTATGTTGGCGTAATAATACTAACAGATGGTGCAGGAAATTATCTTTTCATTTCCCTGGTTAAGATAAAAGTTGAAAGTCTGTGAAGATTATTGATTCACATGATGTTCTCTGTGATCTTAATATGCATCTCATTAAATTTTCTACAGTGTCCTACACCTCTGCACCTCATTTTACTTTTAAATTCTGTGATTCCATCACTGCCCGTATAGTGCACCTCTTTAGGCAGGAAATTGGATTGGAGTGAGCATATGCTGTAATACAAGATGAAGCCTACCCACCATTTTCTTATTATGTCTTGATGTCAAATGTGTAAAAAGACTACAAAAGAAAAACTATATTCTATTCATGGACATTTGCAGCTCAAGTGTGAAAATTAAATCGTCACAGGTCATCCTTCATCATTTCAATATAAAAGGAAAGAGAGTGAAGAGACCTGCCCTTGAAATAAACACACTCATATTTTGCATAAGTTATCATGCTGCTGCCATATCCTTACAGGGGAGGACAAAGGATGTGGCTTTGAAAGAAATTAAGAAGAGACAGAAGCAGATTGTTTCTCTATCTGTCACTTATGTAAACATTTTATTTTACACATTTGCCATTTAAATGCTAGTCGTCCTCATAAGTTAATGTAAACACTTCTTACATTTCAACATGTCATAATTGCAGCAGTGAGATAGAGGAACTAAGCTGAGCTAGGGACACTGAATGTTTACCAAACAAGAATGGGTGCAGGTAGTTTGTCATTTATTATCTCAGATGCAAAAGTCACAAAAACTCAAGTAGACTGATTAGTTTTATTGGTCATATTTAGACAGGGCTATAGCTACTACTGAGGACATCTGTTTGTGTGTTTTTCTCTGGAGGTTGTAGCAACCTTGGGATAGTAGTAAGCCCACACTTTACAAATAAAAAAAACTACAACTGAGTATTTTATAGGATCTCTTTAGTATTTAAGACAATTTATTAAAACGTCACTACTATAAGGTTAAGAACAAGTACAAAAGCAAATAAAAAAAGTACATCAAAAGTGATGGACTGCAAACAAAAAACAGCCCTGGCATTTCCACCCACCATTTGTTTTATTTCAAACCATGCATGTTTTTGAACATCTTATCTGAATAAGTAATTTCACTACATAACAATTCAGACTGATGTAAAAGTTTGTGACTGCAGACTGTAGAAGGTAACCATGACTGTGATATCGAGAGACTCATATGTGGTATCAAATTACCATACCGATAAGTGTGAAGAATTTGGAGAAGTTTGGCTATCAGTTGGCCAAAGTAAATTATTATTGACGCTTGAAAGGGGGTCGAGAGAAATGATATGGGCCGCCGACATACAATTAAGGGCCGCATGGCTGTGACAGGTGCTCTCTAGCATCCGCCCAAATTCCAGATTACCAGTCCATCACTGCCTGGGAGTATGGGCCATATGAAAATTCCACCCATTAAACACAGTTTAGATTCTTTTTATGGGTGTTGGGACTAAAATCTCTTGTGCTGACTGCCTTTGATTGATTACTTTCTCTATTGGATTTTATTTTATGTTTTATTTTTTATTTGGGGCGACTTATTGCTGCACAATAACTGTATTCATGGTGTAATATTGTTTTTTTTCAGCTTTATATTGTATCCATTTGTTTTAAATGTGTGTAAGGCACCATCAATTGCCTGTTTGAAAGGTGCTTAAATAAACGTGCTGCGGCCCTGTGTAGCCTCAACAGTCAGCCTGTCTGAGCACAGTGGCACACCGACAGGCCACCGGAGTGGCGATGAGAGTCGGCTCGACTCGGCTCGACTCGGCTCCTCTTGGATTCACTTCATCTCAAACATTTTGCATTTACTTTTGAAGTGGGCGGAGACCTTCCCCTCCACTTTAACCAATGAGCGGAACTTGTCGGTGATGGGAAGTCGGTAACAGAAGTGCGGAGTGTCCAGTGATCAATTAGCGGAGAAGTTTCACCGGTGAACAGCCGCACACAGCACAAGGTGACTGAACAAGCAGCTGTTTTAAAATGATCTCTTTTTTAAATCAAATTGCATGACATTTTGTCTTGTTTGTTGACATGAATTTAAGTTATTTGCTGAGCTCGGTGGTGGCTCATGGCGTGGTCGCTCCATAGTGAATGAGTTTAACTAAATGTGACCTCTTCTGTCCTTTTATTAGAGTTGTGCATTGTACGTGTTTGGAAGATTAACGATGGAGTGGCGCCAGCAGACCAGTGTCAGCTGTGCAGACGCGTTCAACGAGGCGCAACGCTGGATTGAGGTAGCCTTCATGGTTCTCTTTTATCTGTATTTTATTTGTTTCTGCTCCTCTACACTTAATCCTGTGCAAACAACCATGAAGATTTGGCTTGTCAGTCATTTAACCCATTGTGGAGACAAGAAATGTTTTATGTTAGTCAATGGCAGACATTTCAGCAATGAAAAACCTCTCGTATAGGCCTATTGTTGTTTTTTATTATCATAAGAACTTTAACTACATAAAAACAGTTGATGGTGACACTCATATTTTAAATGCCTCCCACTCAGCAGTCATACACCTATTTTACAGACATATCTCTAAGTTCAAATGCAAACTATTCTTCGATAAGACTTTGATAAGTGTTGCCTCATGACACAGAGTCCTGTGTGGGAATCTTCTGTGGTTGCACAGATAAAAATGATTTGACTGCAGGACCTAAGAGAGGAATGCACATGGAAGAAAGGCAGATAATTAGGTGACGTTCAAGAGAAAAGTAACATTGTGGGGCTTGTTCTTCCACTGAGAAGTTGTGTCATGCATGCATTGTGGAGGATGTGGTTTTCATAGCGTGCGTGGGTGTGTGTCTGCCCTTAACTATACCAAACAACATCGGGAGTGTGTTGATGCTAATATTACAGATTACAAATGTTACAGATTGCAGGGTAATATGCTTCATGGGATCAGCCTCTACCACATTGTGTTAACAGGCCATTTAGTTTCTGGTGAAATAGAACAGTCCAATTTCTAGACAGGTGTCGTTCTATTTTATGCCCGCAATCTCCTTAGCCAGAGGAATCTGACCCTTAAATGTAGTGCAATTTCCCTTTTATGAATACAATTACTTCTGCCAATTACTTGCTTTGTCTGTGAGATATCATGAAAATGCTAGTTATTTTTTGCAGCCCAGGTGACCTCTTCACGTCTTTATTTTTGAGCAAAAGTCCAAAATGGTTTCTTTCATGTGTGACACACAAAAAATTTCAGAACCTCACATTTGAGAAGCTGGAATTAACAAATGATTGGTTAAAAATGACTAATGAATATTCAATTATCAAAATAGTTGCAGATGAGTCTCATAAATGTTCCATAATGGACTGTTAACGTTAGAACCGGATCACAGATTCAGTAATGATGCCTGTGTGTACATTGCAGGTGAGATAATTGCCTCGTTTTGAAACTCCCTTTTTAACAAATAAAGCTCTGTGGAGAAGTTTGCAAGTCGCACATAAGAGCACATGGCTGAAATCCATTGAATATGTGGTTTCATAGGGACAGTTGTTTATTGAAATGACCAATTAAAGTTGTATTGCTGTAGAACAGACAGTATCTTGACCACGTCGTTGTGTTTTATTGTGTAAACCTGGCACTGCATTGTCCCCCTGATTCCACTGAGAAGTCTTCGCTCTGTGCCCAGTTCTATCAAAAATGGACTGTAGATTCCTGGGGGGACTAATTAGTGAGAAGAATAGCCTTTTGGGGCCCTCTGTTAGTTATGTAGCCGAATCTTAATAGCCTCATTTGTATGTCCTCATTCCAAAGCCTGCTTTTGGCTAACAATTTAGGTTATGTTGTATTCTTTGTTTTGATCAAACATATTTGCTGTTTTTTGTTAGGATGCTTGTTAATATACATTTATTAATTTTTTATAGCCCACTGTTTTGCTTGCTACATACTTTGTGATTATTAGTATAGAACCTTACTTTTGTGCAGTAGCTGAGAGAGAGGATGATTTCTTTTAACTGAAACAATATCCAGCTCACTTAATTTACTTAATTTTATTGATAACATGCAAATGCTTGCACTGTGGGCTAAAGAATTACGTGTGTTCTCTTCAACGAACCTAACCTCTGAATAAAAAATAAAAAAAACAAAAAAAAAACGTTTAACACGGTATAGCAACCACACTGCAATTTACAAACTGTGTTGGTTTAGATCAAATTTGCATTGCTTTGGTTTCTCCAGCTCAGTACTACTATGGATGTTTACTCTTACTTGTGTTTTTGTGAAGCTATTGGAAATATACTGGAGCTGTATTAAATATAGGACTGAATTTTCTTTAAGGGCTGGTATCCATATTTGAGTGTTTAAAAAATCTGATAATGATAATTGCCCATATTTTTTTTTTCGAAGAAATGTGTAGCACAAACATTTGACAATAATGCCTCTATAGTTATAAAAAAAAAATAATAAGATTTATGACAGTGCATTCTGAGAGGGATGTTTCACAGTTAAAAATAAACTTTCTGGTGGACCAACTGTGAAAACTGTTTAAACCTATCTTTGGCATTTCTTGTTATTGATATGTATACCATACCAGTGTGCTAATGTTGGTCAATATATAAGATTCTAGTTTAAAATCCTATTGATGTGAATGGTGTTTCTCAGTTGTCTGTTTGCATTTACAGACATCCACTCAAATGTGCCATCACAGTACTTGAGCATCATAGTTAAAATAACAAAATTTAGGTAAAATGTAGGAATAGTGTTCAACTGTTGAGACTGTGTTGGACCTCCAGGTGTGTATTTGAAAGAAACACTCTTGGAAATCTTGAATCTCACTAGTTAAATACAGAAAGCCAAAAAAAAACTTTTTTTTTTTTTTTAGGAAGTGACTGGAAAATCATTTGGTTGCAAGGATTTCCGTGCTGCCTTAGAGAATGGAGTCCTGCTGTGCGAGTGAGTAATGATGCACAAACCTTTTACAATGTCAACTTCTAATTTCAGAGTATTGAATTCAAGCCAAATGACTGCAACCCTATGGTTAGAGTAATCAGGCAGGCACATTTGCTAGTTCAGCTTCAGCAGCAGGCCTGTATGATCTTAGAAATAATAGTATCCTAAATTGCAATCTGTCACTGCACTCAGTATCTCTAAACACACCCTTTTTTAAGTTTAGGTATCAAACAACTATTCATATCCCAAGAATTAAAATTGCATGTAATACAGACCATTAGACACATTTTTCCCCCCACAGCGTTTCTGTATCTTCTGTAGTGTAAGAAGTAGCCATTTTCTTCTGAAGAACCACTGACTTTATAACAAGTTAACAAGTTTGCAGGTTAGCTAAGAAGTTAGCTTAAAGTTCTTCGTTCTGTCTTAGATGCAATCAAACTGGTTTATAAGCAAGTTTTTTTGCATTTCTTTTTTAAATGTAATTTCTTTGTTGGAAGTTAAAGTCTGTTTATCAGCCCGAAACTTTAAGTTTTTGTGGAATGGGACCCTAATGATACAATATATTGGTTCTCAAATATGTGCAGCATAAAGCTTGAATATATGTAAACTGTTTGCTAATTTGTTTTATAGCTTGATCAACCAGTTGAAACCTGGCATCATTAAGAGAGTAAACAGGCTTTCTACTCCCATCGCTGGCCTGGTGAGTGTTAGATTTTACAGTTCTGTCTCTCTCTCTTTCTCTTGCTGTCTCTATCTCTCTGTGTCTCTCTGTGTGTAGCCTTGAGTGTTGGAATAAGAAGGCACCTGCTAGCCAGGAAGTTTAGACACATTGTGTGGTTTCCTGTCTAAGGCCCTGAGAGACGGTGTTGCCACAGTCCTGAAACTGCATTTCAGTGCGACAACTGTTAAATATGTAAAAAAAAAGAAAAAATTATATGGAATAGATACAAATGCAGATTTTTATTTTTGCTTCAGGCTGTGTTTTTGATGGTTTCATAAAAGTATAATTTCCAAACTGCGCAAATAAATCAATTGCAACCTCCAAGCAGAGGCCAAGAAATGCTGGACTGAAGGAGGTGATGAGATGCAGATGCAGCAGACAATCAGCAGTTACTCTGACATCCTAAAGGAACATACTGGCTATTTTGCATGTTTTACCAGCAACTACAAATTAAATGTACTTTTTATGTTACTGCTGACATACTTGTTTATATAGATTTTTAATTTTGCCTCAAGCAGCTATTTAAATAAGTTAAGAATAAAAATCCAGTTTGTAGAACTTTGAACCTTAATTGGCATTGATAATTTATCACGGTGAATATTAAGATTCTTTTATATATTCAGTAGATTTATTATCTTTACAAGGCAAGTGGAACTCAGATTATATGTTAAAGTGCATATTGGACAAAGCTTTGAATGAGTATGGATATTCCTATTTAAAAACAAAGTCCCAGCAGTTTGTCTAATTGCCACTAGAGGCGGCCAAAACGTTAACTGTCTAAACCTCCCTATAGAAGTGAGAGACCCTGACTATATGGTGTAACCTAAAATGACTCCTTTTCAAAAATAATCATTAGGACTTTCACAATTGGTTGTAATAACAATAGCTAAGTAAAAACTGACAATGTTGATCTAGATTATCCTGTTCTCAGCTCTCAATTTTAACTTCTTAAACTATCGATTTGCTTAGCGAACATTTATCTGATGCTATCAAGGTAGTGTTGTTGTTGTTTGGGATCTCATACAGTGGATGAGAATCTTAAATGGGGCGAATGGGCTAGCTGCTAAAGGAGGAAACTTGTCTTTCAGAAAGCATAATTTTACAAGTGGCAGTTTTCTACCTGCACTCATTTGCTTGTCTTGTCATTTCAATCTGCAGGATAATGTGAATGTATTCCTGAAAGCCTGTGGGAAACTGGGACTGAATGTGTCTCAGCTGTTTCATCCAGGAGACCTGCAGGACCTGTCCACTCGTGCAACTGTCAGGTACAGTAGTCTCTCAGAAGCCATGTCAGGTTAAGTGGGTACGTGTAAAACTGCCTAGGGGTGCAAGATATATCAACTCAACGTTATTGCACGATAACGGTGTGCAATATTATATCTAGGTGTGCAAGATATATCAACTCAATATCGTTATCGCAATATATTGAAAGTGTCGCAATAAGTATGCAATATTTTGTGGAGCGCTGCGTCCAGTCCGTTGGCCGTGTGGCTTAGTTGTGTTTTGATTTAGAGCGTGGTTGAAACACTAAGGATCATGTTTCATTGGCCAGTTACTGTGCCACTTGGACATGTTAGTACATGTCAGTGCATGGGTCCACTATGTGACAAACCCTGTGGAGGGTACCATGTGTGCGTATATTCCGACAGTGTAAGTGAAGAAATTGATAGACGACAAAACAGAATAAATCAGCAGCGAAATGGTTTGAAATCATGCATGGCACGGAAGGTTCCCCTGCTTAAACCAGCACATGTCAAGGCCCGTCTTAAGTTTGCCAATGACCATTTGGATGATCCAAAGGAGTCATGGGAGAAAGTTATGGTCAGATGAGACCCAAAATAGAACTTTTGGTCATAATTCCACTAACCGTGTTTGGAGGAAGAAGAATGATGAGTACCATCCCAAGAACACCATCCCTACTGTGAAGCATGGGGGTGGTAGCATCATGCTTTGGGGGTGTTTTTCTGCACATGGGACAGGGTGACTGCACTGTATTAAGGACAGGATGACCGGGGCCATGTATTGTGAGATTTTGGGGAACAACCTCCTTCCCTCAGTTAGAGCATTGAAGCTAGGTCGAGGCTGGGTCTTCCAACATGACAATGACCCGAAGCACACAGCCAGGAGAACCAAGGAGTGGCTCTGGAAGAAGCATATCAAGGTTCTAGCGTGGCCTAGCCAGTTTCTAGACCTAAACCCAATAGAGAATCTTTGGAGGGAGCTCAACTTCTCAGCAACAGCCCAGAAACCTGACTGATCTAGAGAAGATCTGTGTGGAGGAGTGGGCCAAAATCCCTTCTGCTGTGTGTGCAAACCTGGTGAAAAACTACAGGAAACGTTTGACCTCTGTAATTGCAAACAAAGGCTACTGTACCAAATATTAACATTGATTTTCTCAGGTGTTCAAATACTTATATGCAGCTCTATCATAAAAATAAATGGCTAAAAAATCATACATTGTGATTTCTGGATTTTATTATTTTTTTTTAGATTGTCTCTCACAGTGGACATGCACCTACGATGACAATTTCAGAACCCTCCATGATTTCTAAGTGGGAGAACTTGCAAAAGAGTAGGGTGTTAAAATACTTATTTTCCTCACCGTATATTCATGTTGTACCAGTCCAACATGACCGTCAGTTGAAATAAACCTTGTGTTGTAAAAAAAATTCTTATGAATCTATTTTGATGCGTTTTCTCGTAACTTTTGTAATTTGACATGTTTAAAAATATTGAAATATTTATCGCAATATTCATAATCAATATTGCAATATCACATTTTGTCAATATTGTGCAACCTTTTACAGGTGCTCATTTCAGCACAAAGAAGAGAATCACACCTTGATTTCTGAGGTCAACTCATATGACTAATATGACCGTGGAGGGGCTGTATTTTTTCTGTATTATGTTGAGAACATTCAACCGGAGGTATTTTTACTGCAATACCTGGGCTGAAAAAGTAGGGTTTATCGTTTGTTTCACAGCTGCTTTGAATTTCTAAAGATTAACTTTGCCTGGCAATAAGCTGCTGCTTTTATATGCGTTGATAGCCTGTCTAAATTCTGATTAGAAGCTGATTAGTAGCATTGCAAATGAGAAGGCTTGAGATGTCACTGTAGTTTTTTTCTTCTCTAACAGCAGTACAAGGGATGTAATTACAGTGAGGAAAATACGTGTTTGAACACCCTATTTTGCAAGTTTTCCCACTTAGAAATCATGGAGGGGTCTGAAATTGTTGTCGTAGGTGCATGTCCACTGTGAGACATAATCTAAAAAAAAAAATATCCTGAAATCACAATGTATGATTTTTTTTTTTTTAACTATGTATTTGTATGATACAGCTGCAAATAAGTATTTGAACACCTGTCTATCAGCTACAATTGTGACCCTCAAAGACCGGTTAGTCTGCCTTCAAAATGTCCACCTCCACTCCATTTAGTATCCTAAATTAGATGCACCTGTTTGAGGTCATTGGCTGCATAAAGACACCTGTCCACCCCATACAAGCAGTAAGAATCCAACTACCAACATGGCCAAGACCAAAGAGCTGTCCAAAGACACTAGAGACTAAATTGTACACCTCCACAAGGCTGGAAAGGGCTACAGGGAGATTGCCAAGCAGCTTAGTGGAAAAAGGTCCACTGTTGGAGCAATCATTAGAAAATGGAAGAAGCTAAACATGACTGTCAATCTCCCTCCATGCAAGATCTCACCTCGTGGGGTCTCAATGATCCTAACAAAGTTGAGAAATCAGCCCATAACTACACGAGAGGAGCTGGTCACTGACCTAAAAAGAGCTGGGACCACGGCCCAAGGTTACTGTTGGTAATACACTAAGACGTCATGGTTTGAAATCATGCATGGCACGGAAGGTTCCCCTGCTTAAACCAGCACATGTCAAGGCCCGTCTTAAGTTTGCCAATGACCATTTGGATGATCCAGCGGAGTCATGGGAGAAAGTCATGTGGTCAGATGAGACCAAAATAGAACTTTTTGGTCATAATTCCACTAACCGTGTTTGGAGGAAGAAGAATGATGAGTACCATCCCAAGAACACCATCCCTGCTGTGAAGCATGGGGGTGGTAGCATCATGCTTTGTGGGTGGTTTTCTGCATATGGGACAGGAAGACTGCACTGTATTAAGGAGAGAATGACCGGAGCCATGTTTTGCAAGATTTTGGGGAACAACCTCCTTCCCTCAGTTAGAGCATTGAAGATAGGTGGAGGCTGGGTCTTCCAACATGACAATGACCCGAAGCACACAGCCAGGATAACCAAGGAGTGGCTCTGTAATAAGCGTTTCAAGGTTCTGGCGTGGCCTAGCCTACAGACCTAAACCCAGTAGAGAATCTTTGGAGGGAGCTCAAACTCCGTGTTTCTCAGCGACAGCCCAGAAACCCGACTGATCTAGGGAAGATCTGAGGGGGGGAGTGGGCCAAAATCCCTTCTGCAGTGTGTGCAAACCTGGTGAAAAACTACAGGAAACATTTGAACTCTGTAATTGCAAACAAAGGCTACAGTACCAAATAGTAGCATTGATTTTTCTCAGGTGTTCAAATACTTATTTGCAGCTGTATCATACAAATAAGTAAAAAAATAGTACATTGTGATTTCTGGATTTTTTAAAAAAAAATTTTTTTTTAAGATTGTCTCACCTACGATGACAATTTCAGACCCCTCCATGATTTCTAAGTGGGAGAACTTGCAAAATAGCAGGGTGTTAAAATACTTATTTTCCTCACTGTATGTGCAGTCATACTGTAAATTGCAGCATTTAGAACTATTATATCACTATTCTCTAACAATATCTCTTTCTTATTTTAGGCGAGATGAAAGCAACAGAAGACTCAAAAATGTAAGTTTTAGTAGAATTGACTGCTCTAATGATTCTCCTCACATGTTTCTTTTTTTTCTATCAATCATTTTCCTCGTTCCCTCTTTTGGCCAGTAAGTTTTAACACCTTAAACAACTCTATTATGCTCCCTTTTACTTTGTCCCTTAATGCTGCCTCTGCATTGACCTTGTGTACATGTGAGATAGCCAACATCCTATTTATCAACCCTGTTAAAAATGAACCAGTAGCTGTAGCGCACAGATTCCAGCTCCTGATGTTGATGCCAACATGCCACCAGCATGAAGAAACAGTGTTGATGGTCAAGCCGTTTGATTTGTTGATTGAGTTTGGTTGTTTATCCCAAAAGTCTGTTATGTTTATCACTATGCCTTTCACGCTTTAAGAGTACAAATACAGACCAGATCTGTTCACTTGTCTGTCCCAGCTACAATAACTGTCTGTGCTTTGTGTACGTGGAACATGTGAGTACCAAATGTTTACACGCTTGTGTGCACTGCCGGTATTTTACATGTTTCAAAGCCTACGAGGTTGTTTTGGTTGCCTTATTAGAATCGCACAATAGCTGACAACTCTGACCCAGTAATGAGGGGGTTTGTCAGAGCGCTCTTTGAAATGGGTGTAGCATTTTTCTTTGAATTAACCAATTAGGGTCAATTTGCATCCATTGAAATAGTGTTCATGTCTCCTACCAGAAAAATACAAAAATTAAGTTATTCATACGTAACATTTTAGAGTTGCCAAACCAAGCTGAGATCACTGTTTTTGCATACAGTAGTGATGCAATGTGGAATACACCCTAAACATTGAAATCAAGGGAATTGTTTTGTTTGGAGGGATGTTTTATAATCCTGTTTTATTATTGCAGTTATTGAATTTTCTTTCTTTTACAGTTAATCTTAATGTAGATATTCAGAAAGTGTCTGCTGATGCCAGAATGCCCAACACGGGTGAATTAGGGCCAATGATAACAGGACTTGGTGAGAGAATTAAGGGTTCCTAAATAATGAATGAAAAATAAAATGAGACGTGGAAAATCACACCATTCAATAGGAATAATTATGATGACCTGTTATGTAGTGTAATGACTTCCTTGGTGCAATGTAGGTAGAAAGCTCTCATAATAGCTCTCTGTACATAATTTCTGCTAAAAAACCCATTAGAGTAACCCATTAGAAAGTTCTATTGCTACTCTACCAATGTTGGCTAGAACTCAGATGTCTGTAATCAACTGTCTTCACTTGACTGGTTAGATAGCTGCTACAGACCCTGATTTGGGGTGAAGCAAGATGGGGGGGAATCAATACAAAGGCATTTATTTCCACTTAAAATCCACATCTTTTTTGTCTCACTAGCATTGTGCTAGACAATATTTATTCAAATCTCTTAAGGGCCATAAATGAAATGTTTTTTTTTGTTTTTTTTTTAACCATCTGACCGCTCTAGGATGACTTTAAGATGCAGAAAGAGAAATTCTGACATAGTGTTGTGGATAATCCCTTTGCAACACAGGCTACTGCTCTTCCAGGGAGACAGGCCGTCCGTCAAAATATCCCTTGCCTCGAGGCAAATGAGAAATAAATCGTGTCCAAAGCGCTTTGCTTGCTGAAATAGTAAAACACTACATGTCAGGAAGAGGTCCATATTTCACAGGCCTTTACTCACTGTCTTTACTAATGGCAGGTGTATTGCTGACTGAGTATCAACAGCATTTTGTGCGTGTGGCTGTCCGTGTCCCCTGTTTTTTGGCAGACTAATGTGACATTTTTAAGCATCCTTAAAGCTAGCGCCGTCCTTATGTCAAAATGTTAGTGTCAAATACCAAATCTCCAAATACCAGTAAAACAAAGAACATTCCCATCAGCCTCAGCTGTACTTTGTGTTTAGTGCAGATTAGAAAATATTATCATGCTAACACACTTAACTAAGATGGTGAACACTATACCTGCTTAACATCATCATGTGGAATTGCTGTTATTATGCTTTCATTAGCATTTAGCTTAAAACTCTATGTATACACTAACCGGCCACTTCCTTAGCTACACTTATACGGTCTGTCAGCCAATCCAACAGCTCTGCCTCTACAAAGATAATGTTCATTTTTTAAAGTGCTTTACATAAGCACAAAGATAAAACGAAAATACAACGGTTCATAAAAGTAGAATTCATGGAAAAGCTGTATGTGTGTGTGTGTGTATATATTTATATATATTTATATATATATGTGTATGTATATATATATGTGTGTATATATATGTGTGTATATATATGTGTGTGTATATGTGTGTGTATATATGTGTATGTATATGTATATGTATATATATGTATGTGTATATATATGTATGTGTATATGTGTATATATATGTGTATATATGTGTATGTATATGTATAGATATATATGTATATGTATAGATATATATGTATATGTATATGTATAGATATATGTGTGTATATGTATGTATATATATGTATGTATGTGTGTGTATATATGTGTTTATATATGTATGTGTTTATATATGTATGTGTGTATATATGTATGTGTGTGTATATGTATGTATATGTGTATGTATGTATGTGTGTATATGTGTGTATATATGTGTATATGTGTGTGTATGTGTATATGTGTGTGTATGTGTGTATGTGTGTGTGTGTGTATGTGTGTGTATATGTGTGTGTATGTGTATATGTGTGTGTATATGTATATGTGTGTATATATGTATGTGTATGTATATGTGTGTGTATGTGTGTGTGTGTGTGTATATGTGTGTGTATATATGTATATGTGTGTGTATATATGTGTATATGTGTGTGTATATGTGTACTCTTCCAGACATTTAAATGAAACAACGCTTTATATAATAAAAAGAATAACTAAAGTGGAATTTCAAAATAAAGGCATATCTTTAAAATTACTGTTAATCAAGATCTTCACTTTGCATTGATAACGTTAGATTGTTTGAATCAAAGTCGATCCGGGTTGATGTGGTGTTACTGGATTCTAATCTGCCACTGTTTTTATAAGTGAGTTATTGAAATCAGAAATCCCTCTTTGTGGTTTGGGCTTTTGAGTTGAAGATGAATTATATCAAGGTGGGCATTTCATGTTGTGCCCAGCCACCCTTAGTTGGGGTATAACAGGTGAGGGGGGAGAAACGGGCGGACTGCTGAAATAAGTTACGTTTACAGGAAACCATAAGTTTCTTTTGAGCAGGGATGGGGAAGGAAGCTGTGTGTGTGTGTGGTCGGTTACGTGTCTTTCTTTGCTCAGGTTCTCATCACAATCTACTGGTTGGGTCGCAAGGCTCACCTTGACGCATTCTACAGTGGTCCTCAGCTGAACTTCAAGGCCTTTGAAGGGCTGCTAGGGTTGGCGTTGTCCAAGGTGAGCTGTTCTTCTAGGCTTTTAAACAGTTGTTCTTTAGTTGTTGTTATTGTTAACACTAACCCCGCCTTCTAAATCTAGGCTCTAGATGAGGGGAGTAATGTGAAAGACTGGGAACCAGAGAGGGAGGAATGTCGGCGCATCAGACCAAGCTATAAGATGGAGAACTCTGTCGACGGCATCGACTATCTGTACTCCCGAGGGGTCCTCCCAAACAATGAAAGTATGTTTACCGGTGCATTCTCCATACAATCTCCTGAAGTGTGACTTCCTTTTTTGTTTGGCTGTAAAAGACAGTTCCTTTTGTTAGTTTATGCACTGCAATTTGCTAAAATCTCTTGGTAGATGAACTGACGAACAAACGGCTGTTCCAACTTTTGCTTGAGTGAAATACATTACTTCCTTATGTTTTGCATATCTACATCTACCTGTTATCAGTCTGCACGTACATGCCAGAACAGAAATGTATTTTTCAAAAACTCATGAATTACAACAACCATGGTATTATGCGTGATCAACCAAATTTAGTTGGATCAACAACATTTTAATCTTCTTACTCAGTGTACTTTGTTTGCACTCTTGGTCTCTATGCACGTCAGTGATGGTCTGTGGCAAGTTCCACACTGTGGTGATAAGTTTGTGTGATGGGAGAGGACAAATACTTGACTGTGGGAAGATGCGGACACACTAAACGTTGTTTAGTGTCTCTGGTATTTAAACCCTTTTTTAAGCACAGTTGTCTTTTCAGGTGGTTTTAGTTTTGTTTTCCTCCAAACTTCTAAGATACTACTTATCTTTTTTTCTGTTGCTCGTTTTCCACGTCTGTGCGGTCTCAAGGTTGTGGAAGTGACGCGGAAGCTGAGCAGGTGTTCACGATGGAGCCCACACAGCCTTCAACCCAACAAAACAAGGCTTATATCCCACCGCCGCTCCTAAGGAGAAAACAAGGATGGAAAGAGAATGAAAGGGACTGCGCTAGTTCACTCGCCAGGTACTGCTAAGGTGTCGGCTACTGTACAGAGAGAGGGTTTAGTTACTGCCACTAACTCCTCATCCACAGCTACTAAAAGACTTTTCTTTAATATTCAATTCCTCAGTGGATTATAACGTTTACCTTGTATTACCCTCATTTATGTGGAATTTCATCTTAAACATACCATAGAAAAGATTTTATGTCAGAGTCCAACAGCAACATAGTGGAAAGAAAACCGCTGTCTTTCTAATATTGTGCGTGGTAAAAATACTATGAGAGAACCGGGTTAAATAATATCTATCATTAGTAACATGGCACTGTTCTTTGTTGAAATGCATTTTGTAGTAAGTTTCAAGGTTGGTAAATCAGATATGGACTCATCTGCAGTTTAGAGTTTCTTAAAATAACTTTTCCTTCACACCAATACAAACAATAATGTAGAGGCATGCATTCATAAACACAGCCTTCACAAGTAGACTAAACACAGGGTGGCAATTATTTTACTATTTCAATAGTAATCAAGCCTTTTATCATTATTGTCAACTAGAATCACATCAGAACTTTTTTTTTTTTTCAAATCTTAAGTTGCTGAGTGATTTGTTTGGTATTGTGACAACAGCAACACATTAAATATGATAAGTGGACCTTGTGATGTCCGTCATCCTGCTCAACAAATTACAATAACTATTTTTTTTTTGAAGTAGATAATGACATCCAGTATTTGATTCGGCAGGCCGTGTTGTTGCTCTGCTTGGCTTTGTTACTACTCAACATTACCTTCCACTCCAATGATTAGAAATTGAAACGCATTGTGTAACCCTAACTTTATCCTCCAAAAAAAGAATTTGCCTCCATGCATTAATCACGCCACACTTCTGCTATTTTTAACACGGAGTAGCTCGGAGATCATTTCTGTGTTACTTGGAGTTATCACTTTATCCAAAGTGATGTCTGTGTGATCATCATAAACATAGACGTGGGTATATCGCTCTTTGCTGCAGCATTGAAGATGCCCCTTTCTCTCCTCAACCCCACCTCACTGCGTGTTCTCCCGAGTGTGCCATTGATGAAGAGCTTTTCTTAAAAGCTCTGTGTGAGGATGACTCCGATGACGATTATACAGACGCAGATCCTGTCCTAGATGACTTGTATTTCCGGCGGGTGCAGCAGACCCTCCATCAGACATCAAACAACCCCAACTACGACCGTTTCTTACCCCGGTATTGGACACCTGAAGAGGAGACTCGTGTGCGGACGATCTACCTCGGCTCCCAGAGGAGACCCTGGTATCGTATTATGCAAGGCTTAAGGTCTGTTGGCTGTATTTTTACTGCTCTACAAAGAAAGGCAGGGCTGATCGTGCAAATTTTTAAGATTTACAAATGCTTTATTTACCAATACAAGGTGAAGCTGCCGTGTTGCGGTTTGCTTTGTTTTAAGTTTGCCAATGCATTGCTTGATCAGCAAATATTCATAACTTTTAAAGAAGCAATAATATGACATGGCTGGAGTGTGACTTAGTGTACCTACTTAAGTGAAATCTGACAAGCTTTTTCTTTGTGCTAAAGTAACTAGCTGTGTGGCATCATGGCATATGCTCAAATGTCTTCAGTCTGTTATTGTTGGCCTTTAATATTTGATAGTTACTAAATCCAGCTTAACTACACTAGCAAACTGAATCCTAGTTTGCTAGGCACATGGGAATAGCTAGCACTACTTGAAAGATGACGCAAGCTAAAACTGCGGAACCCAGCAAATTTCTATCAAAGTTTCTCTCTCTAGAAGACTTCCTGTGTTTTTTTTGTTTTAAGTCCCCTGTTAATGTACTCATTTTCTGCATTTCTTCTTCCTTTGACTGTAGCCATAAAGCTTTGGGTTCTTCTGAGGAAGTGTTTGACTTCATATCCTGGCTTGTGACATCTGCTGCAGTACAAAACATCTCTGGTACATCTGGAGAGCCTCAAAAACATTTCTAAGAAACTCTTCCCCAAGCCTGAACGTTCTCCACGGTCATGAAGATCCACATGGACTGCACACAGGCAGTCCCAAACGCACTAAAACTGCAGACTGTGACACAAGCTTTAACACAGTCATGTTATCTCATTGTGTGGCAAAGTGAACCTGCAATTCTTGCATTTGCAAATATCTAATGCATCAGCAAACTGCCTAAATCTGATATGCAAATTTTGCCCCGTTGATCAAATAGATGTGTTGGGAAGTTATCAGGAAAACCAAATGTGCTTTGAATTTGTTTTCCTGTCTACTGCATGGTGTATTATCTGGCATTTACTCTGGCACCTGTCTTTTATAGTGCTGACGATGTGAAGACCTTTTAACAGAATCATGCTGAGTGACTCATTACTTAATGATTAAACCGATGACTCATGCCTCGTGTCATACTTTGATAGCCATAATGCAATCATAACAGTTTGTGCCAGCGCTATGTTTTCCAGTTTATTTTCCGTGTGGATATTGCTTTGGTGTGGGGGAATAAAGTTAAAATATTGTGCATTAAACCTTCTTTCTGCCAAGTTATTTTTTGTTTAGTAGGGGTTGTACTACAGCTGTGGTACTGAAGCCATACGTATGTGTTGAATGTAAATAATGTTGCCTCTTTTTGCCTTTTAAGTTATCTATATACTGTCTCCCCTCTGTGTTCTTTGTTTGGTTTAGCCTCTTGTCCTGCGTTGCCTTAATGTGTTAGTATGCTGTTAGTTACTTTTGTCAAACCAGTTGCCTTTACATTTAGATATATAACGGTGTTCATCTGTATTTGTATCCGTTTCTTTGGTTCTGAAGAGCATATCAAATGCAGGTCAGACCTGAGAGACCAATTCAGGTCAACCCTGGCTGGATTTGGTGAGTCTAAAGTTTTGGACAAAGGTGTCTGGAGACCGCTTCAACCACAACTGCTATGCTGCTGCTTCATCTGGGCGTGCTGTTTGTATTTGGCTCGCCTTTAAAGGAAATTATGCTGAGAGCATTTGCCTTTTCATGAAGATAAAGCACTTGTTATACCTCCCACTATTAATTTTATGGGTAGAGACTTCTTGGTGAAATGTATGACAAACTACGGGATCGTTTATAATCAGTCTTTGGTCCTCCCATCAAATTATGTCAGTTTTGATAAAATGCTGCTTTAATTATTAATATTATTTGAATGTCACATCTGACATCCTCTGTTGCCCACAGCAGTGATATTACTTGTTACACTCCATGGCTGTTATTCAGACAGCAACATCTGTTGCCAATTATACTGCTGCATTACTTGACTTTCCTGCTCGCGCTTTGCTAAGGATTCTGTTTGGATGCAGAATGTGTTGTTGCGGCTGTTAATACTGTGGCACGTGTGGCGATCGAGCACATACAGAAAATATTTGTGTTGAATGGCATGTTTGTGCGCGCTGTGTTGCAATACCACTATTCATCATGCTTGTTCTGCTACATGGTGTACAATGTGTTTAAATACCATCTTTGTTTGCCTTGCATATCCATTATTTCTATGTCTGAACCAGGAGCAAATCACTCAGTGATATCCCGATGGTATACCCTGTGCGTAAAGTTCCTGATGTGAACACCATCTACGATGTGGACCAGGAAAACCAACAGAGGTGTTGTGTTGCTGCCAAGGACAGTGAAGCCCAGTGGCACGATGCAAGTATTGGAATTGTAGATGAGCACTTTAATGATTTTTTATTTTTTTCTCCAAAATTTGAGTTTACCTTTACCTTGTTTGTCAGTCCGTAAAATTCCTGAAAGTTCCTCCAAACTGGAAATTTGAACATCTATATTGCCATAACTTTGTGTGCAGGAAGATTTGTAGATTGTTTTGTCAACTAAGGTCAGAATTAACTTTCAGTCTCGACAAATGTTTTCTACAGTATAATCATTCAAAGAATATGCGGTTTAAGCCTTAAAATATTGATAAGGACATTACATTGTAGTTGAATGCATGCAAGTAACAATGTATCTGGTTGTGCATTTGTTTCAGGACTTGTCAAAGTGGAAGAATCGCCGCAGGAGCAGCAAGTCTGATCTCCGCAGGAAGTCACAGGAACGAGAACATGTCACTACCAGATGGCCAATGGAGCTGTGGCTAAATTTGAGAAAAGCAAACGAAGGCGGACTGCTAAAGCGGTATGCTGCCTCTACAAATGTAATTGTAATCTAGAGCTTACACTGCCAAACCCAGTTGCTACTAATAAGTAATTTGAAGTTTTTATTAAAAGCTGCTGACCTTGCTTGATAACTAATCAGTACGCCACAGTCAACTGTAATGAGTTACCATACCTTTTGTTGCTTTCTGTATTACATGGCTCCTCTTTTTCCTTACATCCGATTCCCTAGAGAACATCAGTCACCACGCAGGCATTACCCTGCCCCTCGTCCTTACTCCACTTCTCCTTCAGCAAAATCATTGAGCTCTGATCTCCGGCCACGTACTCGGGCTCTGCTGGCCCGCAGCTACGCCACAGAGGCATCTTTCAGCCCAATGGCTCCACTTAGCCTCCACAACTCAGCCCACACTCAGGTACATTTATAGATGTACCTGGTTGTGTTGACATTGTTATTGTGGTGAAAAAGTTACATGGCAGAGCTCCAGCCAGTGTTTACCTATTTTTCCTCAGGGATCATCAGTTGGAGCCATGCCTACCTCTGATGGGATCGTCCTGGCAGATGAGACCTACTTTGCCTCCTTGGCTTCAGATGGAACAGGAGTTACCACCCCTTCTCTGGACTGCCCTTTCAGCTCGCAGACCCAAGGCAAAGGGCAGGGCAGCCCAGCTCATTTCCAGCCCAGGGATCCTACTGAAGCCATGTTGAGTCAAAAGGAACTTCCGTTCTGTCATGATCCAAAAGTTCCCACTTTCTGCCCTGGTGCTGTTAATCAGGCAGGAGCTAATGCTTTGGAGGACTTGCACCACCAGAACTACAAGTCCCAGGAAGAGACCCAGAAGACGTCTTGGGAACCAGCTGTGGAGCAAGGCAGTGACCAGCAGGCTGCAGAAGTCCACAAATACTTGTTCAGAACTGCGTCGTGGTCCGGCTCAGCCAGCCTTCCTCGGGGTTACCGGAGGTCCGAGGGCTCGTCTCGTTTCTCTTCTGCAATCACAGCCAGGCCCTTTGGGACCAAGCAGTCCAGGGTGTCCTCGCTGCCGAGACTGTGCAACGTGAGTTCATTGGTTATCAAAGCTATAGCACCGGTTTCTTTGAATGTACTGGTGATTAACCAAATGTTCTCCAGACAGTAAGGGGGGAAAAATGACTATTTTCACCTTGTGTTTCCTGTCATGGTATTGACTTAAGAATAATGGTGGTCTTTAATAAAAACAAGTCGCAAAGAGATAATTTTTTTTTTTTCATAAATGATACATTTCCTAAAACCGTTGGGCACTGTATTTTCTTAGCAAACCTTAAACCGCCTACACATGACCAGAACATGGTTCTCTTAGGTGGAGTGCTACGCGTTGTGCAATTTTGACTACCATCTTCCCCTCTATCGCCCTCGAAGAAACCTGGAATACTGTTTTAATAGATTTTAAGATTTTTAGATCTTACAACAGTGTCACCTTTCAACAGCCAATCTCCAAAGTTCATTCAGGCTTTACATCCTGAAATGTGTTTAAATTTGAAATCAAGGCACTCAAAATGCTGGTGATTATGCATGTAGTGGTGGGATGGAGATAAATAGCAGGTCTGTCTCTCTGTGAAAATTGCAACTGGTGTTAGAGCTTTTAAAGTAGTGAGGCCTGCTACCTGTTAATATTTAGCAGTCTGAATGGTTATAGTTCTCTTTTTGGTGGAAGGTTAGGGCTTAGATGGGTGCATAGGGACAGCCAAATTACCGTGCGTTGCGTTTGTGCTTGTGAAACGCGTTATATGTGAGTGAGTTTGGTACACTTTTTTTTTTATTACTCTTATCAATAATAAAAACGCTGCCGCACCATTGTGAACAGTGTTAACTCAATATTAGATTTCTGTTGGTTGTAGACATTTATGAAATGTATCTGTACTGTCCTTTTGAGCAAATCTTGTTTTTGTTAACCTAGGTAGACGACCAGGGTCTGCTGAAAAGTGAGGCATTGCTTTCTCCAACTATCAAATCTTCTCAAAAGACCTACTGTGACCGCCCATCAGAAGGGTCAGCAGAAGAAAGCTAACCAGACAAAACAGAATGGTACAGAACAGGGGGAGAAGGTGCAAGGTGCCACCGTCTCTGGACCGACCTCCTTCCAGACCAATGGCTACCACCATCAGCCCTACACCCAAACCCAGCCTTATTCAAACCTGCAGACCCATCACAACAAAGTTCGACTGTCCCATCTGATGCAAGCATTGACCTCCCAAAGGTATGTTGGATTATTTTTCAACACACAGTATTTGTACTATGTGTATATTGATGCAATTTAGTATGTGTAATGTTTGAATTTAGGATATCATAATGTTTGATTATAAAAGAGAACAGTTTGATCAGTGTCTGACGGTGCCCGTTGATAAAAAGAAAAACTAAATGAGCCAAAATTGGATTAGAGGAACACTGCCAAATATATGGAAGAATAATCACTTTTCCAAGTATTTTAAGCAATTTTTACTTGGAGAAGTAACCAGGCACGTATTAATATATGCTGATATATTTTGTGACATAATAAATTACCAATTGTCAAGTTTAGGCAAATAAATGAACACAACTCATGGTTCTCAACAGCTACAGACTCCTAAATGGCACATACTAAGGAAAGTTCATTGTGGGACTGGCTCAAGTGGCTGTAATTCAAGGCTGAATTTTAGGAAACAGACTCCAGATGTGGTATTAGGGGACCACTAAGGTCTATACAAAAGCATCCAAAGAGCACCACGTCATGGGACCTTTTAAAATGTGGTGAATACCGCTGTTAACACATTGTCTTCCCTCACCCACAGAGGTGAATCAGCCTCATTGGCTTCACCTTTTGACACTATGTATTATGTGTCTTTTAATATTCTGCTCTATGTATTTGAGTGAGTGTTGAATAAATGCCTTAGCTGAACCAGTTGTGTGTGAATGTAGTTTGTTTTCTGAAAAATTGTCTCAAATGAGAGAATTCATCTCAAGAGGTTATCCTTTTGAATAGAACCTTCCTCCACAGCGCCGTGGAGAAAGGTCTGGCTAGTCCACACATTGCGGGATGTGAGAAAAACGTGCTCTGGTTCATTAGCATTTCTTTACACCAATCACAATCATCTTGGGAAGGTGCCAAGCGCCTCACAGAGCCACGGTGCCGCTGCAAAATAACCTCGGGAAGGAACTTGTTTTGGTGAAACATGTACGTTCAAAAGTTGTTTGAATTGTGCAACAGAAAACTCAGATTGGACAGAGTCTAGCTAGCTGTCTGGATTGACCCTGCAGAGATCTGAAAAGCAGTTAACCACAGTTCTCATAAATCAACAAGAGTTAAATTACAACACAAAGAAAGCGGCAGGAAACAGACATCCGGCTGGAAAAAGTTACATCTGGGGGAATTTTCGAGTGAAACGTTGTAGATATAGCATATCCTTCAAATGGATAATTTGATAAAAATACTCTGAGAACATAACAAACTTCACAAAGATGGCAATTGTTGGCTGCCGTGATGATTGCAGACTGTGTACACAATAAACTGGTCCCTCTGCAGACACATGCACACAGACATCAAAAGAGCACCTGCCCTTTTCATTCCAAGAAAATGTGCCCTTTTTTCTGAATGCAGGTTTTTTTTTTTGTATTAATAAATATAGCCTATATATTGTTTGCATATAGCTTCCTTGTCAAACAAATGTCTTGAATTAAAAATATATATCAGATCGGGAGATCAGATTTTGTTGATCCCTCTCCTTGCAAACACACTCACCCTGCACGCACACACGCACGCAGAAAGGCAGCAGTCCCTTCTAGGAGCTGACATGTGTGGAGGTGAGTGAGTATGAACAAAAGACTAAGCAGCCAGTGTCTCGAGTTTACTGCTAAAAAACAAAACAAATAGTTAACATCTGTCTTGCATCGTGGCCCTACAGGCTAATGTTCTGTAGCTACTTAAAAGACACTCCAGGGGAACAGCTACAGTAAAGTCTAACGTCATTACAGTCGCCACATTGATATGCAAGTTTGGTGTTAACTAATTAAAATGCGCAAATTTGTATTCAACGCACTGCAGGTGAACAGGATGGAACAAAACCAATTATATCGACACAGAACTTCCCCAGTGAATGAGTTAAGACTATTTCCGCCTTAAATGTTTTTACAGGTTTAAATGTGTAGATTCATTTAGAAGAAATGTACAGATACAAGTAAATACCTTTTTTTGTAAGTTTTATTTCCATTAAAATAAGACATGGAAGCGAAATAGACCAAAATCTCTAACATATAATTTTGAACGTAGGCTCCTAATCTGATAAGTGTTTTTGTTTTTTTGGGAGGTTTTTTTATATTTTTCTGTAAAATTAACCTAATTGCAGCAACAGCTTTTGAGTTCAGTGAAAGATTTTTGTTGAGATTTTTCTAAACAGATTTTTTTTAGAAGTTATTTATTCCGATAACACTAAAAGATTTAAAATTATTTGCCATTTGCAAAATAAACAAAATTTTGGTCCCTCTCCTTGGTGCAGTCACCTATTCTAATTTTCTAGTAGCATACAAAACACCCTTTGCTGTTTGCTTATGAGTAGGGCTACTAAAGTATGTCTGGACTGATTATTTTATTAAATCTAAACAATTGCATAAGGGTAATAAGACATGGTAGTCAGTTGTGTTAATATATTGTTTAAATTTCAAATAATTATTCAACTTTTTTTTTTTTTTTTTTTTTTTCTTGAACCCCTGCCGCCCAAAATGCCTGTGCCTTGGTGTGTATCCCTTACTATGTTTGTGTAGCGGGCCCAGGAAGCATCTAGTTTCCACCAGGAAGCACAGGACATTTGATCACAGGGTGTCACCTTTTTTATGCGTGTGTAGAAGGTGACACAGTGTGTGTGTTTGTGTGTTTCAGGTGGATCACAGTGACATGAGAGTGAGCCTTGCTCTTAAACCCAACAGTAGAACAGACTTTGGCTTCCAGACTCATTGGGACTCCACAGGGGCACGAGTGAAATTCATTGAACCTGGTAAGACTTTAGCAATTATTTTATTAAATTAAAAAAAAAAAAATTTAATTATTTTTTTTTTTTTTTTTAAATAGTGTTGAGCTTTGAACATTGTATTGTGGAAGGACATTTTTAGTGACAGGCATGGCAGTGCTACATTGTGCTCTGAATCAATGTTGTTTTTGCTTCTCCAAGAGAAAATGTGTTCTAACACACTGCTCTTACAAAAAGAGCAGTAATTTACCACACTGAATGTATTTGAGCAGACAGTACATAGACAAATTGTCACTATCGAATGCAAAAAGTATATTCCTGAGGCAATTTGTTGGCAGCTAAGACAAAGCAGTTTCTCATGTTGCTGAAAAGAAGCAAAAAAGCTAAAGTTGCCTCATAGCAGGAGAAATGTAGACAAAAGGAATGTGTAGTTAACCTTAACCTTACAACCTAGTTATATAGTCCACAAGAGTTGGACTACCCAAACAGATTAAAATAAGGTGAAATGAGATGTTATGTTTATTTGGTGTGAATTTATTTTACTGACATATCTACAAAACCACCAACAAAATGTAGCCGTTGATTTAAAACTCCATGAATATTTAATTAAAAGTGAGCGAGGAAGTGTCTCTTACTCACTGTAGTTGTGGCTTACTGGCCTACTTTTCAACTTGGAAAAGCAACCTTGTCCTCATTTGTGCTATACAAATCATTTCTGAAGCTCCTACACTTTTTTATTTTTTATTTTTTTTAATGTTTTCCTGTCCTCATCTTTCTTCATGTCCCTGATGTCTGCCGCTCCCTCCCCAGGCAGTCCAGCGGAGCTTTGCCAGCTGTGTGTGGGCGATGAGATTGTGACTGTTAATGGAGTTGCTGTGGCACACATGAACTACAACCAGTGGAAGGATAAAATGACATCTTCCCTTCAAACCGGCAGTCTGACCATGGACATGCGGCGCTATGGCAACAAGGGTAGATAATGAGCCAAAAAAAGACGTGTCTTGTATTTCAACACGTTAATCATTTGTGATAATTTGACCTCTAACTTCTAACCATTGGTCACAAGCACAGTGTGGCCTTACAGTAGTTTTAATGACTGGTTATTTTAATTAGATTGGAGCACCAGTGAGAGGAGTCATCCTAACCAGTCAGGCCAGAACAGGGTTACTCTCAATCTAACTGCCGCAGCGCCGTTCCTGGTGGGTGGCCCTGATCACCATGCCAACAGTGGTGCCTGTACAGAACCCCCAGACAGGAACCTCAATGGGCAGACAGACAATGTGAGCAACGTTTAGTCAGTTATCACTTCAAATCTCAAAAGGATGCACAAAGCTTCTGATAGTGTGGCTTAATACATGGTGCTCATAAGGTGTTCTTTCACAGGTTTTACAAGGTAAAGTCATGCATGGAGAGCTTTCTGACAACCATATTACAGCCAGAAATAAAGGTAATAACAATAAGTCTGCAATGGCCAAAATGCATGACAAATATCTCTTTTAAGAATAAATCCTCAGATACAGTTCACACTTTTGTAATTTCTCACCTAAACCGTTGTTCCTCTTCATGTAGATCATAGTAACATTAGTATGAAAAATCAGAAAAGAAGGGCAGAATTTTTCAAACTGAAAGGTAAAATTCCAGTTTGTCTCATTGCATAGCAGCTTTGGTGGCTGGTGCTTGGCTTGGTTAATTGTTGGGAATACATTAAAAGAGATTTTAAGGTTTTTAAAAGAAGGGAGCTGCTAATTAAAAACGGAATGAGCAATTGCACTGATAACCATTACTTAAGTACCACCATAATATTTTCAGACTGTTGTACTTTAATGTTTTAATCAAAGCAGCCTGACTACAAACTATTAAATATGTAGTATTTCAGTAAATGAATATTCTGCACATATCTTTTTCAAAAAAGCTATAGTGTTAGAGTTTTTTGCAAACTGCGACAAAAAAGGTGTTTGTCTTGGTGCAACTTTACCTAGCAACCACAGAGCTGACAGCACTGACCATGTCTACAATATACCATGTGTATCAGATGCTTTTACTGATGATCTTTGGGTTAATGGGTTGTCATTTTTAATTGTTTAATTTAATCACTTGCACCATGACTGGTTTGTAATGCTGTTCTTTGTGGTTGTTAATGAATCTGATGTGTGTCCCACTACAATGGCTTCTCTCATCAGGCTCTGCAGGATTCAGCTCCTGGGTTTACTTGTGTGGTAAATGTTTGCACTGTGTTTTTCTTAACGGTGTGCGCTGAGCAACATGCTAGCGGTTGTGTGGAGCATAATCAACCATTGAACAAAGCAGATTTGTGTTGTCTTGTAGCATGTGCATACTGGCCTTGTTTAATTTTTCTATGGCATGCTTAACTCTTCGCTCATCAGTGTCTTTCTCAGTATGTCTGCAGTATATTTAGGCTGGGGATATGCTAGCAGATTAGTGTGCTGACTTATAAATAGACTGGCTGATCTTTGGTCTGGTCTGTGTGTAGATGAGAGTAGTTAAGATCTCTAGACCTCTTACACCACATGAAAAACATGTGACATAGTTATGACCAAATATTTGAGCCAGTCCTGCAGGTAAAGCTCAACAAAGCGCAAAGTAACAATTGCTTTTATTTTCTCCAACTCGTAACAAACATTGTTTTGTAGCCACAAGGCATCTAGCGAGGCTGTATAATTCATAAATCATTCATATATTGTATTCACAACATTCTTTTTTTATAGCCGTTGTCTTACATTTTGGAAATAAGTCTTCGTAAATTATAGTGTGGTCTAGACATTTCTGTAAAGTGTCTTGAGATAACTATGATTCAATACTATAAATAAAATTGAATTATACTTAAAGTGACCCTCTCACCTCCAGCTCTGGGAGGCAGTTAAACTAAACAGTTCATGTTACTGTTTCTGGATACAGCAAGTGTTGGTACTACGTAAGACAATGCTGCAAAACATTTGTCGGGTCAGCAGGATAAACAAAGTAAAGTGTGTAGTCTGTAAGATAGATCTCAATCTATTTTGTGATCCAGTACACTTCGAAATTCTTCTAATGCGTCCCCCGCCTTTGTATGGTGTATGTTTGACATTAGAACACAATTGGATTATCTTTTAGGACTACTGTATTGGGTTCTCTCTGCTGACTTGTTATTTTCTCACACAGGAGGTTCAGAATCTGCCATATCTGATGTAAGTTACCATCCCGCTTGATCAAAGGATGTTTGTTTGCATGTTCAAACATATGTTATGTGTGTGTGTTGAAAATGTTTGTGTGCTGCACTGTGATGTTTGAGCCCGCAGTCTGTCTGTGCATCATCAGCTCCAGGTGCCATCCCTCAGCCCCTCCTCATCCAGCTGGTTGTGGGACCGCGAGGAGGATCGAAGGCGTCAGGAGAAGTGGCAGGAAGAGCAGGAGCGCCTTCTACAGGTGAAGACTTTTTTTTTCCCAACACACAGCTACGCAGCACACTCCTTGTTACTTTCATTAATCTTTATCTAAAGTGTGAAGCAACATTCAAATGTTCAAATGCTTGTTTTTTCAGAAGCAATACCAGCGGGATCAGGAGAGGCTTGAGTCAGAGTGGCAGAGAGCACAACAGGATGCAAAGGGGGAGCTATGCTTGAAGCCAGGGGCAAAAGTAATGAGTCATTGGTTAAATTTAAAGTGTTAAAATAAATTAAAAAACAAATCACATACATCACTGCAGCCAAAATTGAGATTATTTTGTTCACTTCCTTGTGGCTTTAAAAATCATTTGGTCATTACTGCTAATTGGATGCACGTTTTCTGGCTTCTGTTTTTCTTTTTGATACCGTTTTAGGATTCATAGGTGGCCCACATTACATTTCAGTGCTACACGTTGTTTCTATAGAATGTTGTTTCCTTTCTCTATTTTTCATGCATTTAACGCAGAACACATTTGAGATGACCAATGGTGTCGAGAGCCCTGCCAACACCCAGCTCCGTGTGAATGGACTGAAAAACAAAACCAGAGAAGAGCAGAGCCCTGACCAAGATAAGCTGAAAGTAGCAGGTTCAAACCCTCAAAGTAATGCATCAGGAGAGCAGCATGACAAGATTTCAAGACAAGTCTGGTAAATTAACTTTTTCTCCCCATTGTTTCAATGTCCCCAACAATGTCAGCTCTTTGGCATCCTTGCTGAGTGTAACAGTATTATGTGTGAGCAATTGCTGTGCTTACTATTAAATGAAAGGTTTAAGACATTGTATTTAGCTTTTTTTCCTGACTCGTCATGATCTTTTATCTTTTTAGAATTTTTACAATGCTGAATTTGCTGTGCTTCTTTCTGCTTTTGCTGGGCCTTAATGCTTTTCATGCTATACCTCAGGGCTGAGGACTCCTTTGGCTTTGCTCAGCTGTCTCCTGCACACAGGTCAGAACAACATTAGCTCAGTATGACTTGGGAGTAGATGGTATTTAGCTTCATGCATAAAATCTCTAGTGTAGTATGTCTGCAAAATACCACAGTATTGTTTTGTTCTAAAATAATGAATGATCCAATATGATTGGGTATTATAACTACTACTTTTCACGTGTTGTGAAAGGGAAAATTCACCTTGAAGCCCATAGACCATAAAGGCCCAATTTTCAGGGAAGTACATTTTTTTTCTATAATAATGGACTTTTTTTTTTTTTTCTTCCACAGGGCAAAGTCCTTGTCTACCCCAGCATTAGCTGGCACCTACAAACAGACAAGAGGTTTGTCTACCTTTTTCTGGCATAATATTCCCCTCTGTTCTGCTGATGTACTGCTAGCCTTTCTAACATCGGGAACACACCGCAGGTGTAAGCATTGCGTATAGCAGTGTAGCGCAGCTATTTTTATTTTGCCGGCCATTTTATACAATCTGTCTGGCCACAACGGGCACCATAGTTTCGCCGTACCTTCTATTTTTTTTTAAGCGAGCGTATGTGTCAAGCCAGACAGGTAATCATACAGGAAGACCGCAGTGCAGCTGGAAATTGTACCAAAATAAGCACATTTCAAACCAAAACAGCCAGGTGATTACGGTGATTTGGGCTGTCTTGACTTCTCACAGCGAGTCACGCGATCAGGCATATGGAGAGAGAAACTGGCAGAGGACAGTCTCTCTCTCTCTCTCTCTCACTCACTCACTCACTCACTCACTCACTCACTCACTCACTCACTCACTCACTCAATCACACACACACAATCACTCACACACACACACACGCTACAATTAAGTTTTCCCCACTCATCCGATCTCTTTCTGCCGGGGAGAGAGGATTGCGTTATGATTAGTGCGTAGAAATAACAAGGTGCCCCTAAGCAAGGCACCACCCACTCCCCGTGTGTGTCCAATTAAATATACAGTACATTGTGGATTGACAAATAGGCCTAATAAACAAAATAATTTACAAAATTGTAAAAGTAATTTGATATTTCCAGGTGATGAAAGGAAAGGAAAAGGACCCTCTGTGTGCAAGGCTGAGAAAGACAGGCAGCAGATTTTGGAGGAGATGAAGAAAAGGACTCAGCTTCTGACTGACAACAGCTGGATACGTCAGCGCAGCAACAGCTTTTACAAGGAGCCGATCTATGTTGGGGTACCTATGAAGAGGTGGGTGCATTTGAACTCAGCGGGACTCCACTGCACTTTTTTAGGCAGCTGTTTGTTTCACATCCTTTTTTAATTTTGACATTTCCTCGGTGTCTTTTACCTTACTATGGTTTTCTCAACTGTGACGTCTGCTCTACAGGTTTGATTCTCTGGACGACCTGGATACTTTGCGTCAAACCCCATTCTCAACCAGTACATTCAGTTACCCTCGCCCACACTCCGCTGCTGAAGGTTACTGTGCTCCAAGTAGGAACTCCTCCTCCCGCTACAGCACTGGATCATTGCTTTCCCAGAGACCTACATTCGAATCCTCTCATCATGGCAGGTAAACAATTCTTTTGATAATAGAGGCTGTCTCTCTTGTGAATGTTGTGTATTATTTTCTGTATTGTATCATTCCTTTTGGCCTCACACTGTTGACATGTGCAGTCCCAGGATGGTCTGTGGCAGGAGGACTTGCTGTGTGTGTGAGCGTGTCCTGGGTAGTGGGGCAGCCATGGTCATAGAGGCCCTTTGTCTCTGCTTCCACCTCGCCTGTTTCCAGGTGAGAGGTCCTGACCGGGTCAAGGTGCGGTCACAGTAGTTCAAATCCCTGAACAATACACATTGCAATGCTAGACTAAAAGCCACAGCATCTCTTTCCGCCTGTGTTTATGCACATTTTCACAAACCTAAGTGGAAACGCCAGAAATGTCAAAATATAGTAGGAAAGTTTTTAGACTTGGCTGAGGTTGGCAAAGTTAGTGTATTGATAAAAACAAAATGGGACACAATAGAAATGGCGTTCAAGGAGCATGGGACTTGTCGCTCAAGCTTTCACTCAACTGAAGAGATGAAAAATGGCGGCAGATGAAAAAACATTACATGTGAACATAAAATAAATGGTCAAGTCAGTAAAATGTATTGATAGAGCACATTAAAACATGACAGGTGTAGACCAAAGTGCTTTACAGTGCCCAACCTCAACCATCTATGCACATAAGTAGGACAAATCTGGTTTTGGGTACGGATTTGGCTGCCACCAGCTAATATTACAGTACAAAATGGAAATGCCCATTAATTCACCTTTTTGTGGTTTACCTGAATTATTTTTTTTTAATTTGCACTCAAGTTAAATAGAAACTTGATTAGAGACGGTTTACACCCACAAGCATTCTGCCCAATATATATGACCTGCGTCAGACACGTGACATGACAACCTGTGCTTATTGTAGGAAAATGTTATTAGACTGAACTAATGTGACCGCACTTTTAGTAAAGGTCCGCAGAAGTATCTCATATCTAGTTGCAAACACATCACCTTCGTAGGCACCTGCTGGCAGGAGCAATTATGACATCTCTCCATGCTTCTATCTTTCCTAACACGCCTGTTTTCTAGTCTGTCTGGAGGCATCTGACCTGATGGTCATGCGTGGTGTTGTAGTCCTGTGTCCTATTTCTCTTTCGGTTTTTAGTATTCTGCATGTGTTTGGTTAAGTAAAAGAGGCCAGCCCACTTTTAGATGCTCATTGTGAAAATCTCACCCCCAGAATTAGTCAGCCTATTTCATTACCATGTAGATGTAAAAGTTGATGCACTCGTACAACTCTCTGCTCAATGTAAATGACAGACGCACATAGCACTCATAGAATGTACGTATATCTGTACTATGTGTTTGTATGCAGAAACAAAGCTTACTTGTTCTGTGCTTGGTTGGCAGACAACCTGGTGAAATTAACGCAAATGATACATGTTACAGATCAGCTGGATGTCTCTTAAATAGTGCTTTAATTGTTTTCGCACCTTTCCCTTCTTCTCGCAGTGTGTGGGCTGCCACCGACATCTCGGAGGAACTGAGGCTGGAGTCCAGGTTCGAATCCGAAACAGGAAGCCCTACTGTGAACCCTGCTATTTCCAACTCAAGTGTGAGTATTGGTCTTTGTGAGATGATTACTGATTCTCTCAGAAACTTATCACACCTCACAGTTTCTGTACCTCTTGCCACTTGCCTTCCCACATTGTTTTTTTTTCTTTCTGAATCAGTACAGTTGTTCTTTTATGGCCAATTTCCTTGCTGTAAAAAAACAGGAATGAATCATAATCATGCACTTAAAACCAAATGTCCTTGGACTATAGACTTAATCACTATCCAAGAAACTTGCATTTCATTTGCTGATCATCCAACTATGGATGTCCAACTGTATTAATGATTCTAAACATTTTGGCAGCGGGTGCCCCCTCCATGTGACCAACATGCCGTACTTGAGATCACAGAGTAAGCAGCCGAAACACGGGGAACGCGTGTTGGATAAAACTACAAGAACCCAGTGGAAACATCGTCCACACAGCCAAGCCACAACTTTTGTCTCCTACAGTAATTGCAGATAAAAATTTCTGTGGCTCTACACACAAAGCAAACGCTTAATGGCCGTATTTTTTTTTTTTTAAATCAAATATAGTTAATGATAGTTTGTCAGCCATTATTTTCTGCTAATTTGTTTCCAAGAAAATGTAGATTTAATATATAAAATAAAGTTATTATGGTAATTGTTTGAATAATGCTTTTATTTGAATATTAGTTTTGCTATTTGTCATATTCTCATTTGATATTTGTTCAATAGTGCATTAAAGATATCGGATCTTGTTGATGTAGCCTATTTAAGGGGGAACATTTTAACTTTTACTGATGCACTCTGTTGTATTGAAATCTCACCAAGTGCACTTTGGGATAAATTAGTGGTTTATATAGCAGGTGAAAATGAGAATCGCAGCTGACATCTTTGGAAATAAAGGGCACTGAACATGATCTATAAGCAGTTTTATTTGGTATCCCTTTGTGTACCACATGGTGGCAACATTGGTCTCATAGTAAAAAATGTGAGTGCAAAACTGTGGGTCGAAAAATTTCCTTTGAATATGCCCAAAAGTCTGCAGTTTACAATATTATGACTTCTATTTTGATGAATTATGATTGTTACATTTGACACTGACACTATAGTAGCTACAGGTACTTGCCAGCATGTACTAATGTGACTTTAGCTGACAACATTGGCATCTTGTAATCCCGAGAATTAGCAACAGCTACAAAAATGCAGCACATTTTACATGGAGGTGTTTTATGCTGTCAAAAGAAACTTGACAAAGTTATTTGTCAAATTGTGTGCCTGCCTTGATTTTGTGAGAGCTTAACCTTTTATTAATCTTCCAATCTTTTGTGCAATGTATCAACAACATTATGTGCTTGTTTGTGCTTTTTCAGTAAGGTATATGGGTGAGGAACTGCAAGTATATCAGTTTCTCGTGTTGATCTGTTTTCTTTTTTCTGTGCCACCACAGCACCAATAAAAGACTTGTTTCAAATACGTCCTTTCTTTATCTGACTCTACTTTAGTGATGTGGTGTTTGGTTAAACAAAGAAAATTTACTGTCTTGTATGGTATTTCTTGACAGTCCAGAACAAACTTAAATCCAATTTTGGCAAGAATTACTAATGTTAAAAGTATCTTTATAAAATGCTAATGCAATGTGAAAGTATGAAGAAACATTATTTTTCAAACATGTTATCTATATAATAAACAATTGGCACTATATATCTATCCCTCTCTCTATACATCTATATATTCCCCTTTAAAGATTGAACAGGAGATTTTCTGTTGAGCCACAGTGTTGGTTAAGTAAAAACATTTTACAGAAAATGGCTGACGTAAGTTTAAAGCGACAAAAGGGAAGAGAAATGTTATCCATCCTGGCCTTTTTAAATGAGGAAGTGTCTCAACCTAAAACCGTAAATTGAGGTTCTGACATACAAAATTAAGGCAAAGTCTGTGGTTGTGTCCACCATTGTTTGTACCACGAGGAAGGTTACCCAGCCGTAATATAGCCTGTGTGTGTAAGTAAGCGGAACAGGAGTAACAAAAAGCAGTATTTTATCCATATGAGGAAGTTGTGTAGCAATGCAAATCTTGTTGACCGAGCTGTGGTCAACATGATTCAACATTTAGACCTCACTGGCACTCTTCCATCTGACATTTACAGTATGTCTTTATGACTCCTCAACTCTGATAAATGAGTAACATCTGAGATGATGAAAAAAAGCTGCAAGATTATTGTTCTAAAGATTGAATCTTGGTTATTGTGACAGTGACCCTATGGTGGTTTTCCACCTCGGGAGAAATCTTTGTATTGGTTCTCGGAAAGCCAAGTTCTCTTTGGACCAAAAACTGAGACGTTAAACATCGACCATCTAGCGCTCTTGGCCTGATAAATGGAAATGTTTTTACAGTTTACTGTGAACTGGTCTGGAAGCGAGAGCTCATTTCCCCAAAGGCACAAGTAGAGACATTTTTCAGTTTCTGACATGCTCCATCTGTTTAGGATGACTCTTGTGACTCCAGCCTGACCCATTTAAATACCACAAGTACAGTTAGCCGGAAACAGCAGAGGGTCAAACAGAGCGGGCAGGCTACACATGTAGAGACATTTAGCTTGAGTTAAAAGATTAACCAGACTGATTGTTTTTCACAAACTTAACTTTTCCCATCAAATCCAGGACGTTTTAATGTTTAACCGGTGTAAATGGGAATAAGTAACAATGAGACATAGAAGAGACATGGGAAATATGTTTTGAACATTACTGGGCCATTTTTAAAAAGCTACTGTTGCTGTTTTACTGATTGACAATTGTAGAGCAGCCAAGTGGAAAATCATGACCTTGGTCTTTGTTAAAGAATCTCAACTTTTAAGGCTCCCATTGCTGCCTTAATTCATTGGAGAAATTCAGGGTTGCCCTAAAGCTGTTATTAATGGTACTGTTTTTTTTCCTTCTTTTTCTTCAGGAAAACATTTCCCACAAAGTTTTTGTAAGACGTTCTGTTCAGTTGGACATTAATTAAAAGTTCCCCCACTACTGGCTTTGTCCTGGTCCAGCTTCTGTTAAATAATATATCTACTTAACAGTTTGTTAATTTGTGCAAATGTATGCATATTTCTCAACTTTTATCCAAGGTTTTAGAAAGAGTAAGTATCTTTGAGAAACTGTAATGTTAAAACATTTTAACTGTATCGGGGGGGCTGTTTGCCCACAAAAAGCCACATACAGTAGGGGCAAAGCTGCCACACAAGCTAGCCCTTCGTATGCCAGGGATAAATGTGAGTTTGGTCCTGTCCACAGTAAATCCACCAATCCCCACAATGAGCTCTCAGGGCCAAAAACTGCTCTTTAGATTTCTAATAGATTTAATAACCTAACAACCTAATCCTAACAATACAGCAAACAGTTGGATCATCTGTAACACAGCTTGACATTTAAACACTGACACAGGAAGTAGCAATGAGGAAGTGGGCCTGTCTGTCTGCAGATAGCTGGTGAGTTACCTCTCTGTAACATTGTCCAGAGCCCTAACAGACAGGCAGAGTGACGGAGGCGTCCGGCTCAACAGACAGAGAAGTGGGATGACCAGGAATCTGTTTTTGTTTTTACAATCCTCACTTTAACTGTTATGACTGAATATGATGTTTCGTGCCATAATTCATGTACAAAGGTCAACACTAAAGGAAGAAAGTCAGTTTATCATACTTACAAGCACTGCCCCATTAAATACTGTCCGATAGTAGATATTTCTTTCAAAAACTTCAAATGTCAACTTGCTGGTGGCACTACAGAAAAGGTCAATAGGATTCATTCTCTGGGGACCACAAATGTCTGCACAAAACTTCATGTTTCAGTATAGAACAACAAACAGACATTATCACACACCGTAATGAATTACACTAAGAGAAAGACTTAAAAACCAAGACTAGCTGCAAAGGAAAAGAAAGGTGGGAATTTATTTTACAGGTTATATGTTTTTAGGTATCAGTTGCTGACAGGAAACACTGTTTTGTAGAATTATTGCACAAAGGACACAAATAATGTGGTATCTTACGATTCATGAAATGGTCAGATTAAAATGACTCACAGTCTCTCAGATATACCATTCCCACATCTTGCCCTTTCAGACAGCCCTGAGAGGGAGGCAGGGAGGGAGGGGGTTGCACTTCATGTGAAAGGACGCCACAGCGGGGGAGGAGGATGCTCCCTCTCTTCCTCTCCGTTCCCTGCAGCTGATTGATGCTGGCAGCCTTTACCTTTTAGTTTACCGGCACAGTGCAAGGCTCAGCTTTGTCACTGGGAGCTGCACCAATCTCCGGTGGGCTGCTGAGTGCTGAATAGCTCAGCGGAGACTGGCGACATTTACACCCTCCCTCTACCTAACAAAACTACGCAGAGCAGAAGGGGAGACAGAGCTTTATGGTTGAATCCTTGAAGGAGACAGATAAAATGTCCACTGAGGGATCACAGATTTTAATCTGTCTGTAGCTACCCCTGGGTATTACCCCCCCAACATCAAAGTATTGCAAAAGAAAGAAAGCATGCAAAAGCCAAAACCTGCTGTAGTGTTCACTGTAATTTCCTGCATGCCTATTTGTCTAATGATTCCACTTTATTAAGTATTAAAGAAGAAAAGCCTCACTTGTTTTGTTGACTGCAGGGCAAGAAACTGATTTAAGAAATCTAATAAAAAATAGACCACATGCAAAGACAACACTGTACTTCCAGTGTTTTGTTAATTGTTGCACTAAATATACAAAGGCAAGTTCAACGTGAATCACATTTTGTTTTTAATTGTGTCTGCTGGTTGTGAAAACATGAGTGGCCTTTACTTGATAAAAGTCATTTGCATTTTCCAAGGTTCAGGGCTGTACAGCTTAAATCCTCCACAAAAATTCATTCATTCACTTTCGTGCCAGAGTGATTTGAAAATGTATCCCCATATTCACTGTTAGTGCTTCTCCGAGTAACAAAACTAGGCTGTACTGTATGAATTGTAAAATGCTGTGATTGCATGATTTAAAAACAGATCTGTGGTTTTTATTATTTTTTATTTTGTGTTACAATTCTGAGAACTGTAAATGATTCAAGGAATGTATGAACGCTTAATGGTTCCACTTCTTGGTAACACAAACACTTAATTGTGCTAAGTTCAGCTGGGCAAGCAAACTAACAGATTGAGTGTGCAGTGATAAAAGCATGCAATGTTAAAATATGTGTACTTTACATTAGCAGTCAATGGCTGCAAATCTTCTCAGGGTTTATTCAAACAGTGAAATGTTTGCTCTAATATCTGAAGAGATTAAAGAGATGTGAAAGAGCTCCAGAACAGGCGAGTAAGTGGACCTTGAGTTGAGATTGTTTTGTCATTGAAGGTCAACAATGAAATGTCGATTTGTCTTTAGGCCTACTAAAAAGCTCTGCTTTGTTCCCTAAGTGCTTGTCATTAGAAACAATGCAGTGATTTAAAGGGACAATATCATTTTTTTTACTACAGACATTTGAGGTTTATCAAAATGATGAGTTTGGGTCGGCCAGATAGCTCAGTTGGTAGAGCGGCCATCCCTATATAGAGGTTTACTCCTCGACGCAGAGGGCCCAGGTTCGGCTCTGACTTGCGGCCCTTTGCTGCGTGTCATTCCCCCTCTTTCTCCCCTTTCATATCTTCAGCTGTCCTGTCAAAAAAATGAAATAAAGGCTGAAAATTCCCAAAAAATAAATAAATGAGTTTGAGTAAAAAAAGTAAATACCAATCTATCAATCAAAGAGAGTGATTGCAGGGTCCAGTCTTCTTTTTAAAAGTGCATTTGGATTACTAATTGTGTCTTTTATGTCACTCTTCCATTAGCTTAAGGTGCTGGTAGCCACATTTTTTTACCTTCAGACAGAGCCAAGCTAACTGCTTCTCTGTTTCCAGTCTTTGTGCTAAACTAAGCTAACATGCTGCTGGCTATAGCCTTAGATATTAGACGGACAATTGTTGAAGCAATATTAATCTTCTGATTTAACAGCTGATTGGTTCAGAATTGACTCATCATGATGACGTTTTTTATAAACCTTTTAATGTTTTTGAATCGGAGGGATTTTAACTGCTAACTTCGTCTTATTCTGAGAGACTAAATCTGTGACGAAATCCTGGTTTAATTGATAAAGATTTATTGTGGTTTCAAGTAGATTTAAGGATTTTGAAATGTTTGGCAGTTGGTTATTCACTGTTAAGCTGCCTACACATTCACAACTGCTTTGCGCTGGCCGTTCCATTGACTTCCTATGGGTAGGGCGGTGGCGCCCAACTAGTTGCTGCTCTACCCCTGGCGTCGTGCACCGCTCGGATTTGCCGCTTTGTGCTGCGCTCAAAGTTCAAATTATTTCAACTTTGACGTACTTGCCGCTGACCTTTTGTAAGCGCAATCAATGATATAACAGCATGTTGTTACCCAACGGAAAAAAAGCTTCCTTGCTACCTTTAAGGCCTCTTTACAGTCGGCAGGATTTTAAAAGAAAACTTCAGCGCCGCACAACAAAGCGGAATCAGGAAGCATAGACGAGTACGACGGCAACCAGATGCCAGAACCCTCAGAATGACTGCAAGTCTTTGTTGTAATCTTAAAGTTAAGATGAGTTCTTTTATGGTGAATGAAAGGCTTCATCCGACAAAGTATGTCATCGAATCGTTGTGCAGGAGTATTTAAAGCTCCTCTTCGTCTATCATACCTTTTTCTTCTTCTTTTAGACCATAGAAAAGCAAAGTTGGTAGCTTTTCCTCAGTTGCAACACATCTGTTCAGAAGAAGACCGCAACTTGTATGGAGCCCACCACGCACAAGTATAAATAGTTACGGCGCTTCCATGACATCACATTGTCGCGCGCCACTTTAATGACGAATACCTTTGATTTGCTTTGCACCCTACCCAGCGGTGCGCAGAGACCAAATCACGTTTCATGTGTAGGTGGCTTTTCAGTACTGGCTTCACTTATGGTGCTAATGTGTGTAAGATGATTATCATATCCTTAACCAAATCCTTACTTTCTGACTTTTGTGAGGCTTTTGGTTTTATCTATAGTGAGAATGTTATTTCTCAAAAGGGGAAATACACACTCCAAAGTCTGCAAGGTTCCCTCATTTTCATGCTCATGCTTCACAACTAAACCCAAGTACTTAAGAAATCCTGCAGCACACAATATTGATAAATGTAACCATCACTGCTAGAATTCTGTGAAGCTCTACTGTAAATGGGATATTTCAGATAAAATGGAAACAAAGGGAGAATGTTGTCCATTGGATTTTCTTTTCTGCTCTCACACCTAAACAAAGAGAAACACATCGTACTAATTCATTATTCATGTATTCTTTCTGTAAACAGGGTAATGTGTCTACAGTAGAAGAGATCGACAAGGAATACCAAATAAATGAAACACTATTAAAAATGTGCAGGTTGCAGTGAGCTGGAGGCAGACACTGTCACAGCAAGTGTGAAAGATTCAGCACAGAGGCTGATATGAAAAAAGCTGTTATCGCCAACTCGGCTAATTTGGCTCTCTTTACTCGGTCTCCCTCCTGCGCCCTGCGTGTTCATTTATAGGTGTGTGTAGATTTTCAGCGTTTGGCGAACAGAGTGTTCTCACAGAAAAAAACAGCATGAATCGTGTGAAATGTGTTTGAAGTTGTTTTCTTAATCACACACACCAATGTCTTTATTAAAAGTAGCTGTTTGGCAGAGGCACTCATTTTCATCTCAGAGGAACCATAAAAATGAAAATGTTAATTTAATTAAGTGTCTTGATAATTTCATATGGTCTCAATATAATGCAGAACAGAAGAAGAGTTGTGGTCAATCCTTCCTTTTTCCTGTCCAGATGGCAGCATCAGCTGACAGCAGAAACAAGGTCTTTTTGTGTAGGCAACGGCATGTCTATCTTTGTTGCTCTTGCTAAGCTTAATGGTGACAGAAGTTTGTGTGGGAGGTTGGATTGTTGGAGGGTGTGTGCGTGTGCATCTATAAATGATTTTTTTTGCAAATAGAGTTAAGGAACAAATTAATCCCAATGTGTTTTACAGTAACACCTTCAGTGCTCCTGGACATCTGAGATATAAATGATTTTGTTTTCTTTTTACACATTCAAACACCAATCCCTTTTTTGATTAGACTTGATCCTGGGATAGTTTGGATTTGAGCCCCAGCCCCACAAGGGAACATACATTTGATTAGTGTACTTGTCAGCCAAAGAGAAATTCTCCTCCTCCTTCCCATCCTGCCCAGGGGAGATAACAGAGCTCTTCTGTGTTGCAAAGAAGAACACTGTACCAAGTGGGTACAATCTGTTGGCATTCAACTTAGCTTTAGCTTGAACTGGACATAAATATATCATGCTATAGTAAAAGAAGAGGCAATTTAGTTGAAATGGCCGGGAACATGTAAAATCCAGAGTAATTTACATAATGTATATGGATAAACCTCTATGAGGAGAACTGGCAGTTACTTTTCCTAAATTTGGTTTACATTTTTTAATGTGTAGAAATCAGCAAATGTGCAATGTTCTAATACCATGACTAATGGCAGACTTTACTAGGAAACATGTGACTTGACAGCCGATCTGATAAGACGTAGCTGATGTGGAGTTAAGTTTATGCTGCACTTCTACTGTAACAAAGTTATATATGCACCATCTTCGCTCCCTTCTTGATTCAGTGACCCATGATGTGTTCATGTTCATGTTGTGATAAATGTCACATTTAATGTTAAAAGCAATACTTAATTCAGGTCAAATTCTCAAAACCCTTTTTAGTGGCATTATAGTCTACTGAAGCCATCTCAATCAGTATGGGGTTGGATTTGAGTCCATGATATTAATGAAAAATGTCTCAATTTAATTTTATGCAAGAGCTTCTAAAATGCATTCACAGAGAATTCCCCAAGAACACTAATGATGTATATGTTTGTGTGTATACTTGCATGAAAAGAAGCATCAACGTATGAAGACATGAATCTTAAATAAGTTTTCACAGTGAACTCAAAGGGACGACGGGGAAGATAGTTATGTCACACTTTATTTGTTGTTATATCTAAAGAGAAAACAATGACAACAGCTCATAGATGGCACATCATATTTTGTAAAGACATATCCTACCCATTTGTAATCTTGAAAGCAGTGATAGCCTGTGTTGTTGATATAATCTAAACAAAACATTAAAAGTTAGTATCATATCAAGGATGCAACTTTCTGCCTTCCTTATCCATCAATACCCTATTTAAACAGTAGGTTACTTACTAAATAAGCCAGTTTCTAACATTTCTGCCAACCTGGGGTACTGTTTATGCAATTTACTTAAGAACAAACAGTCCGTTAAAATCATGAAGGTTATAAAGCCAACTAATGTTAGGCCACACAAATTACCCAAAGGAGTGGAATTTATCTTTACTCGACACAAACCAATGAGATGGAAGCTAGCCTGTTTGAGTTTGGAGTCCTCTTGCAGAAAATGGCAGAAAAGTTCAACTCTGGCTGATCCCACTGCACAGAGTAAAGAGGAACAAAAACCCAAGAAACTGAAACTAACATGAAACCGCTAGTTTTGGGAAAGTTAATTAAAGTAAAAACGATTGTAACTGACGATTGCTCCATGCGTTAAGGTTGTTAAAATAAGTCGTGAGCTTGAATGCACGCTTGCACCCACATAGCAGTTTTCAGTTCGTTTATCGGGAGAAAACATACTCTGTGTAACTGGTCCACAGTTTGTCTTCCCCCGGGTCATTACCGGCGTATGAGCAAGTCCCAGTGGAGTTGCATGCCACCATGTTAAAACCAGCCTCGGCCAGCCGGTCAAACGCCTGCTCCAGGAAGTTATATTTGAGGTAATACCTGGCGGTATATTTGTCAGGCGGGCGGTCCGGGTCGCGGCTCTCATTCAGGGTTTCTCCAAAAACCTCTTTAGCAAGAGAGATCTTGCTGCAGACGGTTATTCTGGCCACCCTGCGGAATTTAGCGTCCGCCTGGATGTCCCTCCCGATAGTGTAGCTGCCTCTGTACCCGATGGTGATGTAGCCGGCTTTGACCCCAGGAGAGCGCAGGCTCCTGTCCGAGGAGGAGGTGACCGGGCTGCCGAGCTCAGCCTCCTCCGGCTCCCCGCTCTCCTCCGTGTATGAGCTCTGTTTGCTGCCCGCGGCCAGGCGCCTCGACAGCTCCGGGAGCTGGAAGAAGTCTGATTCTTTCTGCAGCCTCCTCCGCTCTTTGAAAAACTCGGGCAGGAAAAGCTCAGTGTCCCGCAAATAATCCAAAATATAGCGGAAGAGAAAGCCGTCGCGGTCGAAGAAGAAGCGGCCCTTGCCGTCTTTTGGCAGGTCGCCCGGGGAGCTCTGGGTGAACTTGGCCCACAGGAGAGAGTTTGGCACCGCCGTGAGAGTTTCAAGTCGGGTTACATACACCTGGCCACCCACGTTTAGCTCCACTATCTCAGGGAACGTTGAACTTTGGCTGTCAGTTTGTGCCATCTCTCTCTCTCTCTCTTGTTTTATCCCCGTAGTGTCCCTGTTACGTGCCCTAGATAGGACGGATAGTTTGAGAGTCTCCTCACTGTACAGAAGTGTTTGTATTAGTTTGGCTGCGTGGGAGGAGAAGGAAAAGGACGGCCAACAGAGACATTAACTGTTCACTGGAAAGCTCTGAGAAAACATAATGATGCCTTCAATGGCCCCATGTAAGCCTCAATTTCCTAGTGATCATCTTGACATCATGCATGCATGAAAAGTTACAAATAGGCCTACATTTACATAGCTACTGTAGTGATTTCCAACCAAGGGTACTTGTACCCCAGGGGTACATCTGCAGTTGCCAAGGGGTATATGGAAAGATTGGAGAGTAGCTCAACTAATTAAAAAAATGTTCAAAAAAATATGATTTGATTTAAAGAATATATCTACATGTTCACAGGGTTAAGACTGTAACACTACATATTGCAGTTATAGGCTATAAGAGTGTGTTACAACCAGTCAGCGAGCAATCTGTTGCTGAACATTCACATCACTCACACAAGACTGAAAACTGAGGGGGCAAGCTTGGCTCTATCCAAAGGTAAAACCTGCCTACCAGCACCTCTAAAGCTCACTTATAAAATCACAACTTGTCATTTTTTATACTTTTTATATGTACAGATTAAACAAACAAAATGAAGTCGGTATGTAGCCAACTTGTGCTTTACCTAAGTACTTATTTTTTTCACTACTTTATAGACTTCATTTCAGTGGCAAATATTGTACTTTTTACTTACATTCCTTAAAGATCCCATGACATGGTGCTCTTTAGATGCTTTTATATAGGCCTTAGTGGTCCCATAATACCATATCTGAAGTCTCTTTCTCAAAGTTCAGCCTTGGTGCAGAATTACAGCCACTAGACCCAGTCCCTTAGTATGTGCCATTTGAGTCTGTAGCTTTTGAGCAGGAGGTGTGTGTGTGTGTATAACTTTTATGATGCATTGATTTGATGCATTATGGGCTTCAAAATGTTGCTAACATGTGAGGTGGTGTTGGGTTTATTTAAAGAATCAAGCAGTTAGGCTAAATGCCCAAATCCAGGGAGGCAGGGGAGCATTTTTTCTTCTAGCCCCCCCAGGAATAAAACTCATCCTCAGGCCTCCCACGTTTTTGCTGAGAATGTGAACACTGCATTTGAGACAGGGCTAGAGTGTGTTTGACAGGAACGCTCAAGTTTTCACAATGAGGTTGATTATTATATCACCTTATTGGCTCAAAATCAATCCTTTGTTTCCAAGATGCAAGAACCCAACTTTCCTGTACAACTGAGAGGGGAGGTATAAGTGTGTCTGGGGTATTTGTGTATAAAACCCCTGCACTGAAAATAGAATAACACAATGTACCAAAAACCTCTACTTTAAAGAGTTAAGAAAGTCTGACTGATCTGTGGTCTCACCGCAATCCCTTGAAAAGATCTTTACTCAAATCCACATACATCTTAACCCAAGATTGATTTCAGCTTAACACCAAAGACTCTTTGATCTATTCTTGAAGTGCAGCATCTCACACACACGCACGCACGCACGCACACACACACTTTCTGCTGAGGAGGACAACTGACATTATCACTCCTCATCTGAGTAATTGGCCGGTTATCTCAGTTGTTTAATTTAGTTTGATGCATAAAAAGGCACCAGCTATTTGTGAGAGAAATGAATATGATTATGGATTCAATCTTGTTGGGATTTAGCCAATCTGACGGGAAAGTAAAGCAAGCCGGGTTCAAAATTAGCACCATCCACCAGCCAAATACTGGTAAAATATGCAAGTGGCTGGTAGATCGGCACTCACAGCCCGAAAAAAAGTTGAGTGGCTGGAAAAATTTAAACATAGCACATTTGAACAACTAACCATTTGGCTGATGGACAAAAGCGTTAATTCAAGGATAACACACAAATATTATGCAAGAGTGGAAATGTTGTTAATGATTTGGATTAAGCAAACATCTTTTTAAACATCTGGATATTCAGTCCAAATCCTGGAATAATGTTTGTTTAAAATAAACTCTGAATACAATATAAGCTTTACAGCTTATAAGCAGAAAAGACATTTGAAATAACTATGTAATTACAAATATGTGTATGTTGATGCATTTTGACCTAAATTCACTAAAAGATAAACACTGTGTCATGTCTTGATAAATCTAATCAAATTACTTTGAACATTGTGTCTCTCTTTTTTCAGCACATCACCATATTATAGCTACAACATATGATATAGGCTATATTATATTGCTATTGGTGGTTACAACATCATGTCCAAATTGTGAAGCTGGAAGCGCAAAAACTTGTTACTTTCCGGACACTTTAAATTCTTCTTTTAAAGCATGAAAATGAATGTATCACCCAGGCTATCCTAGTCCAGACATTTCTATCTTTGGATTAGAGCGACATCTAGTGGACAATAAATAAATAAGCAGGTTGTTCTTGAATGTGCAAGTGTAACGTAGCATACTTACAGGACCCATTGTATCCAACATTTTTTATGATTCCCCTGCAAGATGAGCGGCCACCATTTGGAATGTATAAAATAAATTGATTTAAAAAAAAAAGTCCCATTACGAACTGAAAACACCAATAGAACTTTACAAAAATTATTTGTAAGGCTCTTCTTCCGTGTGACAGTTTTTCTGCCCAATGTAGGCCTATAAAGCAACTGAAACTGAAAAACTGGTGTATCACTATCATATTATTTAATGATATACTATCATTATATTGCTATAATGATATAAATGATTAAGTCTCTCCCTCTCTCCAGTTTGGACCTCGTGTCTGTTATGGCTGTTAAAGGTTACCATTTTCCTCACAGTCTAGCAGAAGATAATTGGATCAAGGAAGTTGTTCATTTTAGCTTTCCCTCTATTTCTAAGATAATATGAAGGGTAAGACATATGGCAGCTTGTGAACTCATATGTTGTGTTTGGTTCATATGTCTAAAGTCATACATCATGTTGGGCTGAGGGTTGTTTACCCTGACAGAAGACATCATAGGCGTTATATTGATGTGTCACATGTGGGGGTTTGATTTAATGTTTTGGTTGTTTAGAGAGAGAAAAAAGAAGACATGGTGTTGTAGCTCTGTGCAGTCAGTTTGGGTAGCTACATATATTTGCCTAATTTCACAGCGTTGTCCTTCTGCTTTCATATTTGGCAGGCCTAATAATCCTCTCAGGGAAGATTGAGACCCTTACAGCTGTTGTTAACCAGGTATTGCAACACGGGGAGCCAAAAGTCGTCTTCTCTGATAAGCTATTAGCAAGTTAACGTTAGCCATTTAATTTCTGGAGAAATGCTCCACGTTAAATCAGATTCATTTTAATACAGGTTTGTTTTATAACAATACCCCGCGGTGGGCACACAGAAAGTAGCCTATTGGTTTTCTATCTAGGTTCACAGCCTACTAAGAAATACCAAATATCCTCTATAGGTTACTAAACCGTCTCTGGTAATACTAACGTTTGCCAACTACAGCAAATGACAACAATAGGAAAACAAGCACTCAGACCCACCTGTGTGCAGCCTACCATCAGCATGAATTCATCCGCTTTGCGCATGCACATGAGCGTGGGCTTGTCACAACAGGACTATCATCACATAGCACCATCGCTTCTTGAACACATTTAAAACACCATTTAAAAGTAGGCCATTCCATCCAGCCACTGAGCATACATTGTAGGATAATAATAATTAGCTAACAGCAGCAACGTAAAATTTCTTATGTCACGCATTAGCCTAATCCAAAATTACATTACACAATTACAAGGCCTAAATTAAAACTCTAAGTTACTCTGAGGTTGGGTAGGCTACCACTGAAACCACAGTTTTCTGCTGGGGGCTTTTGTTGTTGTTTGTTCTGTTTAATACTGATGACGAAGTAGCTTGGCAAGTTTTTGGGAGAAGTGAAGTCAGTGGTGGAATAGACTATCTGTAGCAATAAAACAAAACAAAAAATACTGGAGGCTACGGGTAGTTTAGTCCACTGGTCATGAGACGATAAATGGGAAATATTTATGATTGTAAAATACTGATATACCTGAAATACCTCTTTGGGCATCAAACAGTATATTAAATGAAATCATCTGAAGAGCCTGGAGGGGAAATGTCTCTTTTCTTTATGGCAATAGGTGGAGTTGCAATTTTCTCTTTAGAAGTTACTTTTTTTTGCATAAAAACTCAAATACAAATGTGAAACCCTATATTTTCCTGGCTTTACCTGGTGGTCAGAAGTGACATAAAAGATAAGCCTACTTATTTTCATGCAGAAACATCTTACAGTATATTCACTAAAAAAACAAAGGAGGCAGGATATTACACGGCATCACATATTTACATTCTATGTTTCTATGTTTGTAATACTGACACTGTTGATGGATTGGAAAACATAATTATATGATTAAATATAATCCAATCCCCTGTGCAATATTCATTCTGTGTACAACTGTCACTGTTTTGTAAATAAGACTTGAATCATTTACATATATTTTTTTATTTGTAATATCTTTCATTTTGTTATTATATTTTATTCTGTTTTAATTTCTGTGTTTTGAAATTTACTGTTTTTCTTTCACTGCCTCTTAGATTTGTTACTTTATTTTATTTTAAGGCACTTTCATTTTCCACTAATTGTTTTTCTTTAATGGAGCCTCCCATGTATAACCTTTTTACATGTTGGTGCTTGTATAGCTATTAACAATAAACATCTTGAATCTTGAGGAGCTTTAAACGTGTCTAAACTGAGCAGTGCTCCAAATACAAGTCAAGAATGGTTGAAAATATTTTGAAGTGCTGTTGGATTGTTTTCCCCCCAGTACTTTCACTTCATGTGCATTTGTAAATGTTGTTATGGATATGTGTGTGTGTGTGTGTGTGTGTGTGTGTGTGTTTGTGGACAGTGCTGTATTAAGACCTCCTGCTTGTGACATGAGCAGCTCCTGATGCGACACCCAGCCAAACACTGTCAGTCTGCAGCGTGCTGGAGTGTGACCTCCTCAAAACTGTCCCATCATCCATGTGTTGTCTCCCCTCTCTCGCCCTCACTCAGCTCTTCTCCAGTGATCCTCTCCCTGCTCCTGTCTTAACGCAACGACACAGACGAGAGGAAGAAACCCTCTCTACTTCTCAGGGAAACACTCGTCCATACTCTCTTTCTCCTAAACACACTTTGACTTCTTCTTGACCCCACAATTGGCTGTCACCATATCTCATACACGTCTTGTCTGACTTTTCTTACTGTATTCTACTAGCTTCCTTTCTTCTTGGGTCTTTGTAGTCCGCATGCTGGCTCACTGTCACACTGCCATGGCTTAGTGGAACACTTAAATAGAACAGAGACATCATTAATATTATTAACCCCCGTGCTTTAGCCTACCTGCCATGATAATTCAAAATCTCTGCTGTGAAAAAGAGTGTGTGTGGGTGGGGTCGTGACTGTGTGTGTCTATGTGCATAGTTTATGGGCATCTATGTGCTTGTGTGTGTCTTTATATAGCTGCGACATACAGTAACTGCTTGTAGCCCTAGTTTTACTTATGCTTTGTGTGACTAGCCTGGACTGGTGTGTGTGTGTGTGTGTGTGTGTGTGTTCTCGTCACCTTCTCTCAGGGCACCCTTGTGCTCCTCAATCAGCTCTAATGGATCCTCTGGCTCAGATTCAGCCAGTGCACTGGTTGTGATACTAATGACGCTCAAACACACACACACACACACACACACACACACACACACACACACACACGCACACAGGACAGGGTGGGGCTGGAGGCTTGATGTGCGTCGTGATGAGCTAAGAGATACGATGACCCTCCTTATACTGTAGTTTCTTCCTGTCTTTGTCCTTTGTTTCTTCTCTTGTGCTGCACCTCCTGCAGTCAAATCAATGTAGCGCTGTAATCAAAATCCAGAATTTAATTAGGTCAAATGTAACAAAATCAGAAATGTTTTGTGTCCTTACAATAAATGTATAAAAAATCTTATATTCTCTCTTGTCTAAAATGTTAAGGCTATGTTAATGAAATTATATGACATACAAACTGCATTTTCGCATCTTTCCTTCTGTGTCACCGACCCTCCATTACCACCACCACGAGGGCCCTTGTGCGCGCATGTGAATAGTTCACATGGGACCCATCCACCCTTCCTCCCTCTTCATTCGGAGAGTGAACAGGTCCCCCGGGGCTAATGTGTGCTTTTGTATGTATATGTATGTGTGTGTGACTGCTACATTATTCTCCCCACTGATTTTCAATGGGATAAGAGAAATGACCGTCCATCCAACATGCCCCTTACTTGCTGTCTTTAGAAAAGAGATGGACCAAGGGGGGAATGTTGTACAGAAGAAAAAAGAAACACAAGTCAGAATATAGAGATATAGAGATGCTGATGCATTAGTATTTTTTACAGTTATATGTTAATCGCTGAATTTGAATCATCCGACAGTAGTCGGAATGGAAGATTATTCACAGTAGTAAAGTAAGAATGACTTCCATTTCTTTTATTGAATTACTGTAAATTATGAATAAAGATATTTAGAGTCTAATGTTACACCACAGTAAATCCTACTTTCATACAGCGAAAGTATGAATTTGACTCAAGTCACCTTCTCTGTTCTGTATCAACCGTACATTTTGTGTTTAAGACATCAAGTATTTACGTTCCAATCACTTCAACATGTACAAAAAACAATCCAACAGCACTTCAAAACATTTTCAACCATTCACGTTTAAAGCTCCTCTGGCCTTTGCATAAAACAGGATTCAAGATGTTTATATGGGTATACAAGTACAGACGCGTTAAAAATCTTAAATACAATAAGCTAAAGTTCAGCAATATTGTATGATTGTAAAGCACATAACATCAAACAACAATTTGCACACACGTTTTACTCACTACACATTCATAGCAACAAACACTCAAACTGCAACATTTTGATAGGGTTTAAAGGAAATCATTTTCATTTCTTCTTTTTTCCCCTCATATATTTTTTTTGTGGCTTTTTTTGCACTAAAAAGTTTGCAGATTGAAACTCTTTTATGACAACTGAGCCAAAGCAATTGGTGAACACTGTAACAGAAACTTTGCATCATCTTTTTTTTTTCATAAATTCTACTAAAACACAAAAAGAGAAACTTATGACTGTTGCTTTGCACTTGAATTTCACATGCAAGAGGTTTCTTTTGTTTCCCAATCTCTGCTCCACTGACTCTCCATACATGCAGGTCCATTGGACAATTAGAAACAATTAGATTCCTATTGATTTATTGGAGCGCGGCTCTAAAACCGAGTCTCGTAGGGATCTGAGTTACAGTCCCAGCTCTAATTATGAGTGAAGCTGATTCATGGTTCGGACTTATTAGGAATCTTCTTGTGCTGAGCCCCAGATGGTTCTACCTGCAGCCTGCCCGACTGAAACAAAGCTGGTTCTATAATTAGGTTCTCGTGGCTGATTTGATTAGAGCGGCCGCTACATTTTGCTAAAGATGGTCCTCAGCTGCTTGGAAAGACTAATGGAGGAGATAGAGAGATATGTGGGAAACAATTAGACATGGCATTATGTTTGTGCATGTGTCTGTACCTTGTACTTTGTAAAATCAAAATCAACAATTACGCTGATTTACCACACACATACTTTCTTATATATCCCTCTTGTACATACATCACTTCTTTTTCTTCTGCCCTTCTCCCTCCCTCACCCTCTTTGTTTCAATTAGCTCCTTTGCAATTAGGTTACATGGGGCATTACTTAAGAGGGACATAAATATTGGCCCGCCGACGTGATGGTGCCTCAACCACAGATGAAATATGAGCTGCCTTGTGTCACGCCATCTGGAGAAGAGACACTTTGAGCCAGAAACCGTGTCTTAAGCTCTACATCATGTTCAGATCACTTGATCACTAGCTTTATTTTTCTTTTTCTTTTTTCTTTTTTGCTAATTACAACAAGAAATATTAAAGCCCCCGTCCACTCAAAAAATGTGTTTTGTATATTGTTACTTCACTAATGGCTGTTTGGATCTGCTGACAAGGGGAGTTTGTCTGTGCCCCTCTTAAATCTGAGTTTCACATGTCTACGTACGAGTATGACTTTGTGACATGTCATGACTTTGTGACATGTGAAGGCCAATCATGGTCCAGCATGCAATTTTACACAAGAGTGAAGCCTCATGGACTAGGATGAAGGGACAGTGAAGTAGGAGACATCTTGTGTCCAGTAGTTCAGCTTTTAAAATGAACAAATATTATTTAAAGCAGATCATTTCGATATATCTTTAACATGTCTAAAGGAGACCTTTAAGTGTTCTTGGCAAACAATAAGAAATATTAATGCATAACAGTTCTGACAGGATGGTGTTTGGGTGCAGGGGCAGTTTGGAGCTTCAGTCAGATCAAAGCTCTCTGAGGTTTGAAGAGCAGGAAAGCTGCAGAGGTTGAGAGATCTATTTTGATTTTTATTTGCTTGTACGAGTCAAACCTTAAAAAGTGGGATCCTAAATCCTCTTAATGCATCTCAATAACCTTTCATCAGATGGTCCCTGGCAGGTAGTTGCCCAACTTTCACACTCCACACCCCCAGTTTGTACTGCAGACATACACACAATATACAACCGTCCTTATAAGTTAACTGATCTTCAAATCAAAAATTGGTGTAGTGTCCCTTTAAACTTAACATACAACATGAGTTTCCATTTACCTGCTCACTCTACCATTATATTGTTGAAAATAAATGTGTCGTGTTCTGTTTAGTCCTAAATTCAATCCAAATGTTGGTGTTTTGTTAAAACAGAAATTCTCTGACTTTCTGTTATTGCTTGAAGCGTTTCATTGTGCTGTTATTGCAGTGGATTTTATTACACTGTACATTTGTTGATGCAGTGTTCACCCTAATTCATATAATTATGAAAATAGAAATATAATGAGATATAATTTACCAAACAATATCATAGCTAAGGCTACTCCAAGCTTTTAAAAGTTAAACAAAAAAACATTCCATATCACGAACATTTCCAGCGAGCAGTGTGATCCATGGACAGTCTCTTTGCTCTCTAAAGTTATGCCTGACTCCAGCAATTTAGATGTCTATCTGAATGCAACGTATGCTCTCTGTAATCTCATCTCCTCATGTCCACATTGAGGGAAAGTGCTCTAGCGGGACCTTGATTCCCAGAATTGTCTTTTATCTCTAAAGGTTGGATGGAGAAAGTAAGCCAGACAGCTGTAGCAGATAAAGTGTAGTGAAGGAATAATGGTTCAATTACCCATTTTTAAACTTGTCCGTCCATCGGCCAAAGCTTAAAGGGAGCTTGTTCTCCTTTTGGGACCTAATTAGACACTTAAAGAATCTTCATCCAGACTAAGAAGGAAGGTAAAAATGCAGCTGTAAGGAGAGGTTTAGAAGGGTAGTTTTCAGTTTGTGTGATCAAGTCCTTATGGGTTTCTTAATAAATGGAAAAGCAAAACAACATCATTAGGAGCACTTATGTGTTAACATAAAAGAAGAGAAGAGGATCATCTATCAAAACAAACGTCTACAAAATGTGTAGAGATTATTACAAATGCTGGACTCAAATCTGCACTGGCCAAATATCAATGACTCCTGGAACTGCATCATAGTACGTTCTGAATATATCCAGTTGTTATGAATGAATGAATCTGTTTTGGTTTCTATCCAAATGCTCTCTAGAAGAAAGCAAACACCATCCCCCAACATTCTCCTCCTCACCCTGAAGCCTTAAATAAATGGATTGACTTTTGGACAAGCGACAGTTTTCCTTCATAATTGTTAATTATCATGAGTGCTCTCTGAGGTACTTTCTATGAATGGAGATGGGACTCTCTCTCTTCCCCATCCTCGGTTCTTTTTATGGGATTGGTCTTAGTTCTCAAGGACGTCCGAAAGGACGCCAGCGATGGAGGGAGGAGGATGCGGTGGATGGGTGGGGCACCTGCGTCATTCCTGCGGATCAGGGTTGGTGGATTTTATGGCAACAGGTGCCAGTAAGCTACACCCCCTCTAACCCCCACCCAAAGTCCATATTCCCTGCCTGACCACCAGCAACCCCACCCACTCCGGTGTGGCTCCTCCCCGAGTCCCAGACGACAGAGAGTACAGCACTTAAGGTAATGTAAATAACCGGAGAGCCAGAGCTATTTTAAGATGCTGTCTTTCATTGTGGCCGTGGAGGGGGACAAAGACGCAAGCCAAGCGATTGTAATTTCGGTCACGTTTTCGGACATGTTCTCTTTCTGTGTCTACCATCCAGCTAGCTGAAGGGCCTGACAGACAAAAAAAGACCTCGAACAGACTGCAAAGTTAATGTAAGCCTTTTTTCTAAAGAAATAAAATATAGTTTACAGTAACAGACAGCTGAAGGTCTGAAGTCTGAGATACCTCATATGAGCTAACACACAGAAAAGAAAATATTCCTATAAAACAGAAATCCTTCAAATGGGCCCTAAGATACATCTGAAAATTAAACAGAATAGGAAAGCTGAAAAAAACATATTTCTGCAACACAAAAGGGCCTTTGGTCTTTTTTTTTGAAGAAATTTGAGAAATGAGATGCCACAGAATGTCCATGATGCTGTTCATGTTACAAGTTTCCGCATCATGACCAATAAAATAAGACTAATGCTAAATAAAATGCGCATGCCCAAATCCAATTTAGTGATAAAATTAAGTAAAAACACATTTGGAATATTCACGGTGTATTTTTAACAAGAGTCAGTGAACAAAAAAAAAAGTGAAATACTAATTTGATCTTGCTCCAAAAGTAGAATTTATATATTTTTCTGAAATTATTTGTTCTTTTTTTATTGTTTCATCTTTTATGACATCAAAAATAAATAAACATTTAGACAGCATCCTTTCTATCTTATATGAATAAACAGCATGATTTGTTATCTATGTGTATAGTTTTCGCTCCATATTTATACAAACATACACGTCACAGAGAAAATAATCTGTACACTGCTGTCTACAACAAATCTGTGAAGCAGGACCTGCCGCCACGTTGTTTTCAACAGTTACTGTTTGACTTTGCAAACTCACAAACAAAAACAGACACAAACAGCAGTAGAAGTACACTATTTGACATAATTCCATCTTTTTGTAGAGGTTACATTCATATTCAAGTCTTTGTTTGCTGCAGTCTGAGTCCAGGCAGAACTGTGGAAATAAAAAGCTTCATTAAGGCAGTTGAATACAAGATCATTTTTAAACACTAATCTACACTGATTCTTATGATTAAAACTGCTTCTACACCTGACATTAATAACGAGAATATTAGCTAATGCTTCAAGTCAACTACCGTCACTACTGCTTGTATATTTTCTACCCAGCATGATAAATGTATTGTTTGTCTCTTGACTCACAGTCATGACGTGTTTATCTGTAAGAATGAAAAGCCTGACAAAACTGTATCAAACTAAATTAGTTTTGGGATTTGGTTAATATGTCGGACATATTTCAACTTTTTGACATTACAGTCTATTTAATGTATTAATTCATTCATGAATCAAAACCTAATTATTTCAGTGCTACAAAGGTTAATTACACATAACATAACTGTATTGGCTTGATATGACATATTAAAGCTTTAAAATATTTGTGTTGTTTTCCAAAATTTCCCTTTGATGATCTATTTTACTTTAATTCTCTCTCTCTCTCACACACACACACACAATCAGATTTATAATAGTTATAAACTGCCCAGGTGTTAAAGTGTGTGTGTATGTGTTGTTATTGCTTTTTTTCAATTTGTACGTCCAATGAACCAGTACACCTTCCAAAATATGGTTTGTGCTGTCAGTCGTTTCTTATTAAGTACCTGCCATGTGTTTGATTCCTTGTCATATTTCTGATCAAATATTTCACCACACAGTGCATGCAGCATCTCTTTTTTTTCTTCTTTTTTTAATCTCTGCTCATTTGTAGATTGAGCAGCTTTTTCATTATGGATCAACATAGAATTTATCAAATTATCTGAACACACTTTCCTTTAAGTAGATCTCCAAATCAGTCCAAAAAAAAGGATGACTACACCCTTCTATCTACAGCATAAATACTACATGAGTGAATGTTTGATGTACTTCACAGAAAGACTTCATGTCCGGACAATCAGCAAGCGTCTACGCTATATATCCTGACATGTGGTTGTTATCCAATCACCACATGCTGGATGTGGTACTTTTGTAGTCCCAAACGGAGGATGGTTGTCTCTTCTTTTTGTGAGGATCTGACATAGCAAACCAGTTCTCTGTCAGTTCACTCAAAGTGTTCTGTCTATTTTGTTTTTTCTTCATTTTTTATCATGGTGGGAGGAATCAGGGCTAGACTCCTCCTCCTCCTCCTCCTCCTCCACTGTTTCTGCCTGCAGTGTGTCGCGGCGCATGAAGGCAGCCGCCAAGGTCACGCTCAGCCGAGGTTTGACGGGCGCCATCTCCGACAACCCGATGTTGTTGCTGCGAGTCACAAGCGTCGTCCTATCCATAATCTCTCCACTGTCCCTGGACACCACAGCGTCCAGAAAGTCATACTTGTGTGAAATCCTGCCGCTCTCAAACAGGTACTTTGCCAGATAGGAGAACACAACGTTACCCAGGAAAGAGGCCAACATAGAGACGGTCTTGAAGGGGAACTTCTGGATGACAACGTCCTCCATTTCTCCAGTAATGTGGTGTATCCTCTGCTCCGTGGTCCAGCCAGGGTAGTAAATGAAAGGAGGCAGACGGAGGTAGGGTTCACCTCCACCTATACGCAGCACCATGCCACACAGGTAGGCGGCCACAGAACCGTACGTGTTGGTGCCTTTGACAAAGAGCACACTGAGCAGCTGGGGGAAGATAATGACGTAAACCAGATCTGAGCTCAGGTACCAGAGGCCGTAAACTGTCCCGGTCACCAGTGCCATCAACGTGGCAAGGCCGCCAAATACAAAGATAGTAATACGCATCACCCATACAATCTCACGGTCAGATGCCTGAGGAGACAGAAAGAAGTGGGAAAAGGATTGTAACATACATGTGCAGAACAGCCAAAAAAATTATTTTGTATAAACATTTTGTCAGATGACTTCAGGGCACACACATGGCTTACTCACCGACTGTCTAAAGGCGAGCTGGTAGATGTTCCTCGCAAACATGGAGCTCGCTGAAAGGATGGAGGAGTCTGCAGATGACATGACAGCTGCAGACACTGCACCCAGGCCGAAGAAAGAGACAAATGGGGGACAGAGGTGTTGGAGCACGATGGGTAGAATCATGTCCGCTTGGTCCTTCTCTTTTGGAGGAATGGCACCATAGGTTGTCTGGTTCCAGTCTGAGCAAAGAAAAGATATAAAATGAAATATGAGAGCAATGCAATATTTCTTTTTTATTAGGTTTTCTTTGTTTTTACAATTTTAGGGTCAATAAACTCAAATAAACAACATTTTACAGATAATGGGAAAAGGCAAGGTTGAACTTGAATAATATTACTTTATGAAGAGATAGAAAACAATCTCATCATTTAAAGTTTGCAATGATAGCTCAATTTATCAGTGTCATGTTAATACAAGACAAAAACTAAGTTGTGTATTCAGATGTTCACTGATGAATCTGACGTCTAAAAATCTGGAGATCAAACCTCTAATTTGGTCCCCTGTCTCCCTCTAATGTAATATTTACACAGCCAGCATGGTTATTAAATGGAATGCTGCTTCATTATGGATGAGGTAAACCAGCTGCTATTTATCAGGCTCTCTCAGATCTAAGGGCAACATGGACCCCCAGCCTCCCCAAACAAAAACACACTCAGACTGTGCATATGAGCTTTGAACCTGTGGAGGCCCCGATGGCGCCGATGAGAACGGAGGGCACAGCCATGACGAGGCACCCAAAAGCGGCCAGGAAGGAGAGGACCTGGGCGTAGGTGGCCGAGGAGGCCGACAGGACTCTCTGGAAATACACCTGCCAGGGTATTCCTCCAAGCATCTGCAGTAGATTTAGAGATCAGTGAATTACATTTGCAGAACTCAACCCCAACATAGTTATGTCAGTTTTATTTATATAGCACAAAATCACAAATTTGCCTCAAACGGCTTTACAATCTGTACAGCAATAAACCCTCACTTTGGATAGGAAAAAACACAGTTAACATTAGAAAATATGAAACACAGTAATGTCAGAGTGCATGAAACTCATTGCCATGAGGTTCAACTAAATGATGTGATAGTGAGCTGTCGTATTTGCACTTCATAGATGACACTCACAAAAGAAGTTTCTATCAATCAACCAATAGTCTCAGCGTGATGGTATTCGGTTCATTAATACAATCAGTGTTAAAGCTTCAGACCTAGTATTAGTCTTATTGGAATAAATTCTGATGAAGTGAGGGATGAATAACTTGAGGCTGTACCAAGAGGCAGAAGTTGTCGATCCAGACCCAGGTGTCACTCTTCTGGATGCTGCCTCTCCAGGGCGACTGGTACACCTGTCGCACTGCAGTAACGGTAATGTCTGACACCGCAGGATTGGTCAAAGCAAAAGGGACACTGATCCACTGTAGACGTCCGGAAACAAAAACAGTACAACAAACACACACAGGTTTAATGGTTATTATAACCTTAGCTCTTCATTTACCCCCACCTTAGTTATCTTTGCAGTGTCATTTCATGTCACTGTGTGCTTTTGAAACATCATCGATGACTATTTTTGTGTGTAATGATTTGGAATTTTTAAGTCAAGGTGCGATGAAATTTGGTGCGACAAATACAGTAAATTTACTCAAGAAGGGTATCTAATTCACTAGTTGTCATCTACGTTTAACTTCTGCTCATCATGAACCTACCAGGCCAATAAAGATACAGAAGAGCTGGACAACATCAGTGTAGGCCACAGAGTAAAGTCCTCCAACCAGAGTGTAAAAGATTGCAATGAGTGCTGAGATAACCACTGAGACCTTAATGTCCATGTCCACGATCACACTCAGGGTAGCACCTAAGGTCAGGAGCAAAAAAAGGTATTACGGCCACTGCAACATCATATAGACAAAGACTCACTTTGATTGTGATCCCAACAAAGATCTTTTATTTTACTGTAGATAGGAACATAAACTTACCAAGGGCGGATAAGATGGCAGCGGACCAGAAGATCTCACCCATGAGTGCAGGTATAAAGAGGAGGCCACCCATGCGTTTCCCATACTTCTGCTGGAACGGGTCCAACATGGTGACGTAACCTCGAGAGCGCATGGGCTTAGCAAAAAAAAGACCACCTGGGAGAAAGAGTGGACACATTACAGGCTGGGAATTGATCACCCACCATCTATCCTAAATCTAGACTTAACTGCCTTTTATAAGCCTAAAGTGAACATTCATATATATCCATCAAGGGCATAACTTTGGGTTTAACATTGGGAGGGGGGGGGGTTGTTTTGTGCCTTTTATGCATTAAGTTCTGGGGCAAATGTAATTATCTATGTAAATTAAATTATAATTGGTGTTGTTGAGGTGTGTTGCACTGGCTAGTATTGATTATTGGGATTATTGTTATAACACCCCCCTTATGATATTCGTGGTTTAATTTTTGACTGTTTCTTAAAATTGATTTGTTAAAATTGATATAACCCTACAAAAGAGGCTGATACTTGAGCCAACTTGTTTAAAACTTCCCCCTCAGAAGGATGAATGGAGGACCACAGTTGACGGATTGATTAACACCCAAACCAATCATTTCAATCAGGTATGTGGTCAAATAAGTGAGCATATTAATGTGTGGGGTGTGTTTTAGTGTAAATGGGTATAATCAAGGACCCTCAAATCCCTTGTTATGCTTCTGCTTGCAAGTAATGTTAAACCTGCATGTTAAAGCACTCACCCACAACAAGACTGAGGGCATATCCAAAGGGAGCTTGAGCCCAAGCCAAACCATAATCAGGCAGATACACATACTCAGCTGTGCCATTGATATAGCCTCCTCCAACCCAGGTCGCTGAAAATCACGCACACGCACACACACACACACACACACACACACACACACACACACACACACACACACACGCACACGCACACGCACACGCACACGCACACGCACACGCGTCACCACTAGAGAAACAAAATCATCTACTGTATTTGGCATTTGTTTTAATAGAAAATCTAGAATGTTTTGCAAAATGTTGCCACTTATTTAAAAAAACAAAACAAATGTTCTTCTCACTTTTACTTCTATAGCTGATTCTTTACACGTTGAAAAATTAATTATTAAACTTGTTAAAACAGACCCAAGTGTTAATTTTGAAGCCTTGTAAAACGGGCAAAGCTACTAAAATCCCAGCGTTATTGAATAATAAATACAAACTTCACCTGTCATGGTAAATCCACCGACAAATAATCCAATGTCTCTCCCTCCGACCATGATGGTTTCGCTGCGGTCGGTGCCCTCCGCCTCCCCGGAGTGTTTGTTCTTCCATGCCGCCCAGATGCCCACGAACAGGATCAGTAGATAGAAGACCGCGATAGCCACAAGCCCCTCTACATGGAAGGTCATAGTCGCACCGGTCTCCCGCTAGGAACGGGAGGGCATGGAGACCTGCTTGGCGCACGGAGAGAAGAGGATCAGATATTAAGTAAAATACAGTATTAATTAACTAATTATGGATCCTAAAAACAATCATTGGGCATTTCATTTTTGCAACATTTTTTTACCTTTCAGGTTCGTTCGAAATCTATAGAAAGGTTAGATTTTTAGCAGGTTTTAGTTGGATTAGAGGTTCTTTCGTCCCCCTAAAAAGGGCATTTACCCTGCCGATGTAATAATCCATGCGCGCCTGTGGCCCTGAAATTACCTCAGGAAAGATAATTTGGAGCGATCATCAATCTATATTAGGCTATCATAATAAGTAAACTGAAATATTGTAAAGAGGATTTGAGTGGTCAAAGCACGCTGTAAATTTAAAAAAAGAAACAAAATGACAGATTTACTAATTTAATCACAAATTATTCCCAGATGAAAATGAATGAAGTTACGCACTAATAAAATAAAACTGTGAGAATTGGTTTTAATAGAAAAAATTCACAGTTGGTCTTTTATTTCGTGACTTTGTTTGGAGCAAACTGTTTCTCTCTTTTCTAGCTTTCATTCCGTCCATCTATGCGTGGACAGATGCGCGTAAAATTCAAATTACGCACAGAATAGTCAAGAATTAAAAAAAATAAAACCACACCAGGTTTGAGACAGCCTTATCCAAATTATATTGTAGAGAATGAACTCTCACATAACGATCTCCACTTTCATCACGCTCAAAGAAGAAATCCTCCTCTAAAATGCAATTTGATAACCGGACCTAAACAGTTTCCAAAAGCTTAAAAAAACACATGCAAAACATACCTCAAGTATCTCTAGAGTCATGTGCTGGAGCACCTTGAGCAGAAAACAGAGAGCAGAACAGTTTGAAGGTTTATTAAGAGCCTCTTCCACCCCTTTGCATCGCGAGAAATAGTTAAGTGAAACGTTGGTGGAGGTCTTCCGGGTGACTTACTGAGGCTTAAAAAGGGGACCGGTTCCGTCAGAGGACTGATACACACGTCAGAGAAACCAAACGTCCCTCTTAATGAGCACCTTGCATGGAAACACGTCACAGTGTACTGGCTGATCTGACTAGGGCTGCAGAGATTCCTTTAGCCTACTCAATAACGGGGATTGCTTCTTTTTTATTTAACCACTGAATGGCATGACATGAATAGTAATATCAACGTTGCAATTTTACACATAGAATAATCATAAGCTGTGGATACGTTTTATGATTTATGTGACTCGTGCTCCTTCAAACTCGGTGCGTAACAGGCGCCTCATTGCGCAGCTATAGTTCATGTGGCCTTTAACCCGCTGTCACTCTCTCCTCAGCCGGCATTACCTTACAGCCGCAATTAACTTTGCCCCACAGGAACCGTTTTTTGCGTGACTGAGTAGAATGAGAAACCGCCCTGTTGTATCAGACCTGCTATTCGATTCTCAAGCAGACATGGTCCAATCTTCCTCCTGTTTTGGGCCTATCATGGAAGGAATCTGGGACAAAAATACTCCCCACCTTTGAGCAATTAGAAATCATTTAAAATGTACTGTGCCTGCTACATCCCCTTCATGTGTCTACTTAATGGCCATCTCTTCCTGAACTAGTTTAATCTGGGCTGCTCTTCTCAAAACTGACAGACATCCAATTAGGATGGATCCTGAAGAGCAGCAGGAGAGATTTAATGATACAGTCTAATTTAAAAAAAAAAAAAATAGAACTCTTGCGCTCTGGGACACACACACACACAAAGGAGAAGTTATTTGAGCTGAAGCTCAGGTGTTTGATTGCTTGTAAGGCTCAACAGTATGTTCTACCAACACACAAACTTAAAATTTAAAACTATTTGAAAAGTTCAGTAATTGGGAACGTGACTTTAATGGACTTAGTCTGACATCCTGTTACCAGTGCTCCTGTGTGATGCTGATGAAGAAACATCCGGGAGAGAGCTGGAAAGGTTTCTAACTGCCTGTTTGACAGATGGCTGCCACATGACCTTGACACTTTCTTGAAGCCAAACTGAAGCTGAGCATCTCCGTGTTTGTGGATTGGTACTACAGTAACTACATACACATTTTCAGAATTGTGTCATTATATCAACATATAGATTCAAACAACTTACACAAATAAACTGGTGTGCCGCAAATAAGAATAAAAAATTCTCATAACTTAATTAACATAAATGAATGTTTACGTTCATCCAAATAAATTCTTCAGTGCTCAAGGACTCAAGGTTTAATGAGCAGCTGTTGCTGGCAGCACTCAAGATGTTTGAGAGATAGACACACGCGCACACACACACACACACACACACACACACACACACACACACAGAAGAAAGAGAGAGAAGATAACATGAGTCACATACTGTATAAAGCCACCACAGGGACATTTTTTTCCCCAAATCATGAAACCATATTCATTTTTCACAGCATTTATTCTTTGAAAATATACACATACAATGTAATAAACAACATACATAGAGCTCATTTGATATCTATCTATATTACATCTCTGATGCTAAAGTGAACTTGTGCTCAGAGGGTCTTTGTTTTGAAATAGATGTCTGCAGGATATGAAACATGATCTCACAAGGACCCCTTGCTTTGTTTGAAAAATATAAAGTAAGGTGGCCAAAAGATATGAAACTTGTCCCAGTAAATCATCACTCTGAAATGTCTTCATTAGAAACAGACAATATATTACAAAATCAATATGGTGTCCTTAAAGCCACTATGAGAATAATTTGAATGTTTTGTACTGGGGCGTCCTCCAGTGGTCTAAACAGGGACACTAATATGAGCGGGCTGAAAGTAACACACGGACCAGTTGACCATTTGTGGCTCGTGTTTCTTGTCTTTAAACTAACATTAAGTACATGACAAATTGAATGGTTGTTCTTCTTGTATCTGGGAAGTTTTCTTTGGTTGTAAATGTGTTGAGATGGTCTGACTAACCATGCACTGACTTTTAATTGATTCACAACTTAAAGAACTAAATTCACAAAAAGTAATAGAAGAAAGAATTGTTTTGTACAGTCATACAGTCTAGTAATACATTCTACACTTAATATTTTAAACCACAAACAAAATCCTGTCTTAATGTAAACCAAACCGTGCCGTATGGTGCAACCCTGGAAGGGAACAGGACTGTAAGAACCCCCATTAGTGATCTTTAGTGATTGTACCAAGAAGTGTCACAAGGCCTTTTTGTAGTTTCCAAAATGTATGATATTTGTGGTATAGAAAATTAACAGTCAACAGATGAGACCTTCATGAAAAAAAAGTATATCAAATAAAAACACTGTTATTACTTGCTATACAGCTTTGTCTAGGTGATGCACAAAAACTAAAAAGCAACCCTGAAGTCTGATCTGTACAGAAATTGTTTTTGATGCAAGCTTCTCAGTCACAGACTAAAGAAGATGATCAAAGGCTTGCATTAAAAACTGACCGGCTGGATGAATTTTCTTTTCAGTAGTCTGCCTTTCAATCACTGAAGCACAATAAGTAAATGATATGATGCAGTTTGTTTGATTACACCCTTTTCCCCTTTGAGCAATGAAATAAGGCAAAGATAAAAAAAACACTGGTTGAAAAATTTGATTCGTAAAGACAAGTTTGGATTTTTAAACTAATGACCTTGACATACACTTTATGACAATCATTTGTTACAACTGAGTTAATGATGAATGTAGACTTAGACACAACTAACAATGTATACAACCAAATCTACTGGGCCCTGGAAAACATTTCATTTTCAATAAGCAAAATATATTTCTATAGCTACTCCAAAAAAGAGCAACATTAATCTAACATGAGCAGAGCTGCATGAAAAATTAGCTGAAGCAAGTGACTAAGTAATTTGATGGTAAGATGGCCTAATATACAAGTTTGAGAAAGGCAATGTGCAGTGGAATGTATGAAAGTTTGCTGAAGTAAATCAATAATTAACTGTTGGGATGCTTGAAAGACAAATAATAATGTATTTACAGAGGCCCTGAGAGAGATGCATTTAGCATATTTCAGAGGTTGAAACCTTACCGGTAGTTTATTAGCACATTACTGCCAAAAAACTTAGAATTATATCTGATGCATGGAGACTTGACAAAGACTGTCACCTGCTCTTAAGCAGTGGTCATAAAATTGCAGGTCAGAGCATTTATCCCCTGCTGTAAGCGTGCAGTGGAAAATAGTATCTTCCATAATTTCAGACAGCTGTATTTATCAGTTTAAAGCTTTAGTGCGTAATCTTTTGAAATAAATGAACGTCCGTTACATTCAAGCCATTGCCAAATGAGTTGCTACAACGCTAATTAAGACTATCAGCTCCACATCTCTCTCTGTATTTCTGAGTGTGACTGTGTTCACTAGATTGAGGCGTTTGGTGACTTTCACGTGCAGAAGCTCCAGTGAAGATAATTACCTCTTCAGTAGAGTCCATCATGTTTTTTTTAATCCTCCGTGTCCTCCTTGGCTACTAGCAACTGTGTGGAGGAGGGGTGGGGGCGCATGCGTGATATAGGAAGGCTAGTATCATGTGAATGCGCCCACAGTGTTGTTGTCATTACTTTGAATTCCTCATGGGGGAGACAAAAACTACGCACCATAGCTTTAAACTCATAACACTTGCATGGAAAAGTAAGAATTTCCCCAAAATAAATCTGTAACAGTTGCCATTGCCATTGTTACTCATTGACTCAGCACTATCGGATGCATTTTTATTATGTTTCCTGGTTCCAGAAAAATCTAATCATGTACTAATTTTTTCCAACGAATTGACACGCACACAAGGACCATTTAAATACCTGGTTGAAAACATCACTATCCTCTGAAAACTGGCTCAACTCATCTTTCGTAAAAGAGTTCCACCAATGCTGCTACTTCTGACGCATCCATCCTCATGCCCTCACGTTCTCATTGTTTTGATTTGATCTGGAAAAAATGTGAGAAAAGCAGGTTATGTAAAGAACAATGATAACAATTTAAAAAAAAATCTGTGTAAATGTGTGTACCACTGTCTCTCATAATGGAAGGAACCATACTGAGCACGTGGATAAACAGCAAAGTAGTACAATTTTTTATGAATGTTTTGACTCCATGTAAATGCTGCAAATTGCCTTGCCCTCATACTCTGCTTCTGACTGGCTAGTAGTCCTTACCTAGCTACTGCGCATGTGCAACTCTCAACAAAGATGGTACAGAAGTGAGATGTCTCACTCTGTAGCTAAAACAGAGAGCTCAACACACAGGGTGAAAAGAGGATGTTGTACTGAAGCAATGTGCAGTACAACAAAAATATGGTGTTTTTTAAAAATTAAACCCCATAAACCTATTCGGATATAACCTCTAAATACATTTATGAACCTGTAAATGAGCATAATAAGACATACTGTACTGTTAGCTCAGAAAACCTTGGGGTTCACTCAGCGACGCAAAGACTCAGGTCACAACAACACAGTTAACGTGCTAAGAAAAAAGACGGAGGGAGCTTTTGTTTTGTTTTAAATAAAAAATTTTACATCTACGCAGCAACACAAAAAATAACACAACACTTATTAAACACCCAGTACTCACTGTATAATTTGATCTATAGAAGGATTTGAATGAGAGCGTTAAACATAATAAAAAGAAAAGGGTGATGACGTAGTGGAACAGACTACATTTTGCAGGTTAATACAAAGTTATGTCGTACTTTGTAAAGTATAAAATGTAGGTGAAAGATATTTCATATCTTTTTATACCTTGTAACCAGTCGACTCCCTCCTGTAAACCTTCTCCTTTCAGAGCATCTGTGGCACTGAAAACAAATCAACAAATCATAATACAAAAAGTCACCACGGTATCAGAGAAAGGGCAGATGCTCAATGTAGTTGCGGTTGCCTTTATCCTGCCAACACAATGCCCCCCCCCCCACGTTTAACTTGTCACTTCTGTCAGCTCATCGTCCTGATATCAAACATCAAGAAACATTAAAACGGTAAGTGAGTCAGTGTAATATAATATAATATAAATTGAAAACAGTCTATAGATGTAGTCATTTGGGTTTTGGTTTCCCTAAGAAGAATTTCTTGTAATATTCATGTTGTAGACCTGTTGTAGATGTTATAGTTCCTCAAAAAATACAGTTCAATCACAACTAAAAATATGCCTCATTGTGTGTGAATAGAGGTGAATAAATATATTTGTTTGTGTTTGTGTTGCCCGCCCCTGCTAAAAAAAATCCGAAAGGAAACTTTGCTTTAAAATACTTTTTCATATCCTGGCATACTAGGACAGAAAGAAGTGCGCATGTATGTTCATACCAGATGTGCCAGGGTTTGTCTTTGATGTTCTCCAAACAGAGCAGCTGTGAGACCTTGACAGAAGACAGAGCATCCCTGACATCCATCTTGTTAGCAAAGAACAGGATGGGGATCCTCCTGTGTTTAATATCTGTAGTGAGAGGGGTAATATCAGAAATTTAGTGTTATAAATCAGTGATTCAGTTTTACTAATGAGAAACAATATTGTGCAACCAAAACAACTTGAATCACCCATCTTTGCATTGGGCACAGTTTAGACTGAAAATAGCCCATGAAACAGACAACAGTTAACAGGGCTGGGATTCAAACCCACGTTCAAGAATCATGTTAAATATAAATGAGCATACCAGAATGGTTTAGTAATGTGTCCAGTTCTTCTTTGGCTACTACCATCCTCAGTTTGTCTGCGCTATCAATGACAAATATGATAGCCTGGCCTTCCCTGAGAAAAACAAAGCGATCACAGGAATAAGTATGTATATCAAACGGTAAATAGGCTTGGTGTTTTTTGTAGTACTTGCAAACTCACTTGTAGTAGTGTTCCCAAAGGTTTCTGTATCTGCCTTGACCAGACATGTCAAACACTGTGAAGGAAAGACTATGTGAAGAGAAGAGAAGAGAAGAGAAGAGAAGAGAAGAGAAGAGAAGAGAAGAGAAGAGAAGAGAAGAGAAGAGAAGAGAAGAGAGAAAACATTTATGTGCTCAGTGCGATTGTGCTGTATAGGGTTGGAAAAAACATAAGTAATATATCCGAATAGTTCCAACATTATATAAATTGACTTGGGACACAATCATTCTAATAGAAGATAACATAAGATTTTTTGGACTACTAATATTAAATGTCCAACACATTGTTGTTTTATGATGAACTGCTACCTGGATGTCTTAAACTTCTCTATGTTGAAGCCAATGGTTGGGACGATGTCTTGTGCCTGGGCCTGGAAGACAAATGCAGCATATTGTAGATATAAACCTAATTAAGAAGTATACATTAGCAACATGTCCTAAATTCCTTGTCAGTTAGTCTCACATTGCCAGACCTATCTCCATAGTGCTGTGAAGTAAGGTCTGGCTATACCACACATTCTAGGATAGGAGATAAAAATATGCCCTGGCAAAAAGCTTTGGATACAGAGACGGTGGCTCTGCAAAATAGTCTTGTGAAGGAACTTGTTCTGGTTTTTCCTGGAAATGTACTTATACCGTTGATCCAAACTACTACTACCAGTTAACCATGAGCATGCTAATTAACCATACGTGATGTGTAGATAATTAGGGAAAAGGCAGTAATATGGATGCGCAACTCTTGTAATCACTAATTTAATAGAAACAAAAATGTAACGTGTATCTGTGAGTGAGTCACATTTGTACATTATTTATGTCAGAAGGTCTTTACAATGGTACTTTATTTTGCAACATCACTGTATAAAAACATTAGGTAGACATTAGAGACATACATTAGAGGGCTTGAGTTGGTTGATGATGGTGGTTTTTCCACTGTTGTCCAGACCAAGACACAGCACATTCACCTCCTTCTTCAAACCCAGCCATCCTGCCAACCTGTCAAACAGCCCCATTGGCTAGCCAGCAACCATCAGCTGCCTGTCACCTCTGCAAGAAAACATACATAAATTCATACATAAAAAATCATACATATATTCAATTTGATCTTCCACGGGTTTATAATTTATACTGTTTATTGATCCCCAGTCGGGAAATTACAATTTACACTCTGTTTTGTTAGTAATCACTACACACAGGCCTGAAATAAACAAACATGCTCAGGACCTATTCAGAGTCAGAGTGAGTGGGCTGCTAATGTTGGACCAGCGTACGGTGCCTTGCTCAAGAGCACCTGGCAGTGTCCAAACCCAACTCCCTATGGACTGAGCTACTGACATCCCCTTGCAGTTCAGTTATCATAGAGGTTTACATCAGCACCTCTGTTGACGCAGTTACCAGAGAGCAATAGTTCTGCACTTCCACACCGATATTTATTCTGACTTCTTGCTTTGGGTAACGGTTGTATGTGTGTGTATCTGTTTGTGATCTGCAGTAGATACCCCACATTAATACAGTATATGTATATGCATCTAATAAGGCCTCATAACAAATAACACGTGATCTTTTATTTTACTATTTGAAAGGATTAATTCGGCATATCTTATTTACTTTTGTTTCTTTGATGCAAACCTAGTGTGCAATTATCAGTAACTGAACGGTTTTGATTTATTGAAACAAATTGTACATTTCATAACATTAAACTGTTTTTTTTTCTAACGTAAACGTTTCTCTGAGACCATTTAAGATGAATTAGCTTAACACCAACCCTCTCCTAACTGGACATTTCATCTAATTTAACGTAACCGTGACCAGCTGTCAAGACGTCTTGACAGCTGGTCCTCTGTAGCATTTACATTAACATTAACATTTTTAGCTTGAGCTACCGTGCTCAGAGAACTCTTACCAAGGAATCTTAGAAATATGGAACATATAGCTAATGTCATATATTCAATTTGACGATTAGCGCCACTTCCTGACAATAATCGGAAACATTATGGAGATAGCTGGCTAACGTTTTCCCTCCTTAATATATATTTTGAAATATCACCAACAGTTTGATGGTTGGTTATTTATCGTTAACCAAGATGCTCTATTGCAAACAAACGCATGTAGCCAACGTCAGAATGCTCCTGGCTCTTCTAGGATTCCTTGGCTACTAGATAACTATAGGCTCTTCTAACGTAATTAACATTTAGCTAGCTAGCTAGTTAATCTCCTGTTGTTACTGTTTAGCCTTAGCTAACGTTTAGCCGCTAGCTAGGTCAATTACTTCAGCTTGCTGGGATTACATAGGCAGTACTATCTAGCTAATGTTAGACAATTCCTCTGCAGCACTTCACGTCGCCAATTTTACAAGTCAGCCACACACACGAGACAGCATGAAGTAAGATAACGTTAAACGTGTTTGAAAACTAGCTTAACGCTAACATTATATATAGCGTTACACTTAAGGTTAATACGATAGCTGGTACCGCTAACGTTAGCTTGTATTATTCTTCCCCAAACTGTTCTTGCAGAGCTGGTTTTTACCTGTAGTTTAGCTCGGGGGTTTGCTTCCAGGATGCACTTAACGCTAGCTCAACAATGACCAGGGTCAAACCAGTGCTTCATTCATTTCTCGTCTACTCTCGCTCATGCTCGTTGTTTACACCGTGTTGCTGGGAGACCAGTGTGCTGACTCAAGTCTGCCACCTACAGGCCACAATGCTTCCTCCTATTTGGTACTGTAGAATAAAGTAGGAATATATGATAAACATCAACAAACAAAAACAAAGATTACCAACAAAAGTTAAATTATATAAAACAATTTATATAATGTAAATATAATATTTCTTAAGCTTATGAGGTTAAAATATTAATTAATAAAGTATTAATTGTTATGTTGATTACTATAATGGTACCTTACCCAATTGTTAATCCACCCCACTTTTATTTATTCACATTTTCTACTTGTATTTACCCATTTCATCAGTATTTCTTTTTTCCAGTTGTGTTATCTCTGGAGTTGCATTTGTGAGTTAATTATACAAATCCCTATGGACAATTATAGTGAAATAAAGATATGTGTACTGAACTTCGATACTTTAGGCACTGGACCAAACTGCCTAGTATCAAAAAATGACTTGTCACTGATTACCAAATTCAAATACTTAAGTAAACCTCAGCAGTATGGAGCTAGATTTGTTTCTTTATTACATGCGAGAAAATAAATGATCTGAGAGAAAACTAAATGTTTGAGAGAAAAAGTTATCACACTGATAGCAAAAAAAGTATTTTATGAAAGAAAAAAAAATAGATTAAAAAAATGTCATTCCAATAGCAAAAAAAATATTTGAGACAAAAATGTTAAATATAAATCTGAAATTTTTAAAATTATTTCTGAGAAAAAAATATCTCTCTCAAAATACTTTTTTGAACTCTCAATTATATATTATATATATTTTTTTGCTATCAGTGTGAAAAAAGTTCTTAAAAACGTTTTTCTTCTCGCTCTCAAAACCTAAGTCTTTGCTCTCGATGCAATTTCTTGCTCTCTTCTCAGGATTTTTCTCTCCGTAAAAATAATGTCATGGACGGGGGCACGTTCCTATTCGTTCTTTAACTGTGTATGGTTCCTATTGGCCAGTTGGGTGAGCGCCATCTTGTTTGGGGAGTCGATCTGAATCATTACACCATTGTCACTGGCATAGATGAGCTGCCTTTGTTGAGCGCGGAAGCTAGCGTTAGCTAACTAGCAGCCATCCCGCTTCTAAATAAATACCTTTTAATTATCTAAACACGTTTTAACAGTCAAACTGAAACACTGGCTGTGAGCTCCAGGTTCTGCCGCTGCAGACGGACTGTGACTTGTATTATGAGGGGACGCTACAAGCGCAAGATAGGTGAGTGGCATTACGAACATTTTACTATAAATCACATATTCATTGTCCAATCATCACAAATCTCTCAGGATATGTCCTCATGAGTAGCTGAACCACGCCCTGAAAGTTTTATTCAAATTGAACACCGGGGGTGCTATAAATGCAAACAAACTGCAGGTGATATAGTGCAAATCAGGCTATAAATGACTAAATGTTTGTCCAATCAACACAAAACTTCCAGGAAATGTCTACATAATGACCTCACATATACACTGTAAATGTCATTCAAATTGACCACTAGGGGCGCTTTAAATGCACAATAACTGGACGTGGAATGACGCAAATCAAGGTTTGGGCTTGGAACTGCAGCATGCAGCTTTATTATTAGCAATTGTTTTTGTGGTGGTCATCTTCTTTTCTCACATATCACACTGATTTTAAAATAAATGTTATTGACAAATCAATTGTAGACATTTTAAACAAAGTGCCCTGTTTGTCCAATCGTTACAAAGCTTGCATGTGTAAAATTACTTTGAAGTCGCTATTTAGAAAAAAGGTTTGAACCCGCAAATCGCTGCTTGCAGCTATATTGTTGTGATAGCTTTTTGGTAAAATGGATTTAATTGGTATCGAAAAAAATGACCCAGCCCTAAATATGGACAATACATAGAAAAATCAAATGCCTTTGTAAAAAATAAAATAACAAAAGTAAAGCAGTATAGCACATGAAATCTAAAACATATCTTAAACATATTTTGCCATTTAACTTTAACTCTTTAAGGTCTGTATGGTTTTCTTCTATAACCTACCATAAGCACCCGTTTGACAAACTCACCTGACAATTCTTCATGTCCAGAAAACGTGTCAGTCTCTTGAGTGACAATTAAGAGGCCCGTTATTGTGTGTTTGTGTGTTTGAGAGAGAGTGTGTGCATCCATGGATACCTGTGTGTGTGTGTGTGTGTTAATATGCATGAGCAATTATCAGCCTGTTTTGAAGCGAGATACAGTAGATGTTTACGCCTGGGGTGGTTAAAGTCTGAGAGAAAATTTAAAATAGGGTTGTTTATTAAGGAACAAACATACTGATTAAAACATACAACTTTCACAAGACTTTTTCTACAAGACATACTGCATCATCATGAGGATAGAATGTATATTTCTATAAAATCTTTTGACATTCAGCGGTCTTCAGTTCAAAATAACATGATTGTATATTTACCATTCTGGCAATCTTTATTTCTGGTGAATTGTTTTATTAACCAGCTGAAAAGATTGATATTAAAATCACATACTGTACCATTCATTACCATACCTTCTGTCCTATTCACATCTTCTCTGGTCTTGAGGTAACTGACTTGGAACCATTCAAAGTCAATAGAAACCATTGGATTGTCACTTGGAAAGAGAAGAGGTATTGGTGAACACTTGAATAGACACTAAAGAAAATAAGTCCTAAATTCAAGTGAATGCTAGTAGTTGCTGAGATAATAAAGAGACCACTTTTGGCCAACTCTGACAGAGGTTGGTTGTTGTGGAGGCTGTATTGATAATGAGCCATAAGATGAGTGTGTATTAACTAGACCACATGTGTGTCTAGCAGCGGACCACTCTCGCATAAGCAACGTGTGCTACACGTAACAGTCTGGTGTTTGTGCAATTAGTTGAATGAGGATGCCAAGGAAGTCTGAGTGGTTTCCAACTCGGTGTGTACACAGTCTGTCTTTGTGCTCACACTTGAAAGCCGCTATGTTGGATGTGGTGAAGCTGCAGGCGAAGAGACTGTATGCTGCTTATGATTCTCCTCTGGTGGCCAATCAAACAGATCCCGATACGCCTGATGTCGCTAAAAGGGAGAAGAAGATTTACAGTTTTGAATTAGTTTAATAACAACAGCAGACCTACTTGTACATAATGACAAACATTTAATACATTTGTAAATGTCAATTTAAGCTACGGAAGACCTACGCGGCGAGTGAGAATAGTTTTAACATCTGGTGATCCATTGTCTAATTCTGATCTAAAACAAAAATCTCTTCACGTGTTTATGACTTAAGTAAAAAAAAAAAGATTTTGCCAGGATAATTTTTCAAAGTTAAAAATGTTCTCATCTGTGAAACTGGTGGGGGAAAATGGGAAAAGGTACACTTTTTTCTTGTCAAGATTGTTTGTTGTTGTAATACAAATTTTGGCAACAAGAGGCTGAAATGTACCACTATCCCGTGTTGTAAAAAAGACCAAAAGCATTCATGTTTTCTTCCATTTGAGTTTTAATTTATCTCTTTTTATGGGCCTCCGCTCTACCAGGTGAGCTATACATATCCAGATAATTTCTTGTCAAAGCATAATAGTGGAATCAATTTTATTACAATTTCATAATTTTTCTGTTCCTTTGATGCTTGTTTCCTTTTAGTGTGCTTTTGATACTGTACTGTAGCTGCACTCTGTATAATTTGGCTTCACTCACTCTAAACTCATGGTGGAAATGGAATCCAGTGTTGTGTATCCTGCTGCAAGGAAGTTGTTCTTATACTGGCTCATTTTGATGGAGTCAAGCCAGTCGCCAATAGAAATAAACAGAGGGTAGTCTGGCATGTCCTCTGGGGAGTCAGGGAAACTGAGACAAATAACCAGACAAGAGACAAGTTAGCAAATTGTTGATCTGAATATTAAATATTCTTAAAATTACTGTGACTGTGGTTTTCAATGACAAACTGTGTACAGTAGACAAAGCGTATACAAAGCGGATAATTAGTAATCCATCCTAGTTAATATTACAGCTTTATTGATTCCCCCCCCCCCCCGAAAACGACATTATTATTGTGATAAAGCTGTACCACATTTACAGAACTATAAACAACATGTCCACGCTCACTTAATTTTTTTCCTCAGGGTTTGATATTCTAACAAATAGCACACAAATAGATACAGGAATACAATGCTATGATGGAGCTGACAATCAAACTTTACATTTCGAAACATCTAATGGTGCTTTTCCATTGCGTGGTATCTACTCTACTCGCCTCGACTCTAGTCGCCTTTTTTGGTTTTCCATTACGAAAAAAAGTCCCTGGGACCTGCTACCAGGTACTTTTTTTCGTACTACCTCAGTCGAGGTTCTAAGCGAGCTGATGCGATACTAAAAGGTGACGTGGAAACCTGCAGGCTGCTGGTTGGTCGGATCACTGCGTTTTTAGCAGACAAGAGTGCGGAGTGTGTGTCCGGAACAAACGCGACATTTAAAAAAAAAAAAATTCTAGCCAGACACCGACAGATCGTCTCCTCTCTGCACTATTCTCACTTTAACTGTTCAATATTAAGGGCTATATATTAGGGGATTTATGTTGCTTCCAATAATAAGCACCTGAACGTGAAGTATTTTAATTACTGCATTACCATGCAGTGATGACTGTTCAAATCTAAGCTAAATAGATTTTGACTGTGTCAAAACAAGTTGTAAGTCTGTGCAAGATGAGTATCATTCCCCTACAGAAATGGAAAGTAATGGCTGCCTGGAAGGTAGGAAAACAAAACTGTACAGTATGTTTTAGATAGTGTTCGCACAACTTAATGTTAGAGGGCTAAAACATGTAATCCATTCACAAAGTGTCATATTGATACTTACCTCTGCACATCATTCACCAGAGTGAGCAGACTACTGGGATTAATTATGAGTTTGTCCAGGAAAGAAAGCACATTGTTGAAGCGTGGGCGCTGGTTAGCCTCCTTCTGCCAGCAGTGCAACATCAACTGGTGCAGTGTCACAGGGCAGCCCATAGGTGCTGGGAGACGGTATCCTTCTTCAATTGATAAAATGACCTAAGATCATCAACATCAATAAGTTAAATACAAATGCAAATGCTTTATGTGGTGATCATGCTTTTGTGGTTATGGAGTTTTAATGTGACATAATGTTACATCTTGATTGGACATCTCCCAGTAGGGCCTCTCGCCATAAGACATCACTTCCCACATGACAATGCCGTAGCTCCATACATCACTAACTGTGGAAAATTTTCCATAAGCAATAGCCTCTGGTGCTGTCCAGCGAATTGGTATCTTTCCTCCCTGACACAAAAAACAACAACACAAAATAAGCTTGGTTAAAGAGATATTCAAAATTCCTAATTGTCAGATTGTAATATCCTGCAGTAACTGTTAGAGCCACACTTACTGTAGCAGTGTAGGCTGCTTCAGGTTCATCATCTTCGAGGACTCTGGACATGCCAAAATCAGACACCTTACACACCAAGTTTTCATCCACCAAGATGTTACGAGCGGCGATGTCTCTGTGAATGTAACCCATATCTGAAAGATAGGTCATGGCTACTGCAATGCCGCGCAGCATGCCAACCAGCTGGAGCACTGTGAACTGGCCTTCATGTGTCTGGTATGGTTGTGAGAGTGAGAGAGTGAGAGAAGAGAGAGGACAAATATATGATATATGGAGGACAATATTTCTTCAGGAAACAGGTGAACATCTGTGAACATGCTTTCTTCTCACCCGGAGGAAAGAATCAAGTGCTCCATTTTCCATGTACTCAACAACAATCATTACTGGTCTGCCTGAGGAAAAAGGTAAAAGACAGGATTTAAATGGGCAACAGAGAAAATACACTAAAATAAAGAATGTTGTGAACTGATGCTGAAGAGAAGAGCACAGACAGATACACATATAGAGCTTACTCTTAGTAACCACTCCCTCCAGCCTGATGATGTTGGGGTTGTCAAACTGTCCAATGATTGAAGCCTCACGCAAAAAGTCTTGTCTCTGTTGTTCCATGTAGCCACCTTTAAGTGTCTTTATAGCCACAGCGATGTCCATCCTTCCAGGTATGCGCAACCGACCACTACAGACTTCTCCAAATTCACCTGTCAAAACAACACAATACATCATTAGACTTATTCCCAATAGTTGTACTTTTACTGCAACATAAATAAAAAAAATAATAAAAACAATACATACATTAAATAATTTATCATTATTTCTTGTTCTCTAAGTATAAATGTTTTTGCTTAAAGAAATCCGGTAAAATAAACATTATGATTCACAGTTGGTAAATCAATTAAAACATGTAATTGAAACAAGAGAGAAATGTGTAAACACACAACAGTAGACTGCAGTGGCCTTGTCATTTAAACATCTGGAGGTACACACTGACTCCACCAGATGGAGCCCATGCTACAGAAACTAGGAAAATGGGAGGCACCCATGCATAGCAGACATAATCTGTTCTATTTAATGAACCATTAACATTATTATTCATGGTCAGCTGCACTGGCTTTGCACCTAAGGTATCATTCTATATACTACTTAAAAATCAGCTTGCTAAGAGTGACTGTAAAACAATATAATTCAAAATTTATGAGGTTATTTATGAACATTTCTTATAAAATGAAAATGTTAATCAACATTAAATGAGACCATTTCTCTATCAGGTGCTAGGCAACCATCACTAGGGCATTTCTTCAATATGCCTGTGTAATCCTACATAGGAATTTAGGAAATACCCAGATTAAGATAATGGCATACACTAAATAACCTCTATCTGGTTAGCAGTCATGCATTATATGAATTAATGTATTACTCTTGCACACAGGTGACACCTGTGCTGTTCCTGCCATAAATACAGAAAATACATATACAGTAAATTTATGAGCCTGTATATATTTGTGTACATACAATATTTTCATGTGTGTATCCATTTTACCTGTACCAATCACCCTCTCGATGCATATATATGAGGGGTCTATCTCTTTGGCAAATTCCTCCACCGCCTGAGTGGGGTCTTCATACGTGTCTGGATCCACATAGGTCTTTATCCCAGAGAATGGGACTGGAAGAGAATACAATATTTACTTTTATTATAAAATAACTGACGGACGCGCACACACACGCACACACACACACATACACACACATACACACAATCTGCAGAAATTTCCATCGCAAACATTTGCAGGTTTACGAACGCTTGTTGGCACTGTTGGCTCTTCTTACAGTAATATAATAATGATAATAATAATAATAATAATATAAACATGGTACACATGCAGATCAGATTATTTGAGCCTCCCTTTGTGCATACAAGAGATGGACATAATAACATGAGCACCTGTGCAATACAATGAAATAAAGTACTACAGAGCTTGATTGCATTGTATATAGTAAAACCTAAAGATATAATGGCAGTTTTGAACCGCAGGTTCACTCACAAAATTTTCTTAAAGAACTTCTGTTTTCGCACTTTTTACTCGTATAACGCCTTTACCAATTATCTTACCCATTCTTTGTTTCTGTTTGTTTTGTGAACCACATTGTCGTCACTACTTACTTTACATATTTCTTTTCAAAATGCCGAAGAAATCCTTCATTTGAATGGTTTTGCCTGCATAAACATGTTGTCTTTGGACCACAGCCCTGCAGTAAATTCTGATATATTGAAACATGTAATTTATGTTATGCGAAAGTCGATGATTCTTGCAGCAGCTGTATGAGACCAGAATTCATGGTGTATTTGCTTCTATTATACTGTAAGGTTTTCTGTGAGGTTTCAAGGGATGGAGAAAAACAGCAAAAAAGGGCTCAGAAAATACCCAAGAGCAGCTTATAAAGACATTGCACACAGCCGGGCTTCAGAATCTTCCTCAATGACTGAGGCTGGGGATGCTGATGCAGTGAGCACTGAGCATGATGACTGGCACAAATGATAACTTTAAGCGCCCCTGGTACACCTCGAGCAGATGAGCTGGGGACTAAATGTACTTTATAGTGTCAGCTCATATTGTAGAGCATTGAAGGCTTTGTCTGAGATAGATTCAAGTTGGGATTCTACACTCTACCTCTGTCTCCAGGGCATCTAAACACAGCTCTATAACTGAACAAGCCTTTTCCTACAGTTTGTTGAGCCTGTTGGTATCACCTGCCCAGGTGACGCGTCCGCAGCACACAACAGCAAAGAACAGACAACAAAATGTTGGGGAAAGCAAGGATTATAACTATTCAAAAAAAAAATCTTATTTGAAGAAAAAGGTTAATAACATATTTGTATTGACAAGACCGTTATCAGTTACTGTCATGTGCTGCAAGGAAAACTAGATGACTAATGATATGTAAAATATGTTTGTGTTTGTCTGTGGAGGGATTGGTTTGTCGGCATGTTACAATATTTTCATTTATTCTTTTGTTATTCTTGGATCAATCCCAAATTAGGCCCATAGTTGATAGAATGGTTAGATTTGTCTCAGGAGTCACACTTGTGTCCCTGCAGGCCTCAGATCCAATCCTATAAGAGCTCTTACTGAACTATGTTAGTAAATTACAGGACACCATTTTGTTCCCAAAGAATGATACACCTCCCCTATGAAGCCAGTCAATAACTGTTTTATCTCTAGTTGTACACCACATTTGGTTAAATCCTGTTGTCACTGCCCAATGTGAGTCGAGTACACATTTGAGTTGTGCATGCGTCACTTTGCGACAAGTAGCCTACAAGATGCTAACAAGAGACCTCTGTGACATCAGTACAGTAAAAATGGACCTACATAACGAAGTTTGTCCACTGCTGGCTACAAGTCAGCAATCAAACACAACAAAGGCTGTCAGTAGAAGGGTGTTTTGCGCATTTTTAAAATGATAACCCTAACCCTTCCATCTTCTGTTGTTTGTTATGAGAGAAGTTTATTATTTTATGGATTTCACAAATTTCAGTATGACACGTTATACCGTAAACCATTTAAATCTGAGCATGCGCAACTCACATCTGCACTCGACTCACATCAGGCAGTGAGACCTGCAGTTACCCAAGTTTTGTCACAATCCAATAATTAGATAAATGAGATACTGTGAGTGGTGGAACCTGATAAAAAACTGCATTAACAAACTGCAACTCTGAGGCAAACTGTGACCACTCTTTGTAGAACTTGTGTTGTAACTAAGGCCCTGGGAGAGTTGGAACATGCTGTCTGTTGAATGCATCTCACCAGTGTGACCCGTGTGATCACGCGCACACACACGCACACACACACACACACACACACACACACACAATACAGTACCATGTCCACTGTGAAAACGAGTCCTCCTCTTCTCCTCCGACTTCATCCTGGCTTTAATGTACCCCTGACACCTGTACAGGTGAACCAGTTTGCCACAGAGTAAGAATCACCTTCATCACCACATTAAAAGAAACCCTGTACATCCCTTGTGTTTTTCCTAACTGTCTTCACTCGTTTTGCCAGCAACCCTCTCGGTGTTCTGTGCTCAACACAGTAAATTAGTTGACATTATTGCAGAACACAAATATGACATCACAACAAAAAAGTGGAAAGTGAACATTTGTTCTGACAGCAGAAACTGCAATCTTTTAGATTGAAAAGACGTCTCTGGTGGAAAAACAGACAGCCATTTTCCTCTTTTCTATAACCCATTCATTTAGAGCAATTTTTGTTCTTGCCTTTTATTTAGTTTTTCTTATTTATTTTTTCCATTTTCCAGTTTTTATTCTATTCACAGTCCCACAAATTCAAGGCTTTCAAAGCTCGGTCTCCATAGAGGGAGAGTCGGGACAAAAGTAACAATCAAACACTAGTATTAAGCAAAAAGAGCAATTTGCACCCTCCATTTAAACCACACAGAAGAAGGCTGCCCGTTAAAACTGTAATCTGTGGATTATGTGCTGATCCTTTGAAAGTTTTGACTTAGAAAAGTTTATTTATATGATAAATTGTTTATAAGCCAGTTCTAAGAAGAAGAAAAACACTTTGATATTAAGACTCAATTAAACTTGGGTCAAAGAGAAATTAGAGATAAGATAACAATAAGATAAGATAGACTTTATTGTCCCGAAGAAACATACTACAGACACACACAGTATCTGCTGTTCAGAAAATACAAAATAACATGTTGCAGTGGTTCTCAAACCTTTTTAAATAATGTGACCCCATTGAATTTTTTTTTTTAGCCCAGTACCATATGAACAGCAAAAAACGTCTTTTTGGTGAAAAAAATACAAACAAATATAAAGAGGTACAATAGAGCGCTGCGCCTGTTTAGGCTAAACAACAACCTTGTAACTGAATAACACTTACAAATGCAAGCCTACATTTTGAATGTTTAGAACCCATCACTAAAGTCTTTCGTTAATATAGTATAACTACTTCAGGAATTATGCATTAAAAAAATCTTACGTACCCCGCTGCAGTACTCCAAAGTATCCCCATTTGAGAAACACTGACATAGTGCATGCTAACATACCTACATACAGTACACAGTGTCACCAGTCCACATGGAAACAATCATACTACATGCACAGACTGTACCAGCTGTTTTATGTTGCACAAGTCATGTACAGAGAGTCTACCTTCCTCCACAGAGGAAAAAACAACACTTAAAATGATGAATTACTCTAAGGCAGAGTTTAAATGTAAATGAGTAACTTTTTCGATAATTATACTCTTCCACAAATTGAGCCTAATTAAGCAACTTAGTGGCGTTGATTATGCTAATGATCTAATGTCACGAACATACACCTGGTCATTAATGGGAGGTGTTCATCAAGTTGAAACAATCGATTTACGACAAATCCTTGCAGTTGAGAGCTTTGTAAATCCAACTTGGAAAAACCTGCATGAGCGAGCACCAATCAATCAATTTATTTATTTGTCACGTGAAACCATATAAAAACACAATTTCAGCGAAATGTATTCTGTCAGTTCCTTCAATTTATGCATTGAAAACACACACACACATATATATATATATATATATATATATATATATATATATATATATATATATATATATATATATATATATGTGTGTGTGTGTGTAGGCGTATGATGTGGGGTGCAGTCTTAGTCAGTGTCTTCGTTTAGGATCCTAGTGGCCTGAGGGTAGAAGCTCCTCCGGAGCCTCTCAGTGCTGGCCTGGAGTATCCGGTACCTTGTTCCCGACCTCAACAGGGAGAAAAGTCTGTTACCCGAGTGGTTTGGATCTCTAATGATTCTCCTAGCCTTTTTCTTCTTCACAAAATATACGCAAATTTAGGATAAGCATACAAAAAGGCGGCCAGATGTCAAAAGTTGTCGATGTCTATTATTTTGTTGTCTGGGAAGTACCTGAATCTATTTTCTTTCTTTATAGTGAGACACATTGTTCCCAATTCTGAGTTCAGATTTTATTTGGCGAATTCTGTGATCAAAGATTACCACTTCAGCCTGTATCATAATTAGTTCAAAATCCAGACAAATTACCTCCAGATTCTTGGCCATTTTTCAGTTTTTATTAATAAGCGGCAGACTGAAGACAACGGTCTGAGCTAACCTGTGGAAGTTAATGGAATGGAGCAAACCGCTGGTACATGCATTACATGCTGAGTAATTAGGCAGAAAATTGGTTCAGTCATTTGGAAAATAAGAGTGCTGGTGGCAAACAGAGAGTCCATTAAGAGACTTCTGGTGGTAGCGTCACTCTGGAGATTAAGAGAGGAGAAGCGCAGAGGTGTGTTTGTGTGTGTGTGTGTGTGTGTCGGGTTAATAATAAGCCAGCATCAAAGACTTACCGTCCAGTGATGAGAAGGAAGAGAGTAAGGATGACCAACAGGGAGAAGCCTCCTACAGATGCTGTGACAACCACCAGAACTTGACCCTGATCAGCGATATCAGGATCTGCGGAAAGTGAGAACAAACCAAAGCCAGGCCAGTCAGTACCTGTTAATATAACCAGCTCTCTCCCGGAGTTCAAACTGGAGAGCTGACACTACTTGGTGAAACGCAGCTGTTGCAATTTACTGAACACAGTGAGAGGATTATGTGTTATATTTCTCAGTAAGGAAAATGCAAACGAAGGCAACAAATCAGTTGATAGTATCCTAATGCTCGCTCAGGTTTCCCTTCTTAAACACATCTATGAACATTGCAACCACATTAATCATATAAATAGCTTATTTAAAATTACTGTTAATTGCTCTGTTTCTGCTGCTGAATTCAGGGTCTAAATCAGACTGCATTTTCATAATCCAGAAAGAGATTGAAATACATGAGCAGTTAATCCTGTACACTGAAAAATTTGGCTTGTACACATACATTTATTTAAAACCGTGACTTATTTTCCTCTTACATTGGTATGTTGGGAAGCTATTTTGAACTATTCTGCACATTTGCCAGTGAGCAAACAAACAAAAGATACATATGAAAAATATCTTTGAACAAAGGTTCTGACAACAGATCTTTATGACACAATTTACAGTAGAGACAAATTGCTTTGCTTTTTGTGATAGAAGTTGGCATGACATGGTATACTGTAGGTGTATATATGTAATTGTATCTCCTTGATTGTGCATTTTTCCGTCTTAGTGTAACATTATCTGTAGTGGTGAGTCTATGTATTTCTAATAAAAACTCAGGGGTAGCAGGAGACAGAGGCCAATAATAGTTCCTGATGCATCCCTGAATGGACTGACATCTCAGTGACATCTGTGAAAATTAACATATTTACTCAGTAATCCAAAGTGTACAAATGTATTTTTATACTTAACTGACAATATCCTTTTAATATTGTGGAACTGTTGGTAAAATGAAGGTAAACCAGTAAAACATTCTGTGACATGACACTGTGAGAGTGAGTATTGTATGGGTTGAATAAGGTGAGAGAGAAGACGGCACGTTTGTACAATCCGCGTATATAAATGGACTTCTGTCAGACGCACTGACATATGGGAGAATAAGAATGTGAAGGTGGACATCTACATCTTTCTCACCTAAAGTGTGTATCTTGTAGGAGGGTGAGCATTGCTGCATATTTCAGGATTAGAATCAGCAGAGCATTATGTGTGCATCAGAAACCTACGGAGCTTATAAACATTTAAATAAATGGCTCACGCCTGAAGAAGCACTGATGGGTTTCACTGACCCATAGCAAAGAATGACCATAAAATGTCTCCATGGATTTCATAAGGTTGTGGATCAACACCAATGGCTTCAAATCTCTGGCTTTAAAACTCCTTTCTTTTCCTGTGTATTGTTTTAAAACAAAATTTTATATCCATTACAATTTCAACACAAATCTAACAGACTGGATGACTGAAAACACAGCCAGCACAGTACAGTATACAGTCAGTACAGTAGTATACAAAGTCATGCTTGCTCCCCTACAATCATACCCTCAGCCATAGTAGCAAACTCAAAGTTGGGGCTGTACGCTGTGTAGCCAGCAGCAGTGCGAACGCGCACGTGGAAGACATAGACAGTCGAGGGTCTGAGGCCTGTCACCACCACGCTGGGGGCTTTGGTCCGTGTTGAGGAGTAGCTCAGCTGCTCTTGCTCCTAAAAAAAAGAAGAAATAAACAAAATAAATACAGAAACAGATTGCCAGAGATGATAAACAAAAGGAATGTGTTGGCCAGACAGACAAACGTATTTGCATAAACCGATTATCACAACAACGTTTGAAGCAAACGCCTCCATTTCATCCAATTAACTTTCAGAGCAGATGGTGAATAAAACGGAGACATCGATACGTTATGCATGCTCTGCACTGACATTTGGGTTTCTGCATGCTAACAATGTACATTGTTCTGAAAGCAGTGATTGTTCTCTGTATATAGAGTACTTAGGTGCATTTCAGTGCTAAAATATCTGTAATACAAACCACTGTTACAACTAAACAATTAACACGTTACACAAACATGGTCTAAGAAAAAAATCTAATTCAGTATAATAAAAGATTACCTTCTCAAAGTATTTGACTTCATAGTCCACTATGTCTGAGGGCAGCCGTTCCACTTCTGACCAGGAGAGGGCGATGCTGTTTTGAGAGGCCCACTCTTTCCTGACTACACCCACCAGAGCTGGACCTGAAGATGCAGTCAAAGAGTGCATGGTGTCAGCAAGTGATTACAAAATAATGAGCCTATTTGACTTAGTGACTAACTTATGTACTAAGGATCATGTGCCAAAGAGTAATTCTTGGGAATAGGATTGGGAAAAAAACATACTGTGTAACAGAAATGAAATTTAAGTTTGCAGCAGGACTGAGTCACCCAAAGGTCCGGGGGAATGAGGAAATCAAATTAACTGTTGAACTCAAATAGAAAAAGGTAATATTAGCACGACCACCCAACTACACTTGGTAAATACTTTATTTTTATTTTATTTATTTTTTTAACATCTTTTTATTTTGTTACTATATGTTGCATTTAATTGTTTTTGCGTTATTTCTGTTGTCACTGCTGCACAACCAATTGCACTTTCTAGGGACAAATAAAGTTCTACTTGTGAATTTAGTGATTTCAGCTATTTACAGCTCGAGCCACTGAATAATAATAATAAATTTAATTTGTATAGCGCTTTTCCCAAGCTCAAAGTCGCTTTACAGAGTAGAAACAGTAGATAAATATATATATATAAAAAATAAACAATAAAAAATACTAAGGATAGGCAGAACAGAAGAGATGGGTCTTCAGACAGGACTGAAAAATAGTGAGGGACTCAGAGATGCGGATCTCATAGGGGAGGGAGTTCCAGAGCCTGGGAGCTGTCCCCAAAACTGCGGAGCTTTGACTTGGGGACATAGAGGAGACCGGCTGAGGCGGATCTGAGGGACCGTGAAGGTTGGTAGGGGGAGAGGAGGACAGTGAGGTATGACGGGGCAAGGTGGTGTATGGCTTTGTAGGTAAGGACCAGGATTTTGTATGTGATCCGGTGAGAAATGGGAAGCCAGTGTAGCTGTTTTAGGACCGGAGTGATGTGGTGCCAGGATGTGGAGCGGGTGATTAGTCGTGCGGCTGAGTTCTGAACCAGTTGGAGCCTTTTAATGGAGGTTGAGCTGATGCCGAGGAGTAGTGAGTTGGAATAGTCAAGTTGTGAGGAGATGAAGGCATGAATAAGTCTTTCGGCAGCAGAGGGAGTGAGTGAGGGTCTGATTCTGGCAATATTTCGAAGGTGAAAGAAGGAGGTTTTGATGACATGACGGATGTAAGGCTCAAGGGAGAGGGTTGAATCAAAAATCACACCAAGGTTGCGGGCCTGGGGAGATGGGGAGACGATGGTACCGTCAATGGTGAGAGTGGGATTATTGGCTTTGCTGAGAATGGATTCGGAGCATATGATGAGGAATTCTGTTTTATTGCTGTTTAGTTTGAGGAAGTTGTGGTGCATCCAGGTTTTGAACGCTGACAGACAGGAGTTGATGTGGGAGAGGTGCTGAGGTAGATCTGGGTGTCATCGGCATAACATTGAAAGTTCAGGTTGAAATGGCGGAGTATCTGACCGAGGGGGAGGATACAGATGATGAAAAGAAGGGGGCCGAGTACGGCGCCTTGGGGAACGCCTTGGGTGACTGAGGCAGTAGCAGAGGTTTGGTTATGAAGGGAGATGAAATGAGATCTGTCAGAAAGGTAGGAACGGAGCCAGGTAAGTGCAGTACCTTCTATACCAAGCTCTTTGAGTCTGGTGAGCAGGATGTTATGGCTCACAGTATCGAAGGCTGCACTCAGGTCAAGAAGAATAAGTGAACTCTAAACTGAATCCGTTGGAGATCAGAAACACAATTTAAAAGTATCTTGCCATCACAAAAAATATCACCATTGAACAAAAAGATTCCAAACTCCAAACTGGAAAGAAAAGCAGAAAAAGAGCCTAAGAAAAGTACATCCTGTATACGTAACTTCTCCACTCTCCAGCTTACAGAAGACAATCTCAAGAAAAAACACTTTAAAAAGGAATGTAACAACCTTATTGCAGTTTGGAAGATAAATTACTTTAGTATCACAGGAATACCCAAAGGAAAAGTAGGGCCAAGAAACCATTTTACTGTCCAGCTCCAGTATGACGTGCAGCCTGAGAGAAACACTTTAGTTAACCAAACCACTAGACCTACAGCAACTGTTCATCATGTCTGACATTATTGCTGAATTTGGGGGAATATTTTCCACAAGGCTGCTGAGGAGACACAAAATCACCCAGCAAAGATTCAAATATTTACCATCAATTATTCATAAAGCCTTCGCTTGAACAGAATATGAGTTGGCAAACTAATAGATCCAGTCCCTCTGTCCCTCTGTTGTAGAGTGTGCTGTTTGGGAGATCATTGTTGGAATACAAATTCCAGCCCAGATTGAGGTCTTAAACTGTCCTCATGCTCAGAGAAGCAGATAACCTACTACACATAAGGCCACTGACCAGATCTGGGACTTCAGAAAAGTGACGTGTCGCTGTATCAAGTCAGACGCATTGGGCTTCAGATGCGACTTTACATTTTGCCAAGATTTTCTCAGAGCCTATCGGCCGAGACATAATGCTTCACAGTCCAGAACCTCAACCATTTGGACTTGTAGTAAAACAAAAAAAGAGCAGAGAGAAAATTGGTGCAAACAGTAAGCAAAGGTTTGATGCTGGCTCCTGCAAAAATGCACACTTGTGGAGACAAATATGTAAATTTAAGGTTTCCAACTTTTATATTAAAATGCATGAATTCAGTCTTTGTGAATGTGCATTTCTTTATGAACCCAAACTACATAAAGCCACAAAACCTTGTTTTGACAACTGTGAAAGGAAGGTGTCATATGAATTAAAACTGTACACTTCTTACAGGATTATCCAAGGACACAAAAGCCATTATAAGTGTGCCAATCGTTAAAATATTGGCATATAGGCTGGTTGTGTGTGTGTGTGTGTGTGTGTTTTTATGTCAGTTACTCTCACATAAATCATACACATTTGAAATGTGCAAATGTGCTAACGTTAATGAAAAGGCACTGTCTGTATGATCACATAATGATAATAATACCTTTTATTTATATAGCTCCTTTCATGAAAACCAAGGACACTTTACAGAAATTACTGTGACCAAGTTTAGCAAAGGGAGGTTGTAGGCTGTGGCAAATAGGTGTTGTTTGTGTAGTTTTTTTAAAAACGTCCAGGGATGTATAACATAAGGATGTCTGATGGGCGGCAAAACCTGTGCAGGAGAAAACATTTTTAAAAGTCTCAGTGAGTTCAGCTCTTGGTACATTTGTAGCTTCTTATTGAATATCTGTGGTTGGAAGTTTAGTTTGTATATTGTATCTGCTTCATTTTATGTAGCATGTTCGCTTAAAAGAGTCATTTGGGGAGGTTTTTACGAAACTAAAAATAACATTATCATATGTATTTTCTAATCAACAGCGCTCCAGACAGCTCCAGACAGGTGGGGATATAAGAACAGGCAGCACCGAAACAAATACGCCAACACATTGCCAACAGTATGATAACATCCAAAACAGACAATTCACTCTCAGCGGTTTCTGGGACATGAGTAATGCGTAGTGGCCATAAGGACACATAACTGTTCTCACTGCTTTAAGAATGTGCACATACAGTATGCGATAAGATCATTCAGATCCAGGACCAAACGAGGCCTTTTAAACAGTTTGCAGAGCCAGATCATCACATCTGCTATGCCAGCCATGTTATTGCAGGTAACATGTGTCCTCTCTATCCTGGTGGCAGGTGGTGTCTGAGCCACACAGAGCGCCTGGAGATGTTGTGGGGTCTCAAGCCTCTCAGTCTGGCTGCCTGCTGCAGTTAATAATGGCACACAGCAGACATACCAACAAAAATACACACCATGTATTGACAGAACACTGCAGTGCAAAAGTGCACAGGCAAGACAGACAAAATCCAACAAGTTACTGAGCGAATATGATCATCATCAGTGCCATACCTTGCTTGCCTTAGCTTAATAATAAGTGCAGTGTCTAATCAAGAAAAAAAACAATTCTTAATACAAAGTGCACAATATTTAACACAAGTTCCTTTAAACACATAATTAAGCAAGTTATTTCAGGTAATAAATATATGACAGGTAGCTGAAGCATTTTAGATTTAGCTGTTTTATTGCTTCTGCTTGACTGTATTGACAATACAAAGAAAACACTGTAGTCAAAAACAAATTAAAAAGTTCACAGTAAGCTAACAATTACTTTTCAGTAGCGATTACTCTGCTGATGTCTTTTTTTCTGGTAATCAATCAATCAATACATATATGGTTAATAAGTAATGTCAAAATTGTCAAAAATGCCAATCAATCTTCAAGTAACTTGTGTTTTCTAACCAACAGTTCAAAGCCCAAATATGTGTAACTTAATCTCATAAAGCAAAGAAAAGAACCAGGAACTGTAATATTTAGCTTATTTTGCTAGAAATAAATGTCTTGAATAATGAATTGATATTCAAAATAATTAGCGATTAATATTCTGTCAACCGTTTTAACTTTGTATCGGTCTTGCACACAGTATTGACAAGTATAGAAACATCTGTAGTTATCGACTGTAAATATCAAAGTGTATGCAAGTAAGGCACGCACAAAACCTGAGGCAAACATCGACAAAGCTAAAGAGGAACAGCTCCAAAATGCATCAATCTATGCTGCAGAGATGACTACTTCCAAACCCGCAAAATCAAGTTTTGTCACTCTGTAGTTCTCAAAAACCACTGTACAAGAACCACGATTATGTTTGTGAGGGCTTATTAGTTTTAAATGTAGTTAAAACCATAAAAAGATTCCATGACCAGACCAAAATTTAAATAATTAAGTACACTTGTAGATACTATAATATATGCCTGTGATTCCAATGAATGATTTAAAACATATTAAAGCATATTTCAATAAGAAATTATGTTTTTCAGTTGGCACTGATGTAACCAGGCACATAAATATGCATAACCCACTTAAAGGATAAGAATGTCCGTGAGAATCCCATTAATAGAGGGAATTTCTGTGTGCAGCGTACAGCATAATGTTATGTATCTATCACTATGCGAGCGAGCGTGTGTGTTTGCCACTGTGCTTGAGGAGTATAGTTTCCTGTGTGTGGAAATTTTTGCAATATTAGAAAATGCAAGCAAGCTATTTCAGGTTCAAATAAATCCACTGGTTAGCAAGCTACTGCTCTGTATGAAAACAATTAAGGTAATTACGGTTTAATCACAATTTCATACATCAAAAGATAACTGAGAATCTATAAGGTCTATAGTTGGTTAATTGGCAACATAGAAAATAGGTAAACCTTCTACTAGAGATACAGAAAGATAAAGAAAGGACAGGGGAATGAGGAGAATGAGAAAGAGTGAACAGAGAGAGCTTTAAAGAAATCCCACGAGGTTGCATCTCCCCAGCATCTGAACATATAAATAGACGTCAGCCTTATTCCCAGAGCAAAGGAGATGAAAACAGAAGAAAATCTACTGGGGGAAAGGGGAAAAGAGCAAAGTAAAAAAGAGAAAAGCTCCTGAACCAGGACACCATAAAACAGTGGAAAATGTTCACATGTTGATTTAGCATGTGTGAACTTTCCATAACTCAAATAATAAAAAAAACAACACTAATAGAAAAGACAAGTGAACAACCCATGTAATTTCCCATGTGAGGTTCATATGAAATGTTATCTACATAAACCTCTCCTTTCTAACCATATCTTTCACTGGTCAAAGTAGTAGCCATAGCCATAGAAAAATATGCTCAGAAGACAAATTGGTAATGTGCTGCAATTTTAACTGTAGTCTTCCAATGGTATTGTCCCCTTGTGGTTTCTTGCTTGCCTAAGCAGAAAAGATGAAGGTAATAAATTGACAGTACCAACAGTTACACTACATGCCGATGACAGCCAAAGATGTTTGAAAAAGAGCCAACAACAGCATTGGCTGGCTAAACGTCAGATTGGAGAGTAAAGCCTCTTAAATCAATGTCATGGTGATAACTCACTATGTGTAAAGCTATAATCAAACTACGTAACACAGGTTACACTGTACATGCACACTTATAAATGCAATGTGACTTAAAAACATACTGATTGGGCACACGTTTCTTATAGTGAACCAACGAGGACAATACAAAAAATATCACTGAACTGTATTACTAATTACTTATTAAAAAGTATCTATTTATACAATTTTAAAAAGTTCAGAACAATCTGTAGTAGTGTAGCAGCAGAGCAGTAGTCTGGAATCATTAAAAGACAATGAGCACAACTCTGTAGGGATTTAACCATTTAAACCAGCGGCTATTTAATTTCGATTAGTTCAGCAAGGATCAATGCATCATTAAATCTCATATTTTGCCAATGATTTGATTCAACTAGATATGTAATTCAATCAATTTAGATTCTTCAAGGATTCACAAATATAAAAAGGTAACTTATACTACCAACATAACCCATGTAAACTTGGACACACATGTAAAGACAACATGTGTGTCCAAGTTTACATGTGTTTTTACATTGTAGCCTTTGCTTGGACACAAGCATTTATCTTACATAAGGATTACATTTAGCACAGAGTAAGTATATTTGTGGGTTTTCTCTTTGCTCCTGTTGTAGGAGCACATTTTTCCTCATGTGCATCAAACACCTAACACAAATTTGCACTGATTTCTCTGTGCCTCTTCACAGGATGCTGCAGTGAACTTTGTGGGAGGAATCATCAGTGAGAAACGCTCTGCTGAGCAATAACTACAGTGTATTTTGAGGGGAGTGCAGTTCGCTGTGCATAAACACAGAGATCATCCTGCTCACTCCACTCTGCATTGTTGCCTTGGGAGGCATTCGGACAACAGCTGACCTTCATCAGCTACAACAAGCCAAAAAAACAGCATCCTACTTTACAAAGTGAAATTAAGTGCAGAGGAAAGTGCACACAAAGGGGCATCCGAGATGATCAAATGTGTCTTCTGAGAATCTATGACTACACAAATATTGTTCAGCTATTACGGATACAAAACTGAATGATTACTTTAGTATATTATATCGTCGGAAGGCAATAAACACTTACAGACAAAGTGATCATGCATCTTCCTTAAGTGGGCGTTATAAATAATCAAGGATAGACAAGCACACGGAGAAATTGTAAGCAAGTTTGATTAATAGGTTTACCATAATTAAAAGCATAATGAGGCATTACAGCATGGCAACAGAAAAAAAAAAGCGCCTCTCCCCCTTGCTAATTCTGCTTTTGATTGGCTATTATTCCATCTGACATAATATCACAATCAATTACATGAATCACCTTGCAGCATCTGTGTTAATTGGCAATGAGCCCGTCCATCCCAAATCCATCCAAACATAAGTTTGGACAAGCACAAATTTACAACAAGCCTTTTATCTCAACTCAATACATGTTCCACCTCATTTGAATTTAAAGTATGTTTTGGAGCGCTTCTGAAACAAATGTTTTGCATTAAACATCAGACACGTGGTGCTGTGAAGAATTTAAATAGATTTTCTAACATTGGTCTGTTATAAGACAGCATCATCAAGAAGCCTCCTGAATGATTTTCCTTGATGTACAGCTAAAATATAGACATTAATTGTTCATTTACATTTGTTGGCGATATTTACTAAGACATTAGCACATGAATGATAGATACTGTGAATTTTCATGTGGATTCATGTCAACATTTCAGTCCAATAAACTGCAGATAATGAGCCACGGAAAACTGCATTCAGACCGTATGAATGATGTAGAGTGGGCTAACTTACAGAATAGTTTTTTTGTTTTTGTTTGTTTACATCTGTCAGTTTCTATCTGTCAGCAACTCGTACACACTGCTGTCCACGCTAACTTACCGTCACCTGTTGGGACACAGATGTTGTCCGTACTGTCTCTGGTTCTGGCTCTGACCGCAGGAACAGAGACGGGACAGCTTGCATCAACGCAGCGTAATAACTCCTAAAAATAATTTTTATCTCGCAAATGCAGAGTCTCCACAGTCATCTCAACCATTGAATACAGCAGCAAGAAATAATACTCACAGCTTTTTTTTTCTGTAAAGAAATGTTTTGCGGTGTTGGTGAATTCTTAAAAAAAACAAAACACCACTAAATGTTGCATTAAAATGCGTTGTAACTTGCATTACTGAGATTGTAATGGGTATAATATTACTTGAAATTTAATTAGTAATGCGTTATATTACTGCGTTGCAGCGAAAAGGAATACATTACTGCAATTGCTTTACTTTTGTAACATGTTACTCCCAACACTGCTCACTTATAGATACTGGTAATGAAACTGTCCACTTTCTTTGATAAATTAAACTGTCTTAGGCTTTGAGTTCCATGATGTTGGTGCATATTAGCTGTAGAACTCTATTGACTGCAGTTGTTCCTAAAAATCACAAATTTTAGTTAACATCACATTTGCAATTTATGTATTCCATATGTTCTCTTTTTTCTGGACAGATTGTTGAGCGCTAACATTCAACATTCATTTATTTCTAAAAATATTAATAAAAGGTTACATTTACAGTCTTATGCTTGACATGTATATGCTGTAGTTACATAATACCTGATTCATAGCTCATACATATTGTGTTTGCATGGGAACAGATGGAGACATTTATGCTACAGTAACAGGAACATTTATTTATTCTGCACCTAGATATGTATTTCTCCCACCTGAGCACCCTGTGGCTTATCCATCCAACTTAGCGGGTCAATAGGTGAAACATATATCTGACCCTTAAGTAGCTGACAGAGCCATTGTGACCTGAACCCAGTCCTAATTAGCCATTTCTGGCTGACCTGAGATCAACTACAGATATATGTTCTCAAGTTAGCGCTGCATTAGGTGTAATTGGGGAAACCTGATATTTTAAGGGCAAGAATATTGATGGAATAATTGATGGAGAATGTGGAAATGAAGGAAGCCAAGGGAGTGGATTAATAAATTATACTGGGATGTATGTGCACATTTTCTCTCCTTTCAACAAGTGCAGCAAGCTAGTATTGAGATGAAATTCAGATGAGAACCAAACAGGCCCTCATCAGTGGCTCAGATATAAATCTGTGCTAAATATTTTTTGTGTGCAATAATAGGCTGCCATAACCGCAGCAGCAAGGTTGTTCCGGTTTATTGTTTTGTATTGTAACTCACTACATAACAATAGGAGAAATACTTTTGGTTTAGTAATACAACTGTGAAAACTGAAAGACAGTGGAAAAAAACATACATATCAAATGTTCAACATTTTGAGTTTTAGAGACAAGCTTAACTTTAATCTTCAAATCCAGCCAATCTTTAGGCCTAAAAACAGCTACCTATCCTGTTACATGTACATCAGATGGCAGGAACAAAGTCTCTTAATGACTGGTCTGTATTCCAAAGTCTTGGTTTTGTGGTATCTTGATCAGAATGGCGCAGTGAATGGTGCAATATGATAATAAACAAGACTTAGCCTTTTCTCACTATTTTAGGTTAGCTTGTTTGAATGTTTGCTTATTCACACAAAACACAAAGTACAGCTGAGGAAGAATGATATTAGTTTGCAGTTATTTTGAAGTAAATAGAAGCATTGGCCAAAATAAAATGTTGACCCGATGTGGCGCTGGAGGAAAAGTCAGGGGAGCACAAAAGTCAGATTCATCATGTGGCGGACATGAATGCCTATAGCAAAAGACTTTAGTTTTTTAGTTGTTCAGATGTTTTAGTGTGATTAAAAAAATTTGACCAATTCCCTTTTGAAATTATTATAATTTTCTACCAACCTTTTTGTGTTTATTGGCTTTCTGTAATGATTAATTATAGTTATGTTGATACTTCTGTCAGTTTTTCAGGCAATATAGAGTGCATGGTTGGTAAGTGGGGAAAAATGGCCCCAATAATCATTGCAACTGCCTATTTGTCTTGAATCGGGCTCCCTCTCATTCAAGAAAGGTTAATAACTTCAACAGTCATGTGGCTAATTTTCCTGTGAGTATACAGTGAAAAAATATTGCATCAAGTATTATTTTTAGAAATGTTTTGCTGATAGGCTGCCATACTATGGAAACCAGATGTCAGGTGTGTCTGTGTCACTTCATACCCATCTCTCCAGCAAAGGCAGCAAGACTGACAGGAGGAAACTGAAATGCAAAAATAATCTCTGTATGAGGAGGAGGAGGAGCAGCCTGTGGGGATGTTTCCATTAGGATATTTAGAATGGATTAACTTGTCAAACTGCCTTTCCTCAGTAGATACACTGTAAGCACACACAGCCAGGCACACGTGCAAACAAGCAGGGAAACAAATCCATAACCCTACATGTGGTCTGTTATTATTAAAAAACCAACGCTCATAAAAAATAAAAAGATATAAAATAGTATAAACTTTTTAATAGGGTTGGTTTTTTCTTTATTGTTTTTAGACATGAAACGGGGGAGAGAGAGGGGGGAATGACAGCATGCATGCAGCAAAGAGCCTCGGATCAGATTCGAACCCGGGCCACTGGTAGGGGCTGAGTCAACATGAAGCGCACACTCTACCAGGTGAGCTATTGGCCGCCCCCGGTAGTAGTCTTTTTTGTAATCTGCTAGTTTGCAAACAATTTTTCAGTTTTGCTTGGCTCCCTGCCATCCCACAGGCTGAATGGTCCACTGGGAAAATTCCCACCATTCCAGATGGCCATTTTGCCCATGCCAGCAGGATTAAAATGATAAATGTGTGGCAATATTGTGTTGCTTACCATGTTCTATTTCAGCCCTACAAAATGTTTTAAAATTGATTTCTGTAATTATGAAATTCATGGCTGCAGCAAACATTTATCTTTCAAATATTTTTTTAAAAGTAATACCTTAATGAGAAGATAGGCCATGGAATGCAATGTGGAGTCTCTGATTTGCTTTTTTTGTCTTAGTAACAGTACAAAACCCAAAGTTCTCTAATTACAGTAATGAGAAACATAAAAATGTCACATCTGAGAAGCTACAGTAGAACAAGCACGTTGTTTGGCATTTTTGCTAAATAAACGACTTAACCAAATAATCAACTATGTAAAATGTTTGCAATTAGTTGTCTGCCGATGGATTGATGAATGTATCCACTATCTGTTCAAGCACTCATGAAATTAGTAATTCATTGTAATTTTTTTCCAAATCAAGAACATCAATACAACTCAATCATACAACTCTGTTGGAGGTACATATAATTGTCATCATTACCACAATTAGAGCTGCAGACAGTAAATCAAACAGAGCTTTGCAACTCACCAGCTTGGTGTGTGTTGACGGTAACATTCGCCAGCGAGCGTGCAGACACCCCAAGCCCAGAGACGCCATTCACAGCCTCCACGTGGAAGGTGTAAGTGGTGTGCATTGCAAAATCTAGTATTGCCACAGAGGTACCAGTCAGACCAAGTGGCCTTGGGATGAACCGCAGGTCTGGCTCACATGGTTCACACTGTGTCACACCACTGTCTCCGTCTCTTCCATCACAGCGCTGACACAGGATGTTATAAGTGATGTCCTTCCTGCCACCTGTGTCACTAGGAGGCATCCACTGCAAGAACAGAGCCGTGTCATTGATCAATGAGACCAGGTTCCTGGGAGCTGACGGAGTCCCTGAAGAGAGAGTAAAGGTATTGAGATTACTCATTGATAACTCACTAATATCTTTGTCAGGTATTTTAGAGAAAAAGGCTTGTACAAATATAGCATAACACATATAGAGGGCTTTGGTTATTGTCTGATTGAATTCAAGAGTAGACAAAATAATCTATCATCACGGGTGCCAATTCAGACTGTAGACCTCTTGGGAGAGCCACAATGAGTGTCTTCGGTTTACTAAAAAATGATGAAATGAGCAGCAATAGGATCTTACTTGTGGCATACTACTGTGTAAAAATGCATGTTTGTATGCAAGTATCAGTATTAAGTATAACAGCTAATACACCACTCATCTGACCTTGAGGATGAAGCTAAAGTGGGCACATGTACACCAAAATCTGTGAATTAAATGGCCCTTTAGCAGCAAGTGAGTATAATTTGTATATGTAGTGTGTGTGTGTATGTGTGTGTGTGTGTGTGTGTGTGTGTGGGGATGTGTTTAGGTACTGTGTGCGTAGGTGGGTGGTTGGCTTTCAACTTATTCTGCAATATTTTATTCTAACAGCCCGTGTCAATTTCCTGGATTGTACACAGATTTAAAACTGTACAATGTCTGGTTTGGCAAAGTGATCAGAAATGAAGTGTGCCTTTGTATATCTATTTGTAGTGGTACGTTTTACGAGTGCCGTACGTGTTTCATTCCGGTATGCAACTTGTCAATTTCATGGATGCTACGTCATAATTTCTCATGCTATGAATGCAGTACTTCATAATAGATGTTTTTTTTCAACGTTAAAGTCAATGTAAAGTAAAGTAATGCTGGTACATACCTAAATTTAGCTCAGTCATATTGCAAAAAAAAAGACCAGATGGATGGGGGAAAGATAGCACAACGGACAAAAATAAATGGCAGACATGCGGACAGAAACTATGAATGTCGCAGCTAAACAAGACAGTTAGTCTTTTGCAACTGCTCTACTAACTTGTACAAGCCATGGTGGATGAGTCCTTGATAGCTCTGTAGAAGCCTTTGTCACAGTGGCAGATGGTGGCAGCCTGGTCATGGCTGGAGCTATGTGGAGGACAGTTGGAGCATATAGTGTTCCCTGCATATGCCTTGAAGAAGCCAGGCTTACAAGCTGGAGAAAGGGAGAGGGGAGAAAGAAGCCAGTTCCACATGGTTATCAGCACACATACATTTAATTAAATTTCCAGCTGCTCTCCCCACCTGTGGTCTGACCTTATTTTAGAGGTACTATGGATCACTGTCATATATTAGCTACTAAGCCACATGCTTATGGTGCTGTCCATTGTCCAGTCTAACCTAGAGCACACACCTGTAATATCCCTTTTCTCCCACAACACACACATATTTTAAAATAAACACATACAAACTGCTCATAAGTGCTGGCAGACGTGGAAGCACCACATTTTTGACAATACCTGTGTTTTCTTAAGGAAGCCTATTATTATATTAAGTAAACAGAATAGCAGATGTTAATGGGTTTCCTGTTAAGATCCAAAAGTCAACAATAATTTTAGAAACGTTAGCTATCTAAGAAATTATGAATCAAACACTTTAGACTATCACTCATTGAACAAAGTCACCACAGGAGATAAATAACCATAAATTTAATTGCTGCCGTTTTCCTTTCTTTACTAGCTCGACGACTTGTGCCTTCATAAACTGCCAAATCACAATATCAATATCTTTATTTGTTTCAAGGTCCCACCAGGTTACCACATACGGCCAGCCGCAGTGACCGTACGAAACACTACTGAAGTTCCGCCCTCGCTTCAGCCGCCGATTCCAACACTTTCGGACTCTGAATCATAGACCGTATATTATTCCAGTCTATGCTCTGAATAGGCTCGTTCGAGATGAACTGCGCCTCGCCTGTAAAGTAGACGAGAGCAGGCGGCAGCAGCGGGGGCAAAAAGCTGCGGTAAAGTCGGACAGTTTCCAGCCGATTTTAGCAGCCTTTAGGCTGGACAGGAAGTGACAAAAACACTGTGGTGCGATTCCCGATTTAATAAAATATAATCAGACCCACATATCAGCTTGTACACAGTCTCCAGTTGTTTTAATTATGACAGAGTAGCAGTCAAAGTGCTCTACATGCGATCTGTTGCTGATTTTAATGAACAACAGACTGTAGATGATCCGTGATCTGATCAGATTTAGTCTCTCTGACTTCTAAACGTCACTATCAGCCTCCCAACATGTGTTCTGTACAGAATAAGTCTTTAAATCAGACAAATAGCAATTAAAATAATATAAAAAATAATAAAAGGTTTATATAAAACGTCATCATGTTGAGTCGATCGTGAACCAATCAGCTGTTAAATCAGCTGAGAGGCCGGCGTTTCCCAGCATGCTCTGGGTCCGCCTGGCTCTTGCAGTCGGTGAAAACCAACTGCGCCTCCTGCGTCTCAGAACTGCGGCCGCCTCGCTCTTGAGATTATCGTTGCCCACGTGTGCATGACGTCAGAGCAAGTCGGGATCAAGTCGGACACAAATCTAACCGGCATGCAACGGGCGCCGATTGCCGGTGATCGATTCTGCGCAGATTTGGCTCATCTCGAACGAGTCTAATTAGTTAGGTAAACCCGGGTGTTTGCTGAATGTAACTTACAATTTAGACAAAAACATAGTTAAATCTTTAAAACTAAAATCTTCAAAAGTTCTGATAGGAAATTGTGGGTGGTGTAGACATACTGTATAAATTAAGCTATGGAAAATACTTTGGAGCCCATTTGTTTAAATCAGCAGGTTTAATAAAAAACAATTTAAAAGAAATGAAAACTTTCAATAAAGTCCCCACTCCCAGATTTCCTTGAATACAGAAAGATAACAGTTTGTGTTGTTTGTCTGCCAGGTTAAGAAAATAGCTATTAACATACAAATAATGTATTATAAAAATATAATTATAGCTGTCTTTCAGTCTAAAACCTCCATCCACTTACCTGGTCTATTCTGCTGACCTAAGTATTCTTTAGTTTTCCGTCCTTACATTTCCTACCTCATTACTTCCTCCAGTTCTCTCTCGTTTTACCTTTCCATTTATTTTTTCCATCAATTCAACCAACTCCTTTCCTTATCTTTCCAAATTTTTCTCTAACTGTTTTGCTCTGCCACAGTTCTCACCTTTTCTTGATTCCCCCGCCCATCTTTCTTCCAATATTTTTCCTTTTCCCATCTCTCCTCCTGCTGTCCTCTCCTTCTCTCTTCAGCTTAACGCTTATCAGAAGATGGCAAAAACATTGCAGATTGTCTCCTTTTCCCCAGACTTATCTCAGCAGAGAAAAATAAAGCACTACAGGTGTGATTAAAAAATCTCTGGATAATTTCATTGGAGATTGATTTGTATGAGAAGTGTGGGTGGGATATTAATTTCAAAGTTATCAAATAAATATGCCAGCTATAAGACAGACTATGCAATGATAGAGAAAAAGGTAACTCATTTGGAAATTCAATTAAGACTACAAGGCAGCCAGCCAGAAGGATTTTATAATTTCATCCTTTTAATATTTTCCCCACAATTACATAAGTAGGGAGCCACATTTCTTTCTTTTCTTTCTCACATCATCAGCGACAGACCATTTTACACAAGTGTGTTATTGTCTGATGCTTTATTGTCTTTATTGAGAAGCGCTGCTACTATAATCCTTTTGTTTATATTAGCCCTTTTTATTGCACAGTGATAGGTTTCATATTGTCTGGCATGAATGAGGTCCAGCTGCTACCCAGAATCCGGTACTGTACCCACGACTCCTTGTAAAAGACTATTGTTATGGAGTGGATTATCCTGGTGGAATAAAGTAAATTGAATCAAATTGCTCCTGTACTTTTATTCATGCAGTAATGGAGCTTCAAATTTAATAAATTCACTAGTTGTAGATACACAAAATCCCTAAGATTATTATGCAGACTAACTGATGCACTGATGATCTTTAGTATCTACATGTTTACGAGACCTGTAGGAGAGTACTGGTTGAATATGAATAAGACCACCTGAGGCTATAGATTGTTGTTATGTGAGTCTCCCCGAGGCTCAAAACGTATTAAGGGTATTTTTTTCAGCTTTACCATCAACTTTTCAGTTGTTCATTCAGCTATTATTACAATTAATTTGGTATCGGCCGATGTTCGGCTTGTTGACTGCCATCGGCCTATCGCCAAATGAGATATCATTCACGATGGCAATGGCCAATGTTTATATGTGTTTGTTTTTTTTGCAGACTTGGACAATAGTCCGCTAGCATTATAGCATATGCTGTTACTACAGCTGCTGATTCAGGAAAGAAGACACTGACTGCAGGGTTCAATATTAAGGTATTTTTTCACCTGCCCGGTCAGTCAAGTAAAAAAGAAATTTACTTTTTTTACTGGCCCCTATACAAATTGTTTTGTATTAGTGGTTATCAAATAACGACAAAGACTTAAGTAAGTTGTTATTTTTGATCTTAATTTACATTTTACACCATGAACAGTGCCATATTGTAGATTAGTTAAAGTTCATACTGAAAGTGGAGGAAATTGCTTAAAAGAACCTATCAAATCAAATTGCAATAATTCATTTAGTGGAGAGACAATAGTTTCTATCTGTAATTTGTGTGACCGCATTCATTTTTAAGTACCCTACTTTCTACTAGGCTATGTCATAGAGCAGGGATGTAAACTAATTTTTTTAGACAGTTCTATTTCAGTCTTTGGATCTGTTTTACTCCTGTGAGTCCATTCAGTTGGAATATCATACATAGCTAAAGAACAATTCCACATAACACATTTTGCAACGCGCATCTCAGATCACATTTTTACTCACTGTGACCACTATCTTGTCCAACAAACAGCCCAAAACTCAAATATATTCCATATAAAATTATATAAAACAGAGAAAATCTGCAAATTTGAGAAGTTAAAACCAGCAAATATTTCACATTTTTTCTTGAGCACACCACTTAACGATTATTGGACAATCAAAGTCATTGCCAATACATTTTCTGTTGGATAACTAATCAGTTAGTTGACTAATTGTCAATTTGCTTCCTATATGTTATGATCTTTTTTGTTAGTTAGCTATATTTCCTTGAAACAAAGTGGTCAAAGGTCATTACAGTATTTTTCTTTAGCATTAATCAGTGGTTTTGAAACAGAGAGAAAATAAGAGATGACGTGCAAGGTAAAGATGAGCGAAAAGGAAAAATGCAAGGAGAGAGATGCAAGGAAAAAACAATCTGCATCAACAGGTGGACAGAATTTAGTATAACGATATGTAAAAGGGATGAGACAAAAGATTGACATGCAGACAGAAATCCTCGCCAATATTGCATTGCTGCTTAGCTCTAATGGGTAGAGTAATTTGTCACCCAGTTTCCAATTTTTGAGGCACCTCAGTCACTTGGATATTACTTTCCTCCTCTGCTGAGCTCATGCCAAAGGCAACAAACAGATTCATTTGAATTTCCAGCTGCTCCCTGCTCTGGGATTCGCTGGGAAGATCACCACCAAAAAGCAATTACAATACTCATACCACTATTCCTATCAACATTTTTAAAACATCCCCTACACATATATGCACACACAGACACATAATGAGATCCAATTTGTACACTATCAGTTGTTTGGCTTTTTATCTTGGAACACATTCTTTTTTATGAAACAAACAATATTGGCACAAAATGCATATTCCCCCCGGAGCAAATATTACTGTACCCAGGAAACACACAGCAATAATGCAGACACAGTATGTTTTCACCAGTTATTGCCAATTATGGTTGTTTTATTCATCCAACAGTCCAAAACCCAAAGATATTCAATCTACTATGAAAATAAGCAAATCCTCACAATTGAGAAGTAGAAAGCAGTAGGTTAAATGTTTGGCATTTTTGCATAATTTCTCTTTTGATAATGTTTAATCCTGTTTAGCAGTGCTTGTAAAATTCTAGTCCCTAACAGAACAAGTGAGTAAAATCAAACTCTTTTTACCTAAACCTAAATTCATAAATTTTTTAGCCACCTCTGGGTAGCGCAACAAGTTGTACACAAGATTCTGACATCATAAAATGTATACGCAGCAGATACAGAGCTATAGTAGCATTTGTTTGGACTCGAGTTTGTGCCAAAAATGCACTCAATTTGTAGCTCTGTATGGGTCTCCACCAACTACTAAGGGAAGTATTTGACTTTTTAGCTGCTAAATGCTCCACTGTGTTTACCAATAGTTTCTAACTTTGTCTGAGTGGTGGGCAGTATGTGAATCAGAACAGTGGAGTTGCAGTCTGGAAAACAAAAACAATGTCCCGAAAGATGCTGCACAGCTCTGTAGAGCTGATGGGAACTGCAGAGTTGGGGGGGTTATTGTCTGTAGGTACGTCATTGCAAGTGATCCCCTTTTCCACGACAATTTGATCCATGGATATATTGATCAGCAGCATAAAAAAAACACATTGTTTTTAAAACACATTGCAGCGATTAAACTTCATCTTTAGGTCAAGACTAGAATCTAAGGATGCTTTTAATTGGAGTGTGGATCAAAGGAAGTTCATCAACTGAACACTTGCAGGAAAGGAATGACAAAGAGATTTTGAGTTGTTTGGGTGTGTAGTTGGATGTTTTCTCTTGGCTTTCTGTTGTCAGAAACAGATGGAGCCAGAGACTATGTTTACTCTCTACTCTCAGCTTTGATATGCAGATGTAAAGTTCACAGAGAATGAGTGATGTTCTAGTCTGGCTGAGCAGCGTTTAAGGCCAGAATAAACAGTCCTTAATGGACTGAAGAGGGGCTTAGATACAACTAAGAGAATGTATTGATCCAATCATATTTTCCTAGTCCACTTTACCTAAATTTAAGGTCACAAGTTTGTACTTTTCCTGCATGATCAATCCCATGTCTTGAGGCAGCAGAGGTCATCAGTGACAAGCTAATGTTTGTCAATTGGAGAACTCTTGACATGGATGGATCGTGAGGGAAAAAAACACTTGTGTGATTCTGAAAATCGCTGTTAATTTGCTTTCTCGCTATTAATCTGTGATCGTATCATGAAAAGTACCGGAGGTCTTAGCTGCAAAACCTATCATTCAGAAGGTTTTGTTAAAACCAAAATATTAAAATATGAAAGATTTGGCAGCTATTGGATGTAATCACTTAGCTTACTAGTGGGTTTTTGGTCTTGTCTGCATATTTATTCTGATTCAAATCAAATTCAGAAAGACATCTCTACTGGCTTTGGCCACTGTCTCCTCCTGAATATGATGGTGTGACAAAAGGATGTGGAACAAATAGCATTAGCACTATCATGTTGCCTTATCTAGGTCATGATATAACCAGCCTATCTCTGAGTAATCCTCTTGTGGCTGACACTGAATGAAAGGAATGGTATAAAGCACTCGATTGAGATGTCAAAACAGTCTGGCAGAATGCTATCGGGGTGAAAAGCAGGGTTTGATAAGCACTGATGCCTTTGTTTAGGCAGTTGGGAGGGAAAGATGGACGTGTTAGCGCAGAGCTCTGCTTATATTTGGAAGCGCTGGGGTTTTCCCTATTCTCTCTTTCTCTCTCTCTCTCTCTCTCTCTCATGCACACTCACTCTTCCCCTCTTTTGCTCTTTCCCCATGCTGCCTCTCAGACAGCTTTGATCACAGCACCCTTTGAAGCAGTGTTCCAAAATGAAACTGAGGAGAAAGCAGAAGTCACCGCAAGTTCATGCCTAAACTTCCTGCAACTACTTGCAAAGTGCATGTCTTCATCACAGCACAAGCTTTGCAAGACCTATGGAAATTATTGATAGGAAAAAAGGATGGGCCGTAATTCATTAAAGCCATAAATCATTCAATGCAAGACCATAATGCGTTACTATTGATCATCTCTTCTAACCTAATGTTAATGAGTTTGAAGATGCCATTTGAGAATTGCACAGCACATCAAACTTGATAGACGTTACCTGGCATTTTTGAACCCCATTGTACTGTAGCTCCAGTACAGCAAAACAATAGCATAGCAGTATCTCTGGTTTCCTTTACTTTTCCTTTGATTTCCTCCTCCTTTACCCAGGATGCTCCAACAGTATTTCAGAGTAGAGTGAATCTTAAAGGAACAGCCATTTTGGGAAATATACTTGTTTTCTTTTAGAGACCGTGAGATGCAGTGCAGAGATAACTCAGAGAAATGTTTAGCAGACACAAAGACTTGACACAAGGGGAAACTGTGAATCTAGCTCTGTCAAAAGGGAAAATACACTGTAGGCCTCTTTTTAGGTTTTATAACTTGTATTTTGCTGGCATTGTACATACAGTAAGTGCATAAGTTTAGAAACGTTACAGGGTCTGCATTCTAGTAACTGGCTACAACAATTACATAGGTCATTATGAACAAATTTGTATCACAACCTGTCAGCTGTCTCTTCAATTCATCTTAATACCAGTAAAGCCATTGCCTGTGCATAAGTGATGATGTGAACTCTGTATTACATCATTATTGTGATTGTTCACATTTTTCTGTAGTTGCTTGTAGTTTGTGATTAATTCTGAACTAAACGCATTGGAACTCCTTTTTTATTCTAATACCACATGAATGCAGCACTAATAAAATAAGCCTGTTGTGTCAGTCTTTTTAATATCCCTGAAGTCAGTTCTGCCAGTTGGGCAGCAGGATGATGTGAGATGACAGAGATCTGTCAACTGTCAGAGATTTTGCCATATCGTTTATACCAAGATAGCTGTCCTTTTATTATCTCTGGCTGTATGTGCAGTGTTGCAGATTTAAGATGAATACTTTATGGTTTATGGTAATATTAATATATATATATATATATATATATATATATATATATATATATATATATATATATATATATATATATATATATATATATATTAAATATATATATATATATATATTAGGGCTGTCAATTGATTCAAATATTTAATCGCATAATTGTCCATCATTAACTCAGGATTAATCATAAATTAATCGAACATAGTTTTATCTGTTCTAAATGTAACCTACTTTAAAATGGATTTTTTTCAAGTTTTTAATGCTCTTATCAACATGAAAGCGGACAAATATGCTTGCTTTATGCAAATGTTTATTTTTATTGCAACAAAACAATGACAAATACAAATACTGTCTAGAATATTTTCCAGAATAACCTCAAAGGTAGGCTACTGTATACTCAAAAATATGCTGTATAATATGGCAAACTCAAGCCAATAGCAGTTGTCCAGGCGTCCCTGTTGCAAACTATCCAGGGCAGTCTGCCTTTGGCAAGGGGGAGGAGGGTTCTCTGCATCCGCCGTATGCTTGGCCAGCAAAAGAATTAAAGACTCAACATGCTCCGGTGGTAACTCAGTTCACATAAATAGTACACGCAAATAACTAAAGTCTTGTTGAGAGTATCATCTGGTAGAGCTTTGAAACTGAACTTGCCATTTAGAAGATCCATTTCTTTATTCATTTCTGACCAAGGAGGTTTGTTTCTACTAGCCATCCACAACAATATTGCTGCATGGCTTTTTTATTTTCCAAACTACAGAGCAGCCTGAGGCCCAAATCACAAAATGCACATGTGTTAATTGCACGTCAAAAAGATTGGTGCCATTAAAAGGAATTTGCGTTAACTCGTTATAAATCTGGACAAACCTAATATATTAGATATTAGTTTTTTTCACATCAATGTGATTAAATACCTCAATTTGGCAGCTGGATTAGCTAGACATTCCTGCCTGGTTATTTAATACATGCGGTTTCTAAATAGATTTTTAAGGAAATATAATTTCACAATATATATCAATAATGCAATATAAAAAATACATCACTATCTACTGTCAACTAGAGGTGTCTGACAACTTTGGTTTGTTATTTAGAAGAACAACAAGATTTTCTCCAGAGGCTGTACCCCACCACCATAACTCCCAACTCTTCAGAGCAGAAGGGAGCAGGCAGCCATTCAACTGGTCAAAGTGATGACACGCGCACAGCATCTACTCCATGATTAGCCTCCACAGACAAGAGCAGCAAACACAAACAGACTGCTTGCTGTGGAGCAGTAACAATCTTACACACGTCCAATGCAGAACAAACCCAGCAGCCCTTCCTGCAGCAGTCAGACTAATACAGAACGGAATGGAACAAACGATGGATAGCTGAAGTCTTTGGGGTTTGTTTGTATTTTATCTTGTTTGGTGAGCTTGTGTTGTATATTGACTTTCTATGTGTATATATATATATATATATATATATATATATATATATATATATATATATATATATATATAAAATCTAAACTCTCTTTCAACATGGAGTGTGTATGACTGAATAAATAGAAAAACACACATAGGGCCCTATTTTATTGATCCAAGCGCACGGTGTGAAGAGCATGGCGCAGGTGCATTTAGGGCGTGTCCAAATCCACTTTTGCTAGTTTGACAGCGCAAAAAAGGGTCTGTGCACCGGGCCCATGGTTTAAAAAGGTTGTACTTAGTGTCTTTATTTAATCATATGTGTGTTTTGGGCATAGCATGCAATAACCCAATCAGAGTCATTTCCCATTCCCTTTAAAAGCCACGCGCATTGCTATTATGATGGTGGATGTGCACAGTACTATTTTTATTTTCAATCTTTTGCATGTGTTTGTGATGCTGCGCTTCCCATAGTGTGCACGCTCTGCACGAGCCTAGGTACATTTTACTAATGCGCTGTTAAACTTCAATGAAATGCTGCACTATTGACTTTAGACCAAGTTTTTGTTGGTCAATGACGCAAACACTTTCTGTTGCCGCAAGATAGCAATACAGCAAGAATTCACCTAAACACACCTCCCTGTAAGACATGGGCACAAAGATAGGCGCGTGTGCATTTGCTATTTAAATGGCGTTAACTTGCATCGGGCCTTGCGCGTGAGCCGAGTGCAAGATAGGTCCCATAGTGTTCTAAGTGCCAAGTGGGTTACTGCTACATGAGTTACTGATCCATTCACTGTAATGGCTGCCAAGATAACCTACTGTTGAAACCACAGTTCAAGCAAGAAAAACAACTATCAACCAAAGGAGAGGAACAGGGAGAATATAGATGTAGGACATATACAAGGGACACTGTGAACATGCAGCTCCTAAGTTGCAGTCTCATTAATAATCTCTCCTGACAGGCTTCTATGTTTAAATACATCTTTGAGATGATTGAGAGAGAGAGAGGGAGAGAGAAAGGATAAATAAGCAGAGAAAAGAGAAGAAGATAAAAAGAAAATGTACACCCACAGAGAAAATAATGGAGATATAACAGCCTGTCCTACATATCTGTATTAATGACTGTTGGAGTTCTCTCTAAGTAACCAAATCACCACAGGGATACTTCATGAATTTCACCCCAACCAGCTGAGACTTCTGTAAGTCTGCGAAATTTAACAAGTAACACGAGATGCACTTCAATTGTAATCATGCAGTGTGGCTCCATTTAGCACCTGCCTTAATTACAACAGTGAGTCTGAGCTTCGTAAATGAAAGTAAGGTTTGGGAGAGTTTTAAAAAAAGACAAGGTGCCAGCTAAATTAGCTGTGAAACTAACAAATGAAGGCAATTAGACAACTAGCCGGCAGTCTGTCTGCACAGTCTAATTGAGAAACTAGGCCAAATACTATCTAGAACAACTCAACAGTTTCTTTAACTTTTTCTTAATCTGTTTTGCTGACAACAGGCCATATTTAGGTAATGCTGATACGACTAATTCGACAGGAGGCGTCCACAAAAAGCCTTTTACAGAAGCTTTGTGGTATTTATGAAAGTTATTAGATTTGAGACCGTTTGATGTAAATGTTGTGTGGGTGAATGTTTACATTTGTCTCGCACAGCATGACATTTATCAAGGCAACAACCCCAAAACAGCTTGAGATTACAAGAAATTACTTTCCCATTTGAACCAAATAATTGTTAGAAACTAAAGTTTCTCATGATTTTGTAAAAATCCTTGGTGACATACGCTGATATCTAATGATTCACATCTTCAGGATCTTGTAGCAGAGGAGGATGGTAATGAGAGATAGCAAGTAAGAATTCAGGGGGAAGAATGAAAAGAGAGCAAATAACACAGGGACACAGAGGAAAAAAAGGAGGGGGTTGTAAGTGAAGCATAAAAAAGTAGACAAGAGAAAAGAGAAGATGATGAGTGGGACGTGGAGCTGTGAAGAGATGAAGATAGATGTTGATGGAGAGGATCAGACAAGGATGCAGGGTCTTAGACTAAGAGGAGGGAATAGCAGTTCTGTAAACTCAAACTCCAGCAGACGACTGGGGAGGCCCTAGAGATATGTTTATGTAATGCACTGCCTTCTCTTCCTTTCCCTCTCCCCATTTATTTCTTATCATTTGATTCCTTACTGTATCTTCAGCTTTAGTATACTGTTAGTTAGTGTTGTGCTTTAAAATAGAAATAAAAACACTTCTTACCCTGACAGTAGCCATCCATCTCCTCGTGTCCAATACTACAGACACAGCGTCCCAGTGGTACCAGCCAGTCTCCATCAGCACCACAGTACAATTTGGGTGTGTCCCTCTCTTCTGCATTCTCCACACATGCACCCCTTACTTCAACCAGAGAGGATGAGTCCATATGTGGAACAGTGTTAGGAAATGCTGCCAGGTTCCTTAAAGTTGATGGGCAGCGTTTGTAGAACACCTTGTGTCAAAGGGGAAAAACAGGAAGTTGAAGTACTGCCAGTCTTTTGAAAGGAACATAATTACAAGATAAAATACAAGTCCATGGCTGTAATTCACGCAAACATAACTTGCACCACCTCTGTTCACTGACCTTGACAGACACGAGAGCAATACACGCTCCCACATCCTGGAAGGCCAAGTAAAAGCCGTTCTGTGTCACCGGTCCCACCTCCCTGACCTCGGTATTGAGACGAAGAACACGATCTCCAAGATCTGTCTGTGTAAAACTCTCATCTGCCGCTATGGTATCCACCTTTAAAGCCAACATGCACTTGTTAGCACAGTTCACTGTTACTGAATATGACCAGAAGCGCAACAGAGAACTTTTTTTTTCGTAATACCGCTTAGATGACCAACCTTGGCATAGTCAGAAGGCCTAAACCGGGCCCCTTCTGAGAGCGGTTCTTCTGTCTGCAGGTAAAAGAGGTTGAAGGTTTCCTTACAGGTACCAGACACCCAAGGAATGGAGTTGCAGTCTCTCAGTGTGAAACGCAGCTCCACATATACCTGAGTTAAAATATAGATAAATAATCAGTTATCACAAGCTCATTAGACATTACAAATGCAAGGGTGTTAAAGGGGCTGTCCTCAATATTTAGAACATTAATATGGCAGCAAATAACTATTTGTTGTGTAAAAATATAGCGGAGTAATTGCGTCCTGAGCAGAGAATGAGGTCACACTTTCTCTGTGTTGTGTTACTTTGTGTGTCTTGTGCGTCTGTATGAGACGGCGAGGGCTGTGTCAAAGCGTCTAAACGAGTTGGGGAATGGTCTGTGAGACCCGTGTGGAGGCGATGCCAGACCACTTTTTCCTGAATATCAAGTACAGCCCCTTAAAACAATTTGTAGTTGGGTCTACATATTGCCTAGTCTTGCATTGCCAGACCTTCAGAGTAGTAGGGTCTTCAGGAGTTTGATACAGCTCTCTTTTAGACTGAGTAGCACTCCAGTCAATGTGTAAAGAAGAACTCCTGCACCATCTTTGATTCATCATAAACTGTTCTGTATTTAAAAAAGTCTCTCTCAGAGTGAACTCATGTTTTTTTTTAACACTTTACATCTGCCTCATTTTTTTTCTCATACTATGTTATGTAGAAGATTGTGTTTCCTCCAGTTATTAGACACTTTCCCAACCTTGGCACATCACAACCAGGCCCTACTTCAAGACTACTTCATTTAATTCAAATTTCTGGTACAGTGTGTCTGAGGAAGTGTTGTGATGTGATTCAGACCCTCTGTGCAGCCTGCCGCTGAATCCATCCAGACCTTAGCCAGTTGTTCTGGTTTGGCTCCATTACGTGGCAAACCTGGAAGGTGTGAATAGGTCTGTTCTGCTCATCCATTTCTGTGATAGCGTCCCACTGTAAAAATTTAAGAAGTATGAATGCGTTTGTAAATAACAATTGCCATATAGCAAGCAGAGCATTTAGTCAGTCACGCTATTGCCTACAATCCAAAAAATTGTCTTTGGCTCTACCACTTACCGCATCAAGAAAAAGACCTTCAAACAGATTGTGAATTTAGAAATGATTATGAATTTAATCAAATCTTTTATTTGTTAGCAGAACACAAGTAATTTTAACCTAAAGACGTTTGTACAGAGGTTATGACATCTATCCTACGCAACATTTTCATGTCAAGAATCTAAACAGTTTAATTTGCTGGTGAATTTTCTAAAAAAAATTCTGTTTGACATGTACACAAGACCGTACTGGCATTACTAGATGGCTATCATTTGGGTGAACTGACCCTTTAAAACAACAGTAATTTGTGGATTGGTGTGAGTGACTGGGATTGGCTGTATATGTTATATTAGTATACTAGGCTGCAGATTAGTAGCAACTATATTAATATGGATACTATGTTGGGGGCTTACAGTACATGCACCCAGGAAGGATCTGCTTGCAGAGCTGCTTCTTAACGTGTTCAACCTGTGCACTGTCTATTGCATATAGTGAAAATGAATTTCTATAGAAACATGACGTTTGAAAGACATCGGGTTAGTTTCACCAGTGTTTTCAAGCTGTTGCATCAGTCAGACTCTCTCATTTATCTTTAACGATGTGATGATCAGAGCTTCACAATGCCTAACGTGTATTGCAGACCTTCTTTCTCGCAACTCCTGTAGCAACAAATGGGCAAGCAGCTGAGACTCTGTAAGTTACGCAACTGGACATAATTATATGTCTCAAGAGCAAAAGATACTTGGGAGAACTTGTTACTCCCTTGAACTTGTGAACTCATTATCCTTGTATTAGAATGTATGGTATAATCAAAGCTAAGGTTAAACCAACCATTGATTGAACACTGCAAGTCACTGCTTGTTTGGCTGCGCCTCAACGATATTTTAGCAAAATGAATATAACCAATGTTTTTTTTCTCAACAGCTCACCCTTCACACTCTGTGCCCCGCAGCTGCCATTTCCAAGCAACCACGGGACTCAAAGCTCCCGAGAACCGAGGATAAAAGAGCAGCATCGGAAAAGACATTACACATCACTCACAGTATGATAATAATCCAAAACAGACAATTCACTCTCAGTGGTTTCTGTGGCATGAGAAATACTTTGATTGAGTTTGAGTTTCACACACAGTTAAGTGGGCGGTTCTTAAAGGTGCTGTAGATAGGATTGTAAAGATCCAGGGCTTAGACAAAGAATTTGAACATCAACAACTTCTCAGTCCAACCCCCACTTTTTGCTAAAGCTTAAACGGTCTCCTTAGCCCCTCCCCCCACAAAGGAGAATGAATGTGTGTGCATGAACAGCAATTGACACGCAGTTAAACACCACCCCCACCCCCCCCACTTCCCACCCTCCGATCATAGGTTTGGTTTCAGCAAATATGACAGAAAGTAAGTTTTATAAGTCTTACCTACTGCATCTTTAATAGGGCCAAGGACACATACACATACACACTGCTAGAAGAATGTGGCCAAATGGTCTAAGCTGTTCATTTGTGATCAAATCACTCAGATCACATTTTAATACCAGGTGAAAATGGGGTCACAGAGACTAAACCTAATGATGCATCTGTTTCTTTTTCATTAACAAGTCATCATCTCCATGGCCATATTTATCACTAAAGTTACAGAAAGAAGTTGCACTCAACAGCACATGTAAAGCAATATACCCAAGCTGCATAAATATAAGATTGTTGCCTGGTCTCCATTATTTACAGCTTTGCCTTTTTCATTGGTGTATTTAATCTGATGTTTTTATCACATGAACTAGACCAATACATATGAGAGCAAATTCCAGATATACAGTAATGCAGTTATGTGACCTTTCTTGATATTACAAGTTGAGTTGTTGGAGGATCACTCAATGCTCCATTAAACACGTGATGGTGCACAATTGATTATGGGACACTGAGGGCTGTAAGGCTACATGAGTTGTGTCCTCCTAATATGGGCAAAAGAAGACTACATATCTCGACCACATTTGGAGAAACCCTTGAAATGGGACAGGTCAGGTCTAGAAATGCTTTCTTTACAGGATCCATATCCTGAATATGGACAAAGATATTAAATAGATTTTCATTGAAGGGGTGTATTCAGTAAAATATTTCCACATAGGATGTACCCTTTCTTTGGAAGCCATCCTCTCTCCCAGTCTTCGAGGCGCAGAGGACTGAAGTTTCCTCCATGATTGCAGATTATCAGACATTTCCAGGTCCACAGAATGGAGCATGGAGGACGTGAGAAAGCATAAGTAGCTAAATGGAAAGCACTCTGCGACTGCTTATTGATTTCACTCTCCGCCTGTTGGTACCTACATTATGTAATTCTGTAGCCATCATATCTGCAAAACGGGGTGTTCAATAGGAGAAAATTGTCCAAGCTGCTGTGTTGAATGTGATATGCATACTTTTTCATTTTAGAATAATACACACACTGTGGCTGCACAGTCCTTAATGATTAATATTTTAAATGTGTTACACAAAGAGAGACCCAATGAAGGTAGATTACAGACAGAGATGAGTCCTAGAAGAAATTAAAACAACTGAAGTAGAGTGTTCTCAAATATTAATTTCTAAATAACACTCTAACCTTGACTGGAGCGTACAAAAGCAATTCATCTAATATTAATTAAGCTATCTAAATTAGCTCTATGCGACACCCAGGTGCTAAATGATTAATCAATCATAATCACCTCTTTCATTTGGAACTTCAGCCAGACAATAATGCTGTCCCGTGCTTTGTTAAAGGCAAATTTGGATATTTTTTAACTTGGACCCTATATCGCCTTTAATTTGTGTGTAAGTGACTAATGTGAACAAAAATCTTGGAAAGACATCTGATAGTTGTGAAGATATTTCTGATTGGACCAATGTAGTTGACCGAGTGACAGACCGACATTGCCATTTCTAAAGGCCGGGCCGCTAGCATGGCTAAAATTCAAACGTGCATTCTGTGTTCACTCAAGTGACAAGATGATAGATTGTAAGACTGCCAGACTATCCATTGTTTTGTCATTTCTGAGATGTTCTGCTAGTGGATAGCAGTGGAAATGCTTCAGAAGTCATAGAAAGGAATTGTACCTTAAAGCAAGACTTACACACTTGAAAGGAGTTTCTTCACCATATACACTCTATATTTGAGTGCCCTCCTTACAGACCAAAAACAGAAGCTTAGTAACTTTAAAGAAAGCAGGCTTTCTGGTTTGCATAATATCAGCATTAAGTAATTGCAGCTCCATTATGCATACAAACAAGAGAAAATGGTAATTTGTCACTCTGTGAGCCTTAGTGTTACAAAATGCCCTCTTGGGATGCGGCATGGTTCAGAGCAGAGAAAACAAATGCAAACCCAGAGTTTGAAAGATGAGCTGCAGCCAACGGTCTCTGAGGCAATCAGATATGCACCTACTAATCACTCTGCCTATTAGCCCCAAGCTTAGCAGACTGTAGCAGACAGAAACCAGGTTTTGATTACAGGGTGTACAATTATAATTAATGTATTGAACTGACACTAATAATGTGATATGAAAGAGCAATACCAGGTGTTCTGAAACTGGCCCGTGAAAAGTCACTGTTGACTTAGTTTGGAGGATAACCCTGTGTTGAATTACTGAAGATTTTGCAAACAACGGATAATGTAAAAAAGTAATTAAAACACGTTATATAAACAAAATGACACTCACACTACAATAAGACCTACACCTATAATGGACTTTTGCCGGTTCAGGTACGCTTTCTCTAGGTCAAAAGGGATTTTTACAAAGTTTGCAACACAGCAATTAATTAATACGGTGGCTGCAAACAGGGGAGGAGAGAGTGGGAGGAGAGAGTGGGAGAATAATGGAAGACTTCATTATTGCTTAGGAGATGAACCTTCATGTGAGTCTTACCCTTTAGACTTGAAGTGGACAGACACATAGCAGCTGCTCAGTTTGCACAAGTCCCCTATGACAGCCCTATTAATGTGTTGGAGCTGTGCTGAGAGGTTTGGTACTTGTGGCTGCAGTGATGGTTCTCGTTTTGTAGCATCCTTAAAAGTGGAATAATATTATGTGAGCTGCGTGTAAGCAAACATACAGTACACTTGCGTTGTTCGGAGACATTTGCTTGGCTGATTGTTTTATGCTTGTACAAATGAGAACACATTTTTATTTTGAACATGTTTTGTGGCAAAATTCTATGAACCAGTCAGCTTGTTTGATGTGCAAAGGCGGCCGCGTTAGAGATTTGGAGGGTGTGTGTGTCAGCTGCTCTGTGAGCCTCTGCAACACATTGTGTATGTGTGTGCTGTGCAAATTTTACAAAAAATAAAATACTTTTCAAATTCCTTCATCTCATGTCACCATAGTAGAACACATGCACATATGAAATGTAGGCTACTGATCATCCTACAGTGTCTTTAAATTTACTGCCATTTATAAATATTAAACACTCAAATGCATTTCAAATGCAGTAGAATTATGATATGTTTTGATTAACATTTGTACTTTTGAAAATTAGAAGCCCTGCTATGTCATGAACTACTACAAACTACTATTTTTTTTTGTCACTGTTCCATTATTTTTTATTGTGACTATTATTGCCACTCTTCATTTCAACCCCAACCGGCCTGTCAGACACCGCCTACCAAGAGCCTGGGTCTGTCCAAGGTTTCTTCCTAAAAGGAAGTTTTTCCTCGCCACTGTTGCACTGTTGCTTGCTCTGGAGGGAACTACTAGAACTGTTGGGTCCTTGTAAATTACAGAGTGTGGTCTAGACCTAAACTATCTGTAGAGTGTCTCGAGATAATTCTTGTCATGAATTGATTCTATAAATAAAATTGAATTGAATTGAATTGGATGATATATTAATATACATTATATGACATTATTAAATGTTTAAAACTGATGCAATCCTGTGTAAGCAGCATTTTACTGCCGTAGCTGGTTGAGCTGGAGCAGATTTATAGATACAGTCAGCTCAGATAGAGATTAGATGATTATTGGGGTAGGAGAGAAGCAAAAAAATAAGTTCTGCCACACAAATTCCTATTAGTCTTATCTCTAGTCTTTTCTTTTTTTGAGCAATATTGAATCATCGTACCTCTTTTGTCCTCAAACAGTTATTAAAATGAAACCATCTGAGAAGTGTAGAGGGGAATGTCTCTTTGGTGGAACTGTTAACAACTCACACACATATACAGTATATACATTTTCAGGGTCACAAGCCAATTGGTTGGAAAGCACTGGTTTTATCTTAACAACCTCTGTCCACTGGATTTTACTTTGTATAGCTAAAGAAACAGAATAAGGGTGACACATGACATTCAGTGTATCTCATCTTACAGTGGTGTCATGCCTTTACAGGTACACTGTGATATTGTTAATTATCGTATTCTTTGTTTACTCTGTCACTCTCGCTAAAGACGAGCATGCTCAGGCAGCCATCAGACATCCTGAAGCTGGATTGGGTGTTTACATGCCATCGTACTCCTTTTTCTCTTTGAGAAAGCAGGATCATACGTTCCAGTTTTTCGAAAGTAAAATAATGATGTATCTGGGTTCCTGTAACAAGGACAGGACAAGCATGTAAACCGGATTTTAAAAAGCCGCCTCCAGAAATGGCAGCTCTATGTTCTGTAAGTGAATTGTCACTTTACATAATCAGTATTTATGTTACTTCTTTATAGTTGATTTATTTGAACCAGTGATTGGTTAAACAAAAATTATGAAACCAGTATAAAAAATAATAATGCAAAATGTTTTACTTGGATGCTGTTGATACACAGTACAATCTGTTTTCTCCCATTTGTCCTCCCTGTACCATTTTTGTCCCAGTACTCAATTCTGGACAGAGCAGGTGCACATTGCGTATGTAAATTGCAATATGTTTATTCCACATCCTGTCTGGACCGGGCTTCAAAGAGGACTTCTACTGTATTTCTCAGGTAAAGTAGCGTTCAGCATCCTGCTTTGAAAATTGATGATGCCAGCTTGAGTCAGCCCCTCACTGACTTCCCAGAGATACACTTGCCTTCTCCAAGACATCCAGAAGCAGTTGCAAAGCCTTATCATTTTGCAGACATGTTCAGACATTGGAAACGTGTGGTGAGTTTCTAACTCTACTTGTTATGACGTTTTTTTTTGTGGCTCCCAGCACCTTAAGGTCTACTCGAGAAAGGAATCTTTGACAGCTACTGAAGTTAGTCAGTGGAAAGTTGTAAAAAAAAGAGGCTTAGGTAGAACTTTTTTCATCGGATATAAAGAGATAATCTTCCAAATCAGTGATGGTTTTTACAATAAAAACAACAGGCTTACTAACATGAGCAGAAGCATATCTTTTCAGTACAGCCCGACCAGCCTCCTCTATTTACCCTGTCTCTCTTAGTTATGCTGTAATAGTTTTAAACTGCTAGGGGACTTCCTTTGACACACTGAGCTCCTCTCTCCTTTATCTTTCCCTTTATGTGCATCCATGTCCGAGAAATGCCCGTTAATAACCTGTCTCTGGGGAGTCATTCCCCGGAGTCCTTATGTTCTTTTTCCCCCAGCATGTTTCCTTGGATCAGAGAGGCTCCAAAATTATGGTTGCAGCTGTGGCCCTGGTCCTGCTACACGTTCTGTGATGCCCTGTTACATCCTGCTATGCTCTGCTGTGCCCTGCTACGTCCTTCTGTGCCTTGTCATGCCGCACAGTGCCCTGCTATGTCATGAACTACTACAAACTACTATTTTTTTTGTCAATGTTCCATTATCTTTTATTGTGACTATTATTGCCACTCTTCATTTCAACCCCAACCGGCCCGTCAGACACCACCTACCAAGAGCCTGGGTCTGTCCAAGGTTTCTTCCTAAAAGGAAGTTTTTCCTCGCCACTGTAGCACTGTTTCTTGCTTTGGAGGAAACTACTAGAACTGTTGGGTCCTTGTAAATTACAGAGTGTGGTCTAGACCTAAACTATCTGTAGAATGTCTCGAGATAATTCTTGTCATGAATTGATACTATAAATATAATTGAATTGAATTGGATGATATATTAATATACATTGTATGACATTATTAAATGTTTAAAACTGATGCAATCCTGTGTAAGCAGCATTTTACTGTCGTAGCTGGTTGAGCTAGGGCTGTAGTCAAGACCACCTTTGTCGAGTCAAGACCGAGTCCAGTGTGATAACTCACAATAGCTACATAGACAATACTGTACTAGTATTGAGCATTAGAACTGCTACTGCTACAGTACGTACTAGTACTGAGCATTTGAACTACTACAGTAGGTACTAGTACTGAGCATTTGAACAACTAAATTACAACATAGCTTCACTCCAGATGTAGTGTAGAAATGAAGTGAGCAGTATTACAGAGTGTAGCCCTATGGTTGGTTTATGGCTTCCCTAAAAAATATTGTATTCTATTGTTATTTGGACGTGGGTTAATAAGAAATACATGTCTTTTCAGAAAACATTAAAGTTTGGTTAAACAACCATGAAGAGAGTGTAATGTAACATATGTTCATTTTATTTGAGACAAATTGCAGAATTTTAAAATAAATCCATCAGGAAGACGTTGTTTAGGGAACACACACACACAGACAGCTGGCTCGGCAACGTTAGCTAATGTCCGCTAGCATACAAATGGTCTAACTATAGCCAGTTATCTTTTTTATAATGATGGCTCAAAGGAGCACTAACGCCACAGGTCTTATGTTGACAACGTGGACGCAGATATAGGAAACTCCAAAGGCAGCCGTAATATTTACCTAGTAAGCTAGGTTAACGCTGGTGCGCTAATGTTAGCAAACATTGGCGTAGCATTAGCTAGCTGTCTAAACTTGTAAAAAGCCGAACAATATCCCCACCTGAACTGTGTTTTATTTTCCCTCCAATATTATCATCAACATAATAAAGATACCTGGACTCGGTCGAGACCAAAAGTCATATTTGGCAAAACCAGTAGCCAAGTCCGAGACAAGTCCGAGTCCAAATACTACCGAGTCCGAGACAAGTCCGAGTCCATAGAAAAATGGTCTCGAGTCCAGACTCGAGTCCAAGACCAAACTCGAGTACTACAGCCCTGGGTTGAGCTAGAGCAAATTTATAGATACAGTCAGCTCAGATAGAGATTAGATGATTATTGGGGTAGGAGAGAAGCAAAAAAATAAGTTCTGCCACACAAATTCCTTTTAGTCTTATCTCTAGTCTTTTCTTTTTTTGAGCAATATTGAATCATCATACCTCTTTTGTCCTCAAACAGTTATTAAAATGAAACCATCTGAGAAGTGTAGAGGGGGAATGTCTCTTTGGTGGAACTGTTAACAGCTCACACACATATACAGTATATACATTTTCAGGGTCACAAGCCAATTGGTTGGAAAGCACTGGGTTTATCTTAACAACCTCTGTCCACTGGATTTAACTTTGTATAGCTAAAGAAACAGAATAAGGGTGACACATGACATTCAGTGTATCTCATCTTACAGTGGTGTCATGCCTTTACAGGTACACTGTGATATTGTTAATTATCGTATTCTTTGTTTACTCTGTCACTCTCGCTAAAGACGAGCATGCTCAGGCAGCCATCAGACATCCTGAAGCTGGATTGGGTGTTTACATGCCATCATACTCCTTTTTCTCTTTGAGAAAGCAGGATCACATGTTCCAGTTTTGTGTGTAAAAATTACAACTTTGACTACTCTGTCTCAAAGGTTCAGTTTTGGAAATAAAAGGTTTTAAAGAAACAACAAGTGCTTAAGCTTTAGTGCATATTTTTTTGACATTAATGAATGTCAGTTACATTCAAGCTATTGCCAAATGAGTTGCTACAAAGCTAAGACTATCAGTACCACACAACTCTCTCTGTATTTCTCAGTATGGCTATGTTAAGATCATTGTGGCAACGTTTGCGCGCAGAAACTCAAGTTCAGATAATTACCTCTTCTGAAGAGTCCTTTGTTTTTGTTGTTTTTTTAATCCACTGTGTCCTCCTTGGCTACTGGCAACTGCGTGGAGGAGGGGTGGGGGTGGTGCGCGATCAAGGAATGCTTGTATCATGTGGACGCGCTGACAGTGTTGTTGTCATTACTTAGAATTCCTCATGGAGGAAACAGAAACTATGCACTATAGCTTTAACAGTGAATACTCATATTTTAAGAAATGCTAATGTTACTCACCCCATTGACAGGATAGGTCTTCCAATCCAGTTCTCCTAGCACTGTCGTAGTGTCCAATAGAACCACTAGAGAGAGAGAAAGAGAGAGAGAAGAGAGAGAGAGAGAGTGAGTGGTGCAAAAAAAGTCATATAAAAATGGAGGAGAAAAGTTGGAAGAGTGAAAGAACTACAGTATAAGCACAAAGAGTGACAGGAGAGAGCAGACAGGGGAAGAGAGAGAGAATTTAAAAAGAAGAGAAATGGAGGCGACAAAATGGGAGGAGAGCACACAATAGTTATCAAGCTGTCAATGAGGAGCTGACAGAGCTGTAAAGCCCTTATCAGATTCAACCACCTATGAAATAACGGCTCTTAGGAAAGTGCAGAAAAACAGCAACAGTAACATAGATTTGCCCTCTATCTGGAAGTATAGAACATAAGTACTCCTTTCTCAGAGGTCAGGAGTTTTCTGTGCTACATGACATCAAAGATGAGCTAAAGATGAATGAATGGGAAAGATGGAAGGACTATGAGAACTTTGAAAACTTAACTCAACTGAATGTGACTTAATTAAAACTAATTTAAGACAAATAAGCCAACCTTTATGAATAGTGACCTCTTAGCTAGCAATAACACATTGTTTGAAGTTAACCTAAGGTCCTCCTTGAGCTAATGGATATAATTTTGCCACTTAATACCACAGCCCAGTATCCCTAGCCATTATGCCCATTTTGGATGATTCCTCACAATTTAGATCTAGTTCAAATTATCAGTGCCAAAGAAATAAGTAGTGTGCCCTAGGCTATGTGAAGCATAATGATAAGTAACAATGTGGAGGTTTGGACGATGGATGGGCGTGTGCTCTTTTGTGTCTTTCATGCAGCAGACTAAAATTTGCCTCTCATCACATACCTGCAATTAAAGCGTGACTCTTGCAACCTATGGTGTTTTTGCAAATGGGTAAAACTTAGTTCCATATAAATTCACAGATAATACCTTGTTTTGTCGTTAGTGAAAAACAATATTGACCTTGTAGTTAAAAAGGAGCCTCATATAAGATGATATCTTACCATCTTATCTCGCTCCCATCTTGTAAAAGAATAATAATAATAGTAATAAAAAGCTTGAACAAGTGCCTTTTGTCATTGTTATTGCCGCAAAAATGGGACGGTTAAGGACACACGCAGGACACTAACCCCACTCTCCTGGGTGAAAGTCCTGTGTTTGACCCATCCACCACCCCGGCCAACCTCCCTACGCAGAATTTCCCCCTTACATGCTACTTGCTAAACCCCGTCTACATGCTGCTCTCCCTGGTACGTTCTACACACACGCCGAAGGGTGCCTTTTTTGTTGCATCACACGGAGAGCAAGACTTTTGCACTGGCAAGATGGCAGCGGGAGGAAAAAACCAACTGCTAAAGTAAGGTGTTCCAAACCATGTCTTTTTAGTAAACTCTGTGTACACAAGCAATGTTCTCAATGCTGGAGTTCATGTGTAGAGCCTCTGGTGATACTTGGGGAAAAGTTTAATGTTGTGTTGAGCCTTCTTAGTGTTTTAAAAATGTTGATGTTGATGCAACCTAGCACTACTATTCAAAAGGCCATTTGACCGAAAAACGAAAATACGGTGAATCTTAAAAGTGGCGCTTCCATCGTAATTATACTTTTAAACCAAAGTTTAAACTCAGTTCTATTCAGGTAAATTCACAAAAAGACCCTAGGTTGCATTTTGTCAAATTGGAACCATACTGTTATGTACAGATTAGCAAATGTACGTGGTGATCTTGGCCTCATTGTGTTGAAAGTGCAAAATTGCAACAATAGCTGACATGTTAAAATTGGGACATTTTATCCTGTGTAATGTGAATTAGTCCTGAAGCAACTGGGACACCTTGTGATGACCTGACAAATAAAAAAAGACATTGTTTTTGTCTTCTTTTGCTTAGTTTTGCAATTTATACAATCTCATCTTTGTCAACCCTGTCTCCTTCCTAAAAAAACCTGTTCCCATTAGGGTTGACAATCGATTCAAATATTGATTTCGCGGTCAGTCGAAAATTAATCATACATTTATTACATTGACCCATTCTGTTCTAAATGTACTTTAAAATGGCTATTTTTCAAGTTTGTAAATCTCTTATCATAATGGGAGCAAACAAATATGTTTGCTTTATGCAAATTTATATTATTATTGCAACAATTCAAAACAATGACAAATAGTGTTGAAAATATTCTCCAGAATAACCTCAAAGATACTGTTTGCTTAAAAAATATGTTGAAAACATAATATGGCAAACTCAAGCCCATCAAGCATCAGCAGATGGGCATATTGACCTCAATGTAATATTTCTTGGTACTACCATGGTACTAACACACTGAGTATGTTTACATTCCACTATTTTTCAGAATATGACAACCATAGAAATAAAAATTTAATTCTATGATGACAAAATCCATTTGATTTTGGGTCATGTAAACAGCTTATTCTGTTTGGAAATTCCAAATAAAGCCGTTTTCCAAATATAGCATTTAATGATGTGGACTAGCTGGTATTATTCTGGTTTTAAAGTGCCCATATTATTTAAAAAAAAAAAATCACTTTTCTGGGATTTGGGGTGTTATTTTTTGTCTCTGGTGCTTCCACACGTCTACAAACTTGGGAAAAAACTACCCATGCTGTTTTGAGTGAGATACGGCTTGTGAATGTCCTCTGCCTTCAGTCTCCGGGTGAGCTGCATGGCTTTTTACGGCACATGCTAGCGCTGGAATGTTAGCTCATTCTCAATGGCAAAACACCGCTACAACACACACTAGTTCACCATAATCTACAAAATAACTACTTCCATATCCCTGTTCTGCAGGTATTCCACAAGTGTGCCTTCGTTTAGAAGAAGTCTCCCAGCTAATCCTACCTTGTACTGTAAGGTGACCAGATTTCTCAGACAAAATCCGGGGACATTTTTGCTCAGAAGCGTATATACCTCCAAAACACGTCATGTTTTTAATTTTTTAAAACTTAAAATGGGGACACTAGACCTAGAGCTGAGTATCAGATACAATATAAACTATTGAGGAAAGACTTTCCTATGACATTGATGCAGTATGAAACGAGATCGCTGCAGTCGGCAGCAGAGAAACAAGCAACAATGGAAGTTAATAAGATAATTGTCCAGCTTTACGTTCATAAAGTGCTTGTTTTGCTGCTGACAGACTCAGATTAATATTAAAATATAAGTGTCTGATAACATTATGGAAAGGATTTCTAAGAAGGCTGACCAATCTGTTAAAGATTAAGATCATTTTTTAAAACATAAAAGTCTGCGAAATTGTGTTCGCTAAACCCACCAGACTCCATGTAAATAATCAGTAATTTTAGCATTGTAAAATACGACTTTCTAAAACATCTCTGAGCTCTGAGCAGCGCTGCTCGATCGGCTCCGTTTGGTCAGAGTTTTCTTTCTTTCATTCCAATTTTGGGTCTGTCAGTCACAGTGAAAACCGGGGTCATTTCCACCGGGAAGAAACCCGATACTCCCGATGGCCAGTCTGCCCATGAGTATGTGACGTAAGTTAAGAGCGTTATGTTAAATAAAGCTGCAATGAGTCAAATTCAAAAGATGCCAGAATTTAAAGTAGAGTGAGACCTTCTCCTGCAGCTCTTCCTCTCCCCTCTCTGTCATATAAGCAATGCATTCACAGAACAGCTAATATAGAAACACTCTCTTTGTAAAATGGTTTGATTCCTAAATTTTCTAAAGCCTGCAAACGCCAAAAATAAAGTGCCTACCACAGTTTTAAGTTAACTTATGTAGTCAACATTAGTCAACTTTGGCTTTTGGTTTCACACAGGACATAGACAGCGGTCTCCTTGGTGAAATCCTCTGTTTGTTTGACCCATCCATCCGACCTCTTCCTTTCACACTTTGAACTTTGAATGCAGACTTTGATTAGAAATGTATTTATGATAGGTTAAAAACAAAAGTAATCCAGGATAAAATACGTTTCATATTCATAAGTGCTCATATTAAGCTATTTGGCTTTTCCCCTTTCCTTTATTGTGTATATTTTGTATATATATTTTTGTACACATTATAGGTTTACAAAGTGTAAAAGCCCAAAGTCCACCTCAAAGGCACTTACCATCTTCCAGAGAAAACACTGTACAAAAACTGCTCCAAACAGCTCTATTGTAGTCCACCCTTTACTTCCGTGATGAATGTGCGTCACTTTGTAACACATGTTATAATGCTCACCTCACCCACCTCTGCAACTGACAAGCTAGCTGTACTTACTGAGCATGTGCGACTCCCAACAAAGATGGTACAGAAGTGTGATGCCTCACTCTGTAGCTAAACAGAGAGCTCAACACACAGGGTGAAAAGAGGAGCTGTTTCTGTTTCTCGGCCAGGTCGTGCCAATAATTTTTGACTCTAATAACTAATCTGGCACAATCAAAACTTCAAAGTGTAATCTAATCTCAGCATTAGTGTTTGGTGGTGTTGTGTAGTGTTGTCTAGTGTTTTTGTGTCAGCATTATAACAAGTTTGTTTCTTTATGTGTGTCCGTGACTACATTGTTTACATTGAAGTGTGACATTCTCATGCTGTCTGCACACTGGTCACGGCTCAGGCATGAAGAGAGCCATTATCTGGCCCTTGCTGAGCCCCCTAAGCCAATTTGATATGATGAATGTGCAATTTATTTTGTCTCTGCACAGCCAGTTAATTACAATCTCTATCAATAAAGTGCGTCCCACTTCAGGGGTTGACATTGTAGACCAAAGAGTCACATCTTCAAACGACCTGTCACTCCTATGTATGGCAGATCTGGACTAATTTAATGGGGTTGCTCTTGTTTTGAGAAAAAGTTAGATAACAACAGAAGATACACTTTAGCAAAACTAAATGAACCACTTCAGTATTTACAGAGACTTCATTTAGCCTTGATCCTATGCTGGTAATTAAGGGCTGTATTATAAAAGATTGGCCTAGCCTCTGTTTAAAAGGAGGACATAGAGAGCGGGAGGGAAGGAAAGAGACTGTAAGAAAACAGACAAAGAGAGACAGAGAGATATTGATTTTTGACAAAATTAGAATAACTATCTTTCATAATCATGAGCGATGTTCCATTACATGTTTGACAGCAGCAAACCTTTTTTTTTTACTAACTCCCTTCACTGTCTGTCACACACACACACACACACACACACACACACACACACACACACACACACACACATACAGTAATGTAGTCATAAAATAATTAAATTCGTGCCTTTGGAGCCCGGAAATAATAGATGACCCAAGACCACAGTACTGAATTTGATACACAGATTTTCTCGCTCAAAGCACGCACGCACACACACACACACGCACGCACACATATGCCGACGGGTATTTATCAGGAGGACAAATTATATTACTCTTCTCTCAGTATTGTGTCTGGAAACATAATAATCTGCAACTGTCCTTGGATCATAGGAAATTATCACATTTTAGAAAAGAAGGTGGGCACAAATACCAAATTACCACAATTTGTCTTGGGATATCTCATTGATACACTTGCGCTGACATTATCCAAACACTGAATGCTGAAGCTAAACTCAATGTATTCAGTTGTTTTCAGCATCGAGGCTCCCATTACTGAAAGCATTGTTGCTCAGTGTTGTGTTGTGTGTTTAGTGGTTTTAACAAGGTGCTGGGTGGCAGATTTAGAAACTTTGGAGCGAACCAGGCCAGCTGTTTAGTTAATCCACTCCTAGTTTTGCTTTGCCAGACCTTCTTTCACAGCGCTCCGGGTGAGAGTCTGGCTAGTCTACACAGCGTTCCGGAATGGGACAAAAATGTGCTCTGGTCTATTGCCATGTCTTTAAACCAATCACAATATTCATGGGGGGCGTAAAACTCTACATGGAGCCACTGCTAATAGCCTCTGGAAGGAACTTGTTTTGTGTAACGTGTGTGCGTTCAAAAGTTGATTTAGTCGTGCAAAAGAAATCTCAGATTGGACAGATAGTCTAGCCAGCTGTCTGGATTCACCCTGCAGAGATCTGAGGAGCAGTTAACCATAATCCTCATAAATTCACCAGAGTTTAAAATTCCAACATGAAAAAAAAATACAATATATTCATCTGGCGGAATTTCCTGTGGCACCGGAGCGATCCCTGAAGTGGAACGTCAAGGATATAGACATCTCCCACCTCATAGACACGAGTGTGGTATCAATTACCTAATCTATTACCACAATTGCCAACTGACTCTCAGTCAGAAAAAGAATCTGTGTATTCTCATAAATGTCAAACAATTCCTATTTCATCTTCAATTACATGGATATCACAAGACAGTTATTATTTTCCTTCCTATAGTGCTAGATTTGTTCATTCTATGATTCTCATTACTCTTAGTAAATACAACAAATCTTGTTTTGTGTCCACAAAGTGACTTATTTCAGTATTCAGCTATTAAGAAAAGCCTCACCTACTGTACCCACTGTGCATTTATACAGTACATAACACAGATCTCTTCATTGCAAGGTACACAGCCTTTATTGAGATGTAGTGTTCAGATAATTGTTGCATATGTATGTGGGTGACATAGGAAAATGTACATATATCTTCCCACTCAAAAGCTATTATATAAGATATTAATTTAGAATCTTCAATTATTTAGGTATTTGGGTGAGGATATTCAACAAGCACTTGGATGAGATCCCCCAGAGAGATAGGAATTTATGTATGGGCCCTTGTTTTTTTCAGTTTCCAGAATGTGGTTTCAAAAAGCCATTGGGAGAGGAAGAATCTTTATTTTCTAAATAATATGATAATAAAAGTTGACAGCAGTTCCCCTGATCATGACACAGATGATGCTGTACCCTTGTATTAAAAGAGGAAGACAGTGCAGCATCTGCCTGAATGCTAATGCTGTCCTGGAATAAAATGTTACAGAGATGTCAAACCTCTCCTTTATAACAAAGAAATGTTTAAGTATTTAGTCGATTGAGTGATGCGTTGATTGATCCGTTGAAATTGATTTGTGTGTGAGCCACTCATCAAGTGAAAATATGAAGTACTTGCCAGATAAAGCTTCTCAGATGTGAGGATTTTATTGCTTGTGAACTGAAAACCTTTCAGACAAAATACGCATTTGACCGTTCACTAAACCCCTCCCCCAGACCATGATCGTCCAATCGTAGGTTAGCATACATAACAAGGGGGTTAAACTCCAACCAAAGAGAAAGCCTTTGGCCAGACACATTGGTTAGTCTTTTTTCTTTTACAAAGGGAAATCATACTGTTTCAAAATACAAACAACAAAGCTAAACATTGCCACAGTTTATGTTAAGAAGATACAAAACACTTTGATGTTAAATTTTTTCTGATCATACTCATATTCAGTAGTTGATTTATAATTTTTTTATGGGGGACAGACCTATTTTGTTCACTGTCCGTACATCGTTTTGTACAGCGTCCCCAAGAATGACGACTCTTTTTAAATACCTCTTAAGTATATAGTGTAGAGAATATCATAGATCCAAGACCAAACTGACAGAAGCTTTTTTTAACACCACAGATACCGTCATAGATTCATTATTACACAGCACAGTTGAGTAATAATAAACAGTACAAAACCAGCAACATAAGTCAATAAGTGAAAAGGCTTGTTTGTGAAGGACGCAGAAAGGATGGTGTGTTATTGTTGACTGCAGTATAATGATTAGAGGTGGGTTTTCAATGTAGATTTAAAAATAAATAAACTGATTGAGCTTCTTCTTCTTCTTATAAGATGTAGTGGGAGGCCATTCCAAAGATGATGGGCACGGTAGGAAAAGGAAAATGCTCTCTACATTTCCTGCCACAGCTTTCTGACCATGGTCAGAAGCGCTAGAATGATGCAGACACCAGCACACAAGTAGGCCTATAAACCTCAGGCCAGTTCCGTAGGCTACGGCGTAAGCTCTGCGTAGAGCCCATGCAGAACCATAAATATTGCTTTAGGCTACTGCTATTTTAGAGCCATGGTCAGGGCCATAGATTCTAACTTGCACAAACTCTCTGCCTCCACACTCTAGGTGATGGAGACCATGGGCATGCATGTTGGTCATTTTGCTAACAAGGGGGATAGCATCCCTTCTCATGTCACCTACTGTGTAAAATACTAGAACTAATGTTACAATGCAGTACAAGAACAATGCTGCTTGTTTATTTCCGTGTATTCTATATGGTGAGCGGGTGAGGATGCTGACCTGGGGCTTTTAGTACAATCAATGCATTAAGACCCTTTTTACAAGATTCCCCTTTTGAAACAAGTCAGCTGGAAACCTGTGCAAGTGTTTTCAAACAACTCATGGAGCTAACGTTAGAATAATTAGCTAGCTAGCTACCGTCAGCCAATAAAATTGGTCGTGACAGGACTATGTCTGAAATAGAGAACATGTTGTTTAAAAAATGACCAAGCGTTTTGAGTGGTAAATCTGCCACCATTATTGTAATCTGTTATATATGTGTACAGGTTTGACAGATGCATAGCAACAGTGCATTGCAGGGGAAGGGAGCTTTTATATAGTTATATATATACTGTATATATACATATATACAGCTTGTATATACTGTATAATTTATTATATTATATATAAGCTGGGCTCTCATTATATATTGAACTCCTAACATTGTAACATTGTTTTCCCCTGTGTGAATCACCTCCAATTGTAACCTGTCACTTCCACAGGAAGACAGGCATCCGGTGGGGAAAACTGAGCACACACACACACACACACACACACACACACACACTCACACACACTAACACACACATAGACACGGAAAAATGAAGTGAAGGAGACTTTGACATTTGGCTAGTGAAAGGGCTTCTGTCGTCTTTGAAAATGTGTTTCCTAAACATTAAACATTCAGGAAGGAATACCGAACTGACCTCTGCAAATGCGAAGTGGAAGATGTCAAGAACAGATTACATTATGGCAACCATATCCACGTGACTTATGAGTACTGAGGGGAGATACAATTATTATGATCTGTGTTTCTCATACATATGCAACTGCACACACTGACTATGTGACTAGAAATTAATCATGAAAAGTGGAAAATTATTCTCATGCATTTAGTGAAAACTACTGACTCAAAATATTATAGTACAGTAAAGTAAGTATTACAAGTGTCAACGATGAATCCTGTATGGTCCAAAAACTGTTATATTTTCAGCCATGAATGTATGAACTCATCATAAAGGACAGAAATAGGCATCTCAAAAGTATTAGTATAGCTGACATTTATTGTAACACTCTGAGGTCTCTATAGCTGTAGCAGGGTTTCTATGCAGAAACATTGTTCAGTGGAGGAAGTGTCAGAGCTTCTTCCATAATTTGACATATGGAGATTATGTCTGTAACAGCATCATAGACCTATGGGTATACATTTGTGTTGCATTGTGATGCTGTAAATGTGTATTCCAATGTGTATTTATTGTAAAATTTAAAAATAAAATGAATCAATTAATTTTGGGATTTGCAAACTATACAGTATCAATGATTAAATTACATTTAATTTTTCTACCAGAACCGAGATTGATTGGTTAAGGCAACAAATTGAAATTTGTGCATGAATTTTGAGGCTGTAAATGTATACAAATATATGTAAATTTTGAGACAGAATCAAAAAAGTAACTAAAACATGATAACCACTGACAGTATGAATGTTTAGAAGCACAGATAGACCATTCCATTCCCAGTCTTAGTTATCAAGATAAATACTGAAACCAAGAATGACATCTTTTGGTTTAACCATGCATCCATTTTGAAGGAGTACATGTATAAATGTGTAGTTTTGATTTGGTTTAGAGCCTTCTAATCAACTTTAAAAGAGGTTGAAAAAGTATAAAAAAAACATTTTTACTGTTTAATGTTTTAAAGTGGTGTTGTGTAAGATATACAGTATCACTGACTATACAGATACATAATGAAACCATGACTGACATCTCTTGGTTCAGCCAAGAAATTGATTTTTTTACACGCATTTTTAAGCTGTGCATACATGTCTGAATGCGTTTTCTGTTGTTGTTGTTTGACAAATTCCAGATAGACCCAGTGTCATCTCATGTTTAAACCAAGAGACATATCTTGGTTCAACCAACAAATTGGTAAATAGCAAAACACCTGAAGTCAAACACATTAGTGGTGCCATTATTATATATAGCCTCGAAGTGAAGGAATTCCATTCTTTACATTATTTAACTGCAAAAAAATTAAGTTACCTTGTGTTTTGCACGTATTGGGCCGAGCAGAGGCTCGATATTGTTGGGAAATACTTTAAAATGGTCCAATCCTTGATCAACGTCTGTGTTTTTTAGATGCTGTCTGTACTCACCTTGGTTTGCGGTTCCCGGGTCCGACAGGATACTTCTAAGCAAGAACAAAAACACACCGTATTTCCCACCGGAGCACATCGTTGAGTCAGACACAAGTGCGCTCTGAACTAAAACGCTGCGCAGACTCCTAAATAGATCCCCAAAATGAAAAGGTAAGGAGCTTTCATGAACGAAGCTCAGAAATCTTCCACGTATCCAGAGTTTTTATTTATTTATTTATTTTGCATCCATCCCGAACCCCTCCATGTGGAGACGGGCAGATATACGATGTAAATGGCCAGCCATTGCGCACAAAAAAACTAACAGATGGAGCTGTAGCAAGTTAAAACATAACTAAATAAACGGAGAATTAGTTGTCTGGAAACCTTAAACGCCGACAGGTCCGAATAGAGAGACTATCCCAAAAGCGAACTTCCCCGATGAGTGTGGTAAAGTCAGTCTGTTAGCCATTTAATGTTTTTATTCCAAAACAAAGGAATGATGGAGAGAAATGGGAAAATCCCGGACTTCCCGCCTCACTTTCAGCCAGTGCATCCCTCACCGTGTCTCTGTATCACTGCGTCTCTCTCTCTCTCTCTCTCTCTCTCTCTCTCTCCTCAGAAAAGGAGGGATACTCTGGCACAAGCAGAGTAGCCGATTTATTTTACCACAAGTCAATGCGTGATAATCTTGTCTTTGTGCTATTTCTTACTTTACATGGCCACTCGTTTCCATCAGAAGGAATGTGTGGTCTTCTCTGTTATTGATTCAGGGGTAGACATAAACACTGGGGAGATGGAAGGAAATATGAAGCCCTTATTTAAGTCGGTCTATCCATCTCTGTGCCATGATGTAGGTTATACCTGCATTGGATTATGTTGTAGGAATAGTAATGTGTCTGGGCCAGTTTCTATTTATGGTGGCAGGGGAGGAAGGCAAGCAGACAAATAGAGTATAAGTTGATATGGGGCATAGTGGGTTGAAGGTACACACACACACACACACACACACACACACACACACACACACACACACACACACAAACACACATTTATTTATATGTTCCTGTGCTGTGAGTCACATTTAAAGAAATACATAATTCATGTACTGTGATATAATGTTCCTCTTGCTGGCCATTGTGAATTGATATAACACAATACTTTTATATTACTTTGCTATTGTTTTTTAGGTTTGCAACAGCAAACACAGGTAACAAAACAGCCCAGTGTTTTGATACCTGTGATTTGGTAATTGTGAATAAATCTAAAAAACACATTTTGTTACATCCTTAAGTCCAATGTTTTCTGAAGGGATCAAGCACCACTGTAGTGTAACTAGATGTTAAATACAGACCAGGATGGTAGTGTCATGTCTGTGCATACAGTGTTTAATAAAATCCCTTAATAAGGTAATTACTTCACCTGGGGGCCAAAAGATACAGATAAAGGCTAGCCCCTTTAAATGAAGGAAAGGGGACTCATCTCTTTTCTCAGTGCACCTCAGTAGGCACTGGGCATAATACAGCATTTCAGCACCATGGACAGTGACACAAGACCACAGAAGAGATTGTCTCTGGTATTTTGTTTTTGTATAGTACAGTATATTTATAAAATATTGTACTTTCTATTACACTGCATTTATTTGACAGCTTTAATTACTTTGCAGATTCTGATATTAATTCAAGATTTAAATCTTAGATCAATATAAGAGTGAGAAAATTGCAGAATAAACGGGAAGCTTTAAAGATGGGCTTTGGAACTGTTGTTATATAGATAGTATAATTATCTCAAAGTAAACTCTAATTACATTAACACGATTCAGAAAAGAGAGCAACATGTAATTGTGTAATGATCCTCTTAAAGCTAGACTAGAGCTTTTTGTATCTTAAAATAATGTTTCCAAAATCGTTTCAGTGGTTCATCAACTCGTAACAGGGTAAATGGCGCTTCTGCATTTGCTTTGCAGCTCTTTACCATCTATAACTGCACTATGCAAGTTTGCCAGATCAGGTAGCGGCTCTTTGTTCCAATGAGACATAATGGGACAATTCCGCTTCCAACCTGTAGGGGGACCAAAGCGGGAAAAATTATATAGTGTTGCTTTAAGTTGCAAAGTGAGCAGAGTGGAAGTGAACAGAGCAGCTGTACCAGTGAGAAGTCTTTTAAGTTACCAGGACAGAATGATCTGTGAAAGAATACAGCCTTATTATGTCCTGGATAGAGATTATCAGTCTTCAGCTGCACACTGACTGGGACCATAAAGAGCTTTAGAGCATCATTTCCTGCAATCCATTTACTCTTACACATCTCCTCTGCTGAAGGACACCACATTGTGCTGCCTGATTATTCTTGAATTGGTCTGCCTGTCAATCTACATCTGTATTTGTCCTCCACATTTAGAGTACACATCCCCTCATCCCTCTCTGCTTCTTTGGCTTGTTTCTGTCCTGTCACACTCTCCGTTTCTCATCTCTGTGTTTCTTTCTCTCTATCTCCTCAGCCTTCATTCTCTCAGCCTTCCTCAACACGTCCTCTGCTTTTTCTTTTCTTTCTCCTTCTCCTCTCCACAAACAACCCGTTCTCCTCCTTCAGATCTTCTGCTGTAGCACCAAGCCACCTACCCACGCACTTTTTTCCCTCCGTCCATCTTATTTTGTTATGTATGACCTCTCTCTCTTTTCCTCTCACTCTCTCCCTTCCTCCCATCTTTCTCTCTGTGAATATTTCATGATTTGGTGGCACATTGCTGAGGTGAGGAGTCTTCCTCTGTCTATACTGTAGCTTGCACAGCACAAATATTTACTTTCCCTTCCATGCTGAGCTTAGTTCAGTATTAGGACAGACTAACGGTGTATGTGTGTGTGTGTGTGTGTGTGTGTGTGTCTGTGTGTGTGTGTTATGAGCAACAGTGATCACATGTGGCATAGTGCCCAAAGGGGAAAGGAGGTCTTTGGTCTCTTCCTATATTGATGTTCCTGCTCCAATTCACACTCTCTGAAGTCTGGACGGACGGACAGACAGACAGACAGACAGACAGACAGACAGAGAAGTAGAGTCTGGATATAAAGGTAGGATAGAAGGGGGGGAGAGAGAGAGGGGAATCTCACGATGCCTGTGCATTGACAAATGTCTGTTCTGTTTTGGCTGGCGAGAATGGAGCTCAATTGCAGGTCTGGAGGAACATCAAAACACAATTAAGGGCTGACATGGAACTGGTCATGCAGAAGAGTGAGGACAGGGGAAGAAGCGGAGCTAGAGGAAGGAGGAGGAGAGCTCGGTAAAGAGAAGGACAATACATTTAGATATTTGAGAAGCACACAGAGAAACACAGAGACACAATTTTATTTTATTGGCAACGATTACAGGAAAAGTGGAAGGGGAGTTGATAGAAGAGGGAAAAGACAATACAGTTATTTAGAAGGTGTGTATTTGTGTGTGAATAGAAGGGAATGGGTTAAGCTTGTCACTGACTAGCTCTGTTCATCACATAAATAATAATTTCTTGTGTACAGGAATTATAATGCATTTAGAAAGGCTAATTTATTTTCAACTAAGTGATTCAGAAATTAACTATGCATGAACTTTTTGAGGTGTGCACGGATTGAAGCTCACCCTACAAGTCCCTCAAACCATATGACGATGCAGGTTGTTTATTCCTACCCTCTATTATGACCCACAGGAGTGTTTTCCATCCTTATATCTAAACCAGAAAATGTAACGTTTGTGGTTTAAATATAGTTAACGTGAAACGGTTGTATTTTGGTCACGTTAAGGCACAAACATACTTGGTTATGTTTAGATACCAAAAGGACTTAGTTAAGTGTGGAAACACATTGTGGTTTGGGTTCAAATCAGACGTGACTTCATTTACGGTTAGGCATGTGACACTAAATGTGAGGTAGCTCTGTTTGTTCCGCAAATTAAAAAAAACAACTTCTTTTTAACTTTTGTTTTCAAACAGGACACAAAGCCCAGCCTACCTTCTCCTTACACAGAACTTTGAGGTGCAAATAAGTTTATTCATAACATGATGCACAAGGTTAAAATGTACAGAGTCTTTGGTGATAGACTCCATCGCTATGTACATTTTTATAGAGAGGCCAGGAGAGGCCATTTTTGTAGAGAGGCCAGGAGTAGGTAAGAATATCTCCCAATGGGGTCTAGACACTGATGGTGGTGAAGGAAGCCTGAAGACCTGGATGGAGATTATGGGTGCGGGGCTTCGGGTAGAGGACACTGGGTGCTGTCAATGATGTGAATGATGATGACTGGAGAGGGTTGCTGTATTGATAACTGATGGTGGCAGAGAGAACAGATTTTAAAGCAGGGATGCAATAATGTGATTGACTCATGAAAATCATATCAAATTCTAGTTGGTTTAACTGAAGATTTAATGTCCAGAATCAGCTGATCCGATTAGGAAAGAGGGAAAGGAGAATGAAAGCATGAACACATTTTCACTCTCCCGTCATGTGAAATACAAACACTTGGTCATTTTCCCTTATCGTTTGCTAAAAATAAAATAAAATGTCCCTGTGTGGATTGGTAGCTGGAGAAGCTGGAGCAAGGCACCGTTCTCTCTCATCTGCTCAGGGCACTGGTCCAGCACTGGCAACCCACTCACTCTGACATCTCTTCATTTGAATAGGTCACATGATACACATGAATAGGTCCTAAGCATTTGTGTGTGTGTGTGTGTGTGTATTTCAGGCTATCTGTAGTGATTTCTAACAAAACAGAGTGTACATTGTAATTTCCCCACTGGGGATTAATTAACAGTATTAAATTATTAATAAAAATATATTATCCATCTACCACCACAACCTTCCTCTTCACGCTACCGTGGTCAAGCTGCTGCTCTGCCAGGTGCGTTCCAAACATACGCTAAAGGTTGCTTTCCATTGTATCTGACGCTGAGAACCACTGCCTAAGTGTCCGTATTTTACAAGTTGGGAGTGAGAACGGGATGAGAGCATAGAAGTCTTCTTGAATGAACTTATACTGAGCTTCCTTTCTTGGCAAACACCAGCTGGGCTCAGTGACCTTGTCCCGAGTCTTGTCATCGTGAGGTTGCCACGTGTTCTACCATCATCCCTGTTCAGAAAAACTAAACTTGTGCTCACCAACCACATCTGGCAATCTGTGCCACAGCTGGACACGGTACAGAATTGTTCGGGGGTCGACAGAGATGCAGTTGTTTGTATTCGTTCAAGGTGTCAGTGTTTTGCATTCCTCCTCTGAACGTGTGTACAATGGTTCGTATTGCTGTCTTCTTTTCTTCAATTCCAGCCAGAGTGAAAATAACACTTCCCCTCTGTTTGTTTTGAACATATTTCTATTATCATTCATTCCTTCCACAACGCATTCTAATTGATATGCTTGAAAAACCTGGATTTGAACTTTCAAGTAGCTGTCTTGAAAAGCTGAAAACATTATCTACCTAAAGACACAACAGCTTCAAAGCTGTTAAGTCACCACAAAAAAATCCTGACTTTATTATTACAGTCCAGTGGACTAAGCCCTCCTCTACTGTGACTATTAACCACAACTCCATTGCTATTAAATGGAGCAGTGAGCATTGAACAAGAAAATGGGCCATATGAAAATTAAGTTGCATGTATGTTAAATTTAATATTTATTCTAGGCTCATTTTGCCCTTTTGAAAAGCATGTAGTGTTTAAATGATAAACTTTATTGTCCCCCAGGGAGAAGTTTAATTTCAGTCAAAAGCAAAAAGGTCACAATTAACATATTGTTAATGTGTTTTTTTTGTGGAAATAAATAAAGGGGACTGAATAGATACACACCAAACAATACAGATAACACACGTTAAAATCTCTTCTAAGACATTCAAAACAGAGCACTCTTCATGAGTCACCATCATCATCATCACATTACCAAAAAGGAAATATCACAAAGTTTGAGCAGAAGTGTGAAAACAAGGTTAGTCATACTTTGAGTTTGACCTTTGTAACATATCATATTAAAGTGTTTATTGGTGATAGGTGGAAGTCTTTGTGAAGACTACCACTTATCCATATAACAGTACATCTGCAATGTCTTTCTTCAAGTCAGAGGACATTTTGGGTATTCAACCCTACATCTCCACTGCAACAAGAAGGTGACATATCAAACATCCAAAACATCACATAAACTGTGACAACTCCCCCTCCTGCCTTTGTTCTAAAGCTGAAAAAGGCTTTCAATCGATGCATGACCACATTTGAACACCTGTAAACACCTGTTGTTTTGAGATCGATCTCAGTGGCAGGAGGGGAAGCCCCAATTTAGGGTTTAGGAATTGGATTGAAGCTGTGTCTAAGAGGCCCAGTGGGATGTTGAATCCTTGATTAAGGGATGTGAAAGGCTTCATGCCCTTCAAAAGTGTTGTAACAGGTCTGCACACACTATTATTTGTAGAAACTATGGACAATTCTATATTAATCCATAACATAATCATGTGATGACAAAACTGCACTTTAAACAGATGAAAGTAATGGTTTGTGTTCAAATATTTGCATGCTAAAAGCAGTTTTTTTTAGGATCAGTAGCCTGCATAATCCTGTAAAACAATGTCAGTTTATTCAAGCCCAGCTGCACCAGGAAAACTAATACAAAACCTGACCTTTTAACACTGTTTCTCTCTGTGAAGTAAAGTGTCTTGGAACACACCGAAGTGATGCCAACTTGAGAGTATTTTTCTGTGCGTGTATGAGACATAATACGTCTCCATAACAGCAGGCGGCGCTAATCTGTATTGTCACCCAAAAAATGAAAACCGGAAATGACAAACTCGTCACGTGGGTCTGGCTTCTCCTGGATTTCAAAGCCGACCATAATGGTGGCTTGTTCAGAATACTCGTATTTTACAAAATTAGTTCACCAAAACGTGTTTCTGAAAACATTTTAAGTGAGAAATAGGCCATTCAGTTTCTGAATCTGTCTGTCTGTGTTTTTTTGATTGACAAAGGTCAGTTTGAAAAAAGTTTGTTGTTGTTCGTTACGCTCATTCCGCTCGTCATTTCCGATAAGTGTTTCAACATAAGTGCTCTGATTTGCTAGTCATGGGCTACCACTCCACCAATCAGCTTGGTCATTGAGTCTGACTGCCCACTGGCTGATTCAAAAAGTCAAATTGGACCAAATTGAAGCCGTCGGCTCCTCCGACTGACGATGGCACGGAACACAACTGTCCGACTGACGATAATCGGGTTGGGGTGTCAGTGCCTTTAGTCTCTAGCCTAATAAAAAAATAAGTCTTCATTCATTATGCTCTCTCCATCTCTGTCCATTTGTGATCTAATTTAATACATTTTTGCCATCCTCACACCTGCCACCCTTTGTCTTATGGCTCATTGATCATAATTAAAGGTTATAGACTCATTTGACCAGCTGTGTCTTTCTACTTCCTGCTACTTATTTCATCTCCACTAGATCTTCCACCTAATTACCAAGGACAAGGACTCACTCCCCACCTGAAGAAAGCACTCCATCGGTTTCCTGCTGAGAACCATGGCCTCAGATTTAGAGGTGCTGATCCTCATCCCAGCCGCTTCACACTCAGCTGCGAACCGATCCAGTGAGTGCTGAAGGTCACAGGCCGATGACACCATCAGGACCATATCATCTGCAAAAAGCAGCGATGAGATCATGAGCCCACCGAATTGCAACCCCACACCCGCTGCTTTGCCTCTGTCATGGCAGAGGTTGCAGCCCTTCGGGCCAGTCGGTCCCTTGCTACTGCCTCCGGAGTCCTTCTTCAGTCGGACGGCTTCCCTGACCACCGGTGTCCACCAGGGTGTTCGTGGGTTACCGCCCCTTGAGGCACCTAAGACCCTTAGCTCCCCGCCGCAGCTTCAGCAATGGAAACTTTAAACATTGTCCACTCAGGTTCAATGCCCCCAGCCTCTGCAGGGATGCACAAAAAGCTCCGCCGGAGGTGTGAGTTGAAAGCCCGTCGGACAGGGGCCTCCTCCAGACGTTCCCAATTTACCCGCACTACGCGCGTTTGGGCTTACCAGGTCTGTTCAGAGTCCTATCCCATCCCCTGACCCAACTCACCACCAGATGGTGATCAGTTGACAGCTTCGCCCCTCTCTTCACCCGAGTGTCCAAAACATACGGCCTCAGATCAGATGAAACGATTATAAAATAGATCATTGATTTTCGGCCTAGGGTGCTCTGGTACCACGTACACTTATGAGCATCCCTATGTTCGAACATGGTGTTTGTTATGGACAATCCATGACTAGCACAGAAGTCCAACAACAGACAACCACTCTGGTTCAGATCAGGGAGGCCGTTCCTCCCAATCACGCCTCTCCCAAGTATCTCCATCATTGCCCAAGTCCCCCAGCAGAACTATGGAGTCCCCTACTAGAGCCCCGTACAGGACTCCAAGAAGGCCGAATACTCCGAATTCATGTTTGGTGCATATGCACAAACAACAGTCACAGTTTCCCCCCCCCCCATCACCCGCAGGCATAGGAAGGCGACCCTCTCGTCCACTGGGGTAAACTCCAACGCAGCGGCGCTCAGCCGGGGGCTTGTGAGTATCCCCACACCCGCCCAGCACCTCAAACCCTGGGCAACTCCGGAATAGGACAGAGTCCAACCCCTATTCAGGAGTACGGTTCCAGAACCGAGACTGTGCGTAGAGGTAAGCCCCACCAGATCCAGCTGGTAGTGCTCCACCTCCCACACAAGTTCCGGCTCTTTCCCCCAACAGAGAGGTGATGTTCCACGTCCCCAGACCCAGCCTCTGCCGCCCGGGTTTGGTTCGTCCAGGCCCCTGACCTTCGCCGCCACCCATGTGGCAGCGCACCCGACCCCAGCGGTTCCTCCCACAGGTGGTGGGCCCATGGTCTGTCTGGTTTCTATGTTAATGTAAATGTAAAATAACTAAGCTGTCATAATAAATGCCAATATATATATACATGGTAATGCCAATCTACAGGTCATTTTGGTTCAGCTTTGTATTTGCTGAAAAGTATACAGTAAATTTGGCTCCCAGTCATTTCACACCACATTTCTCTTTCCCTGCATCTTTAAGTCGGACCAGGTGCACTCTGGTAGTTTCTCATAGAAATGGAGCTTGTGGCCGTGGCAGCTTAATGTGGATTTAGCTGAACAAAAAAATTGTGTTTGGAAATTGATGTGGCCATGGCCTGACAAGGATTTTTCTGTCTTTTACCAAATGCATGCTGGGAAAGGCTCCATTGAACGCAATAAGCAAGAACAATACGCAAAATGGATAAAGTGGTATGTTGAAGCGTATCTTTTGAATCTGAAAGCCCATTAATATTTCAACACTCCGCTAATTTCCTTCTTATAGGTGATGAGTGATGAACACGCACACGGATGAACCAAGGCCATAGAAAAGAGGAAGCTGAAGTGGTAGAAGAAGTTTCATGTTTTATGTGACCATTTATAATTAGGAGAGAAACAGAAAGAAAACAAGGTAATTTCTCACGAAAATGGAGTTTTGTTTGTTCCAGACTCACTTTCTTCAGTCTTGTCAAGTTTTGATCCTGAGCTCATTTGAGCTTCTTCTGACTGTGAACAACTCAAGATGCATCAGTGACCTTAAATCTTTTATTTCCTTTACAAACTAAAAACTCAACATCACCCTTGTGAAAGTGTTTCGCTTTTCCTGAGAACACATTTTGGTGTTATTGCAACTGATTGTAGTTGTGATGAGTTGAAGAGGAGTTTATTTGAGACACAAGTCCTCACGGCCTCATTGTGTGACTAAAATCTCTAGGAACCTTTTAATAGAAAACATTCATAATTCATGATGATAATTTAACTACTTCTGTAGTACCATTTAGTCACCTGCATTATTAATTTTAACTAGCTGTGCATAATGAATGTGGCAAAGCAGCAACAACACAAGACTTTTATGTTTTCACACCTATTGGACATGTTGCCCCCAAGGCTTTGACCTTCATGTTTGTTTGTTGGCATATTTCAACTGGCATTAATTACAAAATAATCTGTCATTTATCTTTATGTATCAGTTGTAATAAGTTAGTAATATAAAAGGAGGATAATTAAAATTGTGAAGAAAAATAAGAAAAGTTCTGTTAATGTTGCCCTTGCTTACTATTGTATGTGCGTCCGATCATATGAACAAACATTCATGTGAAACGTGTCTGTCTGTGTGTGTGTGTGTGTGTGTGTGTGTGTGAGTGTGTAATGTTCCTTATCGGCCCAACCATTAAGAGTCTCCTGGTGCTTGTTAGAAAACCAGTACACATGCAGGACATGAACATTTCAGCTATTTTGCGTTTTTCCATCACTCAGTATCTACGGTTTAATTTACATACAATGTACAATTTTAATAGCTTTATTGAATTCCCAAAGAACCATAAAGAGTAGCTCCTTTACAAGATGGATTAAATATAACTTCAGTATATTGGATTTCCAAAGCCTTATTCCTCAAATATAGTACTTATTGATTTCAGGAAGAGGGAGGGAACAGACCTCATTCAGTCCAGCTTTGATTTTCTGGCCAATAGCCACTGTAATCCACCTCCAGACAAGAGAAATATGCAAAAGCAAAGTCTTCTCAGCATCTATACACTATAGACTTTAGGCACTATAGTAGACAACTTTGGAAGATACTTCATAAACTCAATCTGCTGAAGCCTAATATTAGATTCAGCTGAACTTCAGCTGAAATTCAGTTATTTTTACACAGAAATGGATTTTGCTTCAGCATCTGTATGGACAGAGGAGAGATCACAGCGACTAAAACCCTTTCAACATGTGGGCATGTGAGTAATTACACCTGAAGTAAGTGAACCTTTAAATGAGTGTCAGTTTTTCAGTTTATCAATGTTTGATTGATCATACTTATTAACTTATATGAATGAGTTAGGGTTTAACATTTAAGGCAGGGCTAATGCCAATGCTTACAGTTAACAATGCTACTGATGGTTGCTAAGTGGCCATCATGGGCCTTTTTCAGTGAAGACATTTTGACATGTAGGAAACACAGACAGGTGTGATTAATACAATTAATGTTGGCTAATTTTCCTTCTTCCGTTTCAGGGTCACTTAAATAGAACACCTAACACCTAACACCTGTGTTTGACAAGTCAAAATGTGTGTTGTGAGAAAAATACCTTTTATTTTGGTGAGTACATGGTTATCATTAATGATAGAAAGGATGGTCAAACGTACAAAAATTAAAGCACAGTTGTAATAAAACAAAAATATATATAATGACCAAAAACAACTAGTATTAGCTAGTACAGTTTTAATATTTGAATCAATATTAAATGAGTTCATTGTTTGAGTTTTATTAATTATTGTCATGCTTACTATTAACTCTGTGTTTATAAGTTGGGTTTTATAAGGTGGTGTTAATGCAGTTCTACCCATGGGTGCTATTAAGTGGTTGGCATGGCGGTTTTTGGTAGGTGAAAGGGGAGACGCTACAGGTGATTGGGTAAACATTTTGACTAATGAACATCACCACGCAGCTTCCCCAGTTGATTACATACATTAAGGCAATTATTTTTGATCTATGATAAGTTTTCTGAAATGTTATCTTTAAAGATGCTATTGAGGCCTTATCCTATTAAATATGTGCTAATTTGCATACATTTCCAGAACAGAAGTCTGAACATTTGATAAAGCCAGGTGCACAATTCTTGTTTCATTTTGTTGACCTATTAAAGTCAACAGGATTTTGCAGAGGAAAATTGCGATTTTTTCTTTTTATCACTCCATAAATAATGAATACAATAATAAAATAGCAGGCTATGAATGATATATGAAGAAACCCTCTCTGTACAAACCTTCAGAATATAGATTGGAATGAAACTTTGGTGTATGAAAGCGGTACTGAAGTGAAGTTTTCTGCCTCAGAGTATGGGAAAAACTAATTTTGAGAAAACTGCCTTTAAAGATATATATTGTAAAATGTTCCTAAAAGGCCCTACATACACTTAGCCCACTCATGCAGAGGTTTTCACTTATATTGCCTAATGAGACCTCCTCTCTGGGTTAATAATTACAATAATTGATAATTGCATACATTAAAAAAACAGACTTACAATTTGCTTACAGTTTAGTCAGTCCATGTCACTTTGGTCATGGTTCAGGATGTGAATAAACAAGGGTTCATTGATTTACAAGTTCCCCTTCAGTCGATATACAGGATGTTTTTGCCCTCATATGTATCGCAATATGGGGTTTTGTGTGCATATATTCAGCTGCGAGTGTACTGCACTGACAGTGGTAATAGTAAATTCTCTTCCTTTCTCCTCCGTCTCTTTTCCTCTGGGTGAACGGTCTTGAAAATGTATGTTATGGGTCTTGAGTGCTGAGTGCACTTGTAAGTTTCACAAGAACATCAAAACACAATCAAGTCGTGTGGATCCCCAAGGCTCAAGGCTGGGAGCTAGCACTTAGGGAAAGAGAGGATTAAGGGGAGAGAGAAAGACGGCCATCAAAAACAGTGACACGGAGGAAGGATGTGCAGCAAGAAAATAGATTAAGCAGGGAAAGGTTGGAATAAATTACTCTCAGTTAATACAGTTACAACCAGCTGACGAGATAGTTTAATACAAAACCTAGATTGCATGATATTACATTGTTCATATCAGTTTTAATTATTGTTATAAAGAAGCAGAGTTTATGACTAACTGCCTCCCTCATACATTCATTCAGTAGTTTTTACCGTCGTCTGTTAAGAGTTCACTGAATCGTTCCAAAGCTCAGCTGCAGTCCAGAAACCTCTTATATCACAGGTGTCACAATGGACTACTGAGCAGACTGAACTCTGACAGCCAGAGAGGGGGAGTTTTTCATTAGGTCAAGAAATCCTGCTCCATTTTGCTCCTTTTTGAAGCCTAAGTGTGAGGAATTGAAAATTGAGCCATCACTCCAGGAAAGAGAGAAAGATGATTAGACAGCAAGGAGAGAGAGAGAGGAAGAAATGGATGGGAGAAAGAGTGACATAACACTGGTTCTCATAGCAAGATGAGAGCAAAGCAAGTGTATGTCTTTTGAAGTTTTGCTCATTTCATTTGCATATTAATTGCATATTGCATAAACACGTTTTGGGGAAAACAATGATGCTAAGATGATTACTGATTACTGAGCGTGTCTGCAAAATCTACACGGCTAACAGCTTTCTATATCTTATCATGGAGTTTGGCTGAGGTTAGGCAACTATTATCACTTGGTCAAGCTTCGGGAAAGTGGGGTCATGTTAAAGTTATAAAATATGTGGGTGGTGATGTTGGGTTATGTTGCTTGACAACAGTTATATGTAGATTCCTTGAGATGGTTCAGTTCAGGTGTAGAGGTTGGAAATTTTTATTTACAGTGAGCTCAGACATGGTTGGGGGGTTTCAAGTATTGTTTATGAGTTCATTTAAAGAGTTTATTGGTGCTTAATTAAGGGATCATCAAGAACTGCCTTCTGTCTCTGCCCATGACTACTGTGGGATCTGTAAAAGTGCTTCTGTTTAAAGCAGGGTTCTTCAACAATTTTCAAACCAAGCACCTCTTAATTGAAAGAGAGACGGATCAGGTACCCCCTAATACTAATACTGTAAAAAAAATATATAAGTTGCTTATTAAACTGGGTCTATAATAAAGCATAGGGCGGCCTGAAGCCTTTATACATCCCTTTTCTGTATAGAATACTAAGCTATTAAAATAATACTGGTAATTGTTGGCATGTTTTTATTAATCATTGATTAACGTTAAAACATACATGTGGAACTGTGAATCCTTAGGTTGAACTGTATCTGTGGATGGCTGCCTTAGTTACTACCTGGGACAGTTGGGGATTTACTGTATATTTGCAAATATTTATATCGTGAAATATTCAGTCCAAGATTTACCTCCATGTATTAATTTATCCTATACAGTATAAAATGGCTTACGTAATAATCTTATTGTGTGAAGTTATACTATTTTCCACATTGTTTTTCATTTCAGTGTCATTATATGTTATATCATATGTTATTATATATATATGTTATTATCTTATTTATCTATGTGATGTTGCATCACATTACAACAGGCCAGTGTGTGCTGTGTTTTATTCATGGAAACAAACAGCAGGCTTCGTTTTGGTGTTTTAGCAGGACACTGGAGAGATAATGCTGTCAACACATTTATTTCAGCTTATATCAGTTTTAAACCTGTTCCTCACTTTATTTGAATTTACAGTAGCACAGCATACGCACGCGCACACACGCACGCACACACACACACACACACACACAATATACTGATTAAGGGTGTCCAGGCCTGTCATTAGACTGTGCGGTGTGGGGAAATGATGTCTCAGTAGACCTCCTGCAAAAGGCAGAGCAAGAGTTAAGACATTAATAGGCAGAGAAACAGCATCACTGTCTACCTCTGTGCTAAGCCTGGCAAGATCAAAAGCTGACTCTGAGAGGAGGGAGAGAGAGAGAGAGGGAGAGAGGAGGGGGGGAGGTAGAGAAAGACAGCAAGATATTCTGTATAGACACAGAGGAAGGGAGAGAAAAAGTCTTCCAGCGACAAGGAGACCGAGAGGAGAAGTTCTGAAAGCACAGAAGGGACAGGGAGGCAGGTAAAGAATAAATCGACAGGGAGGATAAATAGAAGACATTTCCCTTCTGCCACCTGCCTTATTGCTGACTTCAGATTATGTGCGTTGGCCTCGATGTCACCTTCTGTATGCCTTGTGAAACTCTTGAAACAAGGCAGGCATTCAACCTGTCTGGTCAGCACACTGACTACTGAGTCATGTTAATTGGAAATAAGCCTGCAGTATTTTAATGACGCAGGACCCATTTTGTACCATGACTGATTTTTTAAGCCACTGCAAGGCTCTTTAGATGGCAATGTCAATCTGCTGCTGTCCACCACCTTGGTCCAGACTGAAATATTTAAAAAACTATTTTAAGAATTGCCATGCAATTAAGTTCAGACATTCAGGGTCCTCCTCAGGATGAATTAGGTAATAATAACTTTGGTGATCCTCTGACTTTTCATCTACTGCCACCATCAGGTCAACATTTCAATTAGTCCAATACCTGTAAAACTTAAGACATTCCCATCAGCATCAGTTTTACTTTGTGTTTACTGCTGATCATCAAATGTTATCATGCTAACATCCTAAACAATGTCGATTTGGACTATTGAAATCCAAAACAGGATTGGCGATTCCCCCAGAATTGTTTTTTTCTCTCCACACCCGCCTACCTGCACAAGTCCAAAAAACGCAGCTACAACAGCCACAGTCTAGCTTACTGGCTAGTAACATGCAGCTAAAGACAAAGGGTAATGTTAGTTAATTGGTAGCCTTGCATCTCCAGAGTCGGAGATGAAACTCTGAGAAACTCAAACTGTTTATGCAAAGTACTCTTCTGTTATCTATTGGCTCTTATTGTGGCATTGCCAGCCCTGTTGAAAAATATAAAACGTAATCAAAATTTGAATTGAATCATAACCTTAAAATAAAAAGTCAAATCCAGTTGTGGATTTGGAGAATCGTGTTACCCACACTAAACAGAGCTGGTGAACTTGGCAAACATATCTTCTTCATGCTACTTAGCATTGTCATTGTGAGCATGTTAGCATGGTGTAGTTTGCATTGAACTCAAAGCAACAGAGTGACAGTTGCAATGGACTATCAGCAATAGTGGAGCCTCACAAAGCCGCTTTTGTTTCATAACGTGTCAAATAAAACTTTTTGGAAAGTCTAAAGTAAGATTTATTGTATTGTAAGAAAGCCTAACCAGTACCAAACTGTATCACTGTAAAAGCTCAAACTTCCCAATGTAGCACAATCAGTGTAATGTTATCAGTGCCATATTTCAAAGGCAAACTGCCCAAGTCTTTGTTTCATCAAAATAGAAATAAATGGTGTGAATAAAATTGAGAAGAGATAGATGGCATCCTGCAACACTTAACAGCTGCACACTTTCCACTACAACTGAATACGAATAATAAATATATTATGTATAAGTGCTTAAGTGCTCGCATAAAATGTGATGAATAGAGTATTGAATATCCAATCTAAGCATTTTAAAGGTAGACTCCAGGAGGGGTTCCATTATTTCTGAATTACCTCAATCCACTCTGCCAACGTTTTCTTAATTTGAGGAAGTGCACCCATTTAATCCTTTAAATAACATCTCCCACTAACATTTTTATGAAGCTTTAAACTGAAAGTATTGGTATGAAATCTATCAGTTTTAATAAGTCCTTTCATCCCCCCTTCTCCTCTGACTCCCTTTTCACCTTTTCTTCCACTTTGGGTGAAGAATCTATTATTTATGCTTTTCCTTCACTTCAACAAGTCAGGAAGTTTAACAGAAGTAAAGTAAAAACTGAGATGAGGCAACTCAATCTGGGTACACCTTTTCTGGGTTAACATTTGATTCTTGGAGAATACGCACCACAGGGATCCTTGAGGGGTCAAATAAGTGTTTACACAGGACTTCAGTGTGTAGGTACCTTTAAGGCAGGATCAAATACACATGAACTGAGAAGTACTGGAATGAGAGAAAAAAATGATGTCTGATAATTGAAGCATGCAGTCCCCTGAAGTTGAACCGAACCTGCAGCAGTCTGAGCACAGAGAGTGAGTGATTATCTCATGTTAAGAAGCATAATATCGGGAAAAAACATAATTCAGACAGCATTCCTCCCATCTGCTTAAACTGTATAGCACTTTCCATTTAAACAATAAATCATCTTTTATTGTGGGTGGCAAATTAAGCTGCCTTAGTTTGGTAGAGCTGTTTTTAAGGTTTTTGGGGTATAGGTCAATGAAGAGTGTCACGTCTCAAGTCAAGTTATCAAAGTCAAGTTGCAAGTCTCTCAGGTCTTTTAATGCCGACAATTAAAATGCAGTAATTTCATAGCATTAAAATGCTATGAAATAGGGATGTTTTGCTTAATTTTTTTTCATTGCTGAGACCAAATCATTTTAATACATATGCCCAAAAAATGAAAACAAATTTCAGCTATGTGTCTATTCAAGGCCTATCTGGCAGTGTATCAGGTCCAAGTCAAATGTCATGGCCTAATTTTCTTTTGTTAAATTCTAACTGAAGTCCAGGTGTGCAGCTTTGCAGCTCTGTGGTCCTTGTCTGTAAGAAGGATCCACATCTGGCAAGTCATTGTGTTATTTGTGTCATTGAATAAATTAAATTTATATTACTGATGTTATTCTGTAAAAAGAGCTGCATAGATTGACTTTTCTGTCACTGACATGAATTCAGTATATGTCACATAGGACAAATAAATAAATTAAGGACACCTTTAACAAGTATAACTTTTAGAAAACAGTAGAGGTCAGCGCTTCAAATATTTACAAGATTATTTTGGGCCGGTCGAGAGTTAATGACATGAAAAATTCATACTGTAATTCTGCTGTACACATTTTTAATCAGGCTTACATTGTTTTTCTAAGTTTTGCTTTATTTCCCTATTGTAGGAGTGAATGGTTTAATGTTTATTTTGCTGTTCGACACTCTGTTTCTGTAGCCGGACACATTGGTCACAAGTTACTGTTTAAATGTCATTACATTACAACAGTCACATCCTAAATTAGCAGTGTTACTGATCTGCTGCTCCAATTTGCATTTCGTTTGTTGAAAAGGGTTGACTTGATACTTAAAACTGAAAAAGACCTTGTAGTTTTCGCTCAAATCCCCTTTTGCTGCAATACTTTCCAAGGCTTCTATAGGGTTTTTATATCTTGCAATCTATTCTTTCTTTTCCTCAAAGGATGAATGAATGTCCGGGCCAGGATAATCTGTCCTGCCTTCAGTCTGTTGAGCCTGTGCTTTGTCCTCTCATACAGTTGTTATGGATGTTTCCTTACTCGTAGCTGCTGAGGCTGACGGAGGACAACAGGAGGAACAACCATATACGCACGCACGCACGCACATCTTTGGTTGGTGAAGTTGATCAGGGGCGACACTGCAGTTAGCCTTGAAGTGCTCTTGATGCTTGAGTGCATTTTCCTTGAGTCTGTTTTGAAGACATGGTGAACTTAGAAATACAGTAAGACACTGACATAAATAGATCAGCAAACATTAGCCACCTTATGTTGCTTCGACACTTTGAAATATACCTAACTACAATTCAGTTAGTTTCATGTTGTTCTCTGAGACACTTTGTTTATACATTTTCAGTATTTTACTGGAATCCTCTAAAATATATCACTGACCTCTCTGCTTAACCTCTACTAATAGAAAAACACTTTTACTTCTCTGTGGAGTTTCTTTTGCATTTGGAGGCAGTGTGTATGCCAGGCTAACAGTAGATAAAATTGTGGAAAAAATTCATTTATCTTAAAGTGCCCATATTATGCTCATTTTCAGGTTCATAATTGTATTTTGAGGTTGTATCAGAATAGGTTTACATGGTTTAATTTTCAAAAAAAACACAATGTTTTAGTTGTACTGCACATTGCTGCAGATCTTGTTTGCACCCTGTGTGTTTAGGTCTCTGTTGTAGCTACAGAGTGAGACATCTCACTTCTGTACTTCCTTTGTTGGGAGTCACACATGTGTAGTAGCTAGGTAAGATCACATCAGCTAGATAACTCACTCTCCAACTTTGGTCAGTACAAGGCAGGATTAGCTGGGAGACTTCTTCTAAACGAAGGCGCACTTGTGGAATACCTGCAGAACAGGGACATGGAAGTAGTTCTTTTGTAGATTCTGGTGAACTAGTGTGTGTTGTAGCAGTGTTTTGCCATTGAGAACGAGCTAGCACTAGCATGCTACGGTTAACCACCTCGTCTCGGCTAGTTACATAGAAAGCCGTGCAGATTTTGAACAGCTCACCCGGAGACTGAAGGCAGAAGACATTCAGAAACCTGTATCTCAAAACAGCATGGATGTTTTTTGTATGCGTGTGGAGAAATAACACCCCAAATCCCAGAAAAAGTGATTTTTTAATATTGGCACTTTATAGTTATGTAACTCACCTTCTTACTTTCCTTCCCATTTGTTTTGTCTCGCCAGGCAATAAAACACATGAGAGTACATTTTCTTTCAGTCAGTCCTTTTTTCTTTTATGTATTGTATTTGGATTACACAGAAACTTACAATTAAGTTGTACTGTCCCTTCTGAAATGTCACTGGTCATAATTTCACATTTGATGCTGGTTCATCACATCTAGCCAGAAGTAGAGTTTTTTTTTTTAGGATTGCATCGCAGGTGTAGGGTAGTTGGAAGGCCCACTCCTAGTCCAAACTTTATCTCCATGACTGCTAACTTAGGTTTTCTTGGCAGGCTTGTTCACTCTTTGCAGTAGTGTGTGCTTTGGTCAAATGTAGTCACATAAAGTAATTAACAAAATTCCTGTGTTTTGCACATCGACAAACAAGTGAACGTAACCTCTATAAGTATTCTTTCTTAGCAGACTTCTTTCCCTCAGAGATTAGTAGAGTGACAATCAATCAAGAGGATCCTGGTCTCTCACTTCCACTAATGGAATATTGACAAATGATGACGTTTGAAATGAGTGATGGATACCCCAAAAGGTACTAAATCTATAGACCCACTTGTTAACTGTCTGGCACATTCAGTGTCAAACGCTTTAAGTCAAACATTTGTCACAAGTGGGAAAATATCCGATTGACAGTGTGATTTTTGTGGGCTGAATCTGATTGGATTTTAGCGACACAAATAATGAATAAGCATTCAAGCCATAAGTCAATGATGTTCTTTACAGCATCCTGTATATGAATATATCAGAATGTGCATAATATTGTGTCCAAACATTTCACTAACCTATTCATTGCTCGATGCTGAGCAGCTAGAGTACAATGGTTTTGAGAGCTGAAAACAGCTGCTAGCAGTTGGAAACGGGGTTAAAGAGAGCATTGAGATGGAGCCATTCAGTACATTTACAGGCTGTGAGTGGAGCTTTAAAGCCTACACATACTGCCAAATGGCTTTCAGTATGACTACATATATAGCTGCCTAATACCTGTTCTCCTGATGCATTTTCTCACTGTGTACACCACTAAAATTGTAATGTACATACAAAATAAACACAGAGTGACAGAGTTAAATGTTACCAGATTAGCCTGCTTAGCTATAGTGTCCTCTGGCATTTAGCATCCATTGCTCCAGATCTTTCTCATTCTATATACTGTTTTACAAGTCCAACCTCTATTTCCTCCTCTTCGATCCTATATTGTCAATGACTAGGGTTTTAATGATTACATCTGGCGGTGCCACAAATTAATTCCTGCCTCTCTGGCAAAAAGCTGTTCCCCACCTGATTATGCAAAGCAGGCCTACATTCTCTCCCTTTGAAGTGGAGGAAAAACTGCTCAGAGATTCTCCCCTTGGGGAAACACTGCAATGTGAGGAACATCAACAAGCCAGAGTTCACACAAAGGTCAGCACCATGGTTAACCTCAAAGAAGCCCCACTTCATCTCCACATCTCGCTACTTTTAGGTTGTTGATTGTGAGGGTGGTGCAATGCTCTCACATCAGAGACTGATGCTACTTTTCAAAGACACGCAGAAATGCAGCAAAAGTGGGACAGCCAATAAAAAAAGCCATATAAATACACCCAATAATGCTCATGTGTATGGCCACGGAGCAGTTGCATGAAACCGGTGCAAGGCTCTTGTAGCACCTACAGTGAGGAAAATCAGTATTTGAACACCCTGAACATTTGCAAGTTCTCCCATTTAGAAATCATGGAAGGGTCTGAAATTGTCATCGTAGGTGCATGTCCACTGTGAGAGACAAAATCAAAAAAAAAAAAAAAATACAGCAATCACAATGTATGTTTTTTTTTTAACTATTTATCTGTATGATACAGCTGCAAATAAGTATTTGAACACCTGAGAAAATCAATGTTAATATTTGGTCCAGTAGCCTTTGTTTGCAATTCCAGAGGTCAAACATTTCCTGTAGTTTTTCACCAGGTTTGCACACACTGCAGAAGGGATTTTGGCCCACTCCTTCACACAGAGCTTCTCTAGATCAGTCAGGTTTCTGGGCTGTCGCTGAGAAACACGAGTTTGAGCTCCCTCCAAAGATTCTCTATTGGGTTTAGGTCTGGAGACTGGCTAGGCCACGCCAGAACCTTGATATGCTTCTTACAGAGCCACTCCTTGGTTATACTGGCTGTGTGCTTCGAGTCATTGTCATGTTGGAAGACCCAGCCTTGACCCATCTTCAATGCTCTAACTGAGGGAAGGAGGTTGTTCCCCAAAATCTCACAATACATGGCCCTGGTCATCCTCTCCTTAATACAGTGCAATCGCCCTGTCCCATGTGCAGAAAAACACCCCCAAAGCATGATGCTACTCATGGATGGTACTCATCATTCTTCTTCCTCCAAACACGGTTAGTGGAATTATGACCAAAACGTTTTGGTCTCATCTGACCACATGACTTTCTCCCATGACTCCTCTGGATCATCCAAATGGTCATTGGCAAACTTAAGACGGGCCTTGACATGTGCTGGTTTAAGCAGGGGAACTTTCCGTGCCATGCATGATTTCAAACCATGACATCTTAGTGTATTACCAACAGTAACCTTGGAAACGGTGGTCCCAGCTCTTTCCAGGTCATTGACCAGCTCCTCCCGTGTAGTTCTGGGCTGATTTCTCACCTTTGTTAGGATCATTGAGACCCCACGAGGTGAGATCTTGCATGGAGCCCCAGTTCGAGGGAGGTTGACAGTCATGTTTAGCGTCTTCCATTTTCTAATGATTGCTGCAACAGTGGACCTTTTTTCACCAAGCTGCTTGGCAATTTCCCCGTAGCCCTTTCCAGCCTTGTGGAGGTGTACAATTTTGTCTCTAGTGTCTTTACACAGCTCTTTGGTCTTGGCCATGTTAGTAGTTGGATTCTTACTGATTGTATGGGGTGGACAGGTGTCTTTATGCAGCTAACAAACTCAAACAGGTGAATCTAATTTAGGATAATAAATGGAGATGGGCATTTTGAAGGCAGACTAACAGGTCTTTGAGGGTCAGAATTGTAGCCGATATACAGGTGTTCAAATACTTATTTGCAGCTGTATCATACAAATAAATAGTTAAAGAATCATACATTATGATTTTTTTTGTGATTATGTCTCTCACAGTTGACATGCACCTATGATGACAATTTCAGACCCCTCTATGATTTCTAAGTGGGAGAACTTGCAAAATAGCAGGGTGTTCAAATACTTATTTTCTTCACTGTATTTCAGTGTTTCATAGGCTCACTCAGAACCACCAGCCATATATACTTGCGAGGCAGAAATAAGGGTTTTCACATAGAAGTGCCTTTGCAACAACATACTTTGTCAGTCTGTTATGTTCAAAAGGGTAAAAATATATGAATTATTGTGTGGCATTGTCTACAGTTACTTTCAAATACCTTTCGGCTTCTGGTCTGAGCAATCACAGCCTGATGAAAAACTACAACCCTGCAATGAAATACTCTACTTTTCACTCAAGTGTGACACATGAACAATCCACCCGGGTAATGAGCCACTAAAAGAGATGAATCTGCCATCTCAATCACCCTGAAGGGAGGTGTAATGACAGATGGAAGATTATTGCTAGTAAGACTTGAAGCATGTGTTAATTCAGAATATTACAATGTAAGAAGGGAATCGCAGGGATGAAGAAAGAGAAACTGTCAATTTTTATCATTACTGCTCTTCCTGGTTATTAAACTAATCTTTCAGACAGGAACCGTTTAGCCTCCTGTTGAGCATGTAATGTTGTTGTGTTGACATTTAAAATAGTGTTATGGCACTTAGATGTTAAAAAAACAAACATAGGACAATAAATGCATCAGTAATACATTGTTCAGGTATAAACTTTTAAATATTCAGTGGTGGCTCAAATCAAGAGGTAATCATATTATAATAAAAGCAACCTGATTTAATTACTCAAGGCTTCAGGAGATGGATATTCTGAATTTGAGTTTCTGTGATGCCAAGTCTTGTAATGCCATCTCTCATTCTCCAACTACCACTCACACCATAAGCTCTCACTCCTAATAGAATACACTGTGAATTCATTTTAATATTAAACTCTTGCATCACAGCATATTACAGTCTTATAGTATTATCAATTTTATTATACCATGTGGACACACTGTTATTAATGTGAAGCACTTAAAAAACATTTTCAGTCGATATCATTGAATTGTACATCTGCAGTGTCAGTACTTTCTGTAGTTGCCGTAAACGATAAATCATAACAATAAATAAAAAGGGGTGGGTTGCAGAGTGTAAAAAACACAATGAAACCTGCGATTATTGATTGTTTTTGCCATTTGGGAGCAGCAGAAAAAAACTGTTGTTAACACAACACTGGTACACAAATGTGAATTAGTACGTTAGTCAGTTTGTGTGAGTGAGTCACATGCCAGTTCCATAAGGTACTTTGCATCTTAACAGAACCCACAGGTGACAAATGTTGAACAAAGCAAATGTGTATGTTTAGCCACTTGCTTCCAAATATGTTTTCTGCACAGCAGGGTACACGCTATTTCCTTCTTCTGATCCGAGACAAAAACATGGGTCCCCAGGTCTTGCCGGGTTGAGGAACCACTAAAATGCCAAGTCTGTGGCGATAAGAGGACAAAGTGCCATTCTCTGGCTGCAGGGATGGCTTGTGAGGTGTTTGTCCATGACCAGGGTGAGCAGGGCTAAATGTAAAGTATTTTGCTAAAGGAATGGCAATCTCCTCCCACAGGTCTTCGGGATCAGCCTCTGGACAGTCATTTAGCACTGTCTCAACCACAGCACAGTTTTCAGAGCTGGACAGAGTGCAAGTTGAATAGACCACAGCGCCCCCTGGACGCACCGCTGACAGTGCAGACCTGTAGAGAGTATATTGCACTTCATTAGAGAACTTCCTCGATATTATACATTAGACATTTTGTGGCTCCAGAGAGAGCTGTGTGAAGTCTGACAAATTGCCTCAAGTGATTGGCACTTGGTTCGGCATCGGTTGGGTCTGAGGACTACAAGTTTGAATATGGGTAAAAAACTCTGGGGCTGCGGAGTTAGAAAAAAAGTAAGCGCCCGCTCCTCAGCTCTGTTTGAGGCTCAGCTCTGCTTGAAGCACAACACTAGCTAAACTGTTGAGTTGCATTGTCGGTAATGTAGGCACCAGATTTTGAAAAGAAAGAAGAATGTGTGGAACAAAAAAGACATTATCTCTGGTTCTTTACTCTTTGAAGAGTCTAAATTATCACTTCACACAATTCTACAAAGCTGAATTATATTAAGTTGCATACACCTCCAATATACTGTATATGTCTGTCGAGTTTCACCTCCCTCAACACAGTAAAAGATACAAGTGCTCTTTGTTGTTTTCAGTAGCTCTGACATTCAAATGTTAATAATCTGAATTGACAGATGAAACTGTCATCCAACCTTATGTTATTTCACTTTATAGCACTACACTTGTAATTGTGATTAATTGTGATCAATTTCTATATAGTATTTACATTGTGGGTACACAATGGGTGCAACTGTACAGTGCAGTGGAATATTTTTTTTTCCTACTTTCTTCAGACATTAATGGGTATATCACATGTCCTCAGAAATAACTGAGTAATGAGGAAGATAGTAGAGTACCACAAGGGTAACACATAGCAAACCCTTTTGTATGTTGGGGATTGGACTAACCTAAGCAGTTGAGCCTGGAGCGCAGGCAGCCTGGCTCTTTCCTTCAGTCTCTGCTCCCCCTGCTGGCTGCTGCAAGAATACAACCAGCTCCTGTCGTTAGAACATGGAGCATCGACTAAAACCTGCAACAGAGAGAGCAGGAAATGTGAGTAGTTCAGAGTCTGAGTCAGAGTTCAAGAGTGTACTGTAAAGTGTACTGTAATGGCAGCGGGAGACTGGATCAAAGAAGAAAAGCAAAAAGTAAAAAGTGAGAAAATGTAAATAGTTAGTTAAGGTAAAAGCAGTACATATTTTCCCCACATAAACTCTGATACTTTACACCTCAGCTGAAAATGTTGCAACAAATCTGTCCTCTATACAATACAGCTTGAATCTGTGCAGTCTTTTTGTACAACTATACTGCCTTTCAGTCTTTGTTCCCACTGTGTCTCAACCCTTTTCATTCTGAGCTTTCCTTTTTTCTATGTTTTGGTCCATTATCAGTCACTTTGAGTCCTTTGAAACCTCCCGGCCATGTGTCTGCCTCTTCTTGGTTCCTATTTTGAATAAACGGTTTTCTTCTCTTCCACTGGGCTTATTAGCTTCTGTTCAAAGGCTCGCTGTTCTCATTCATTTCTAACAATGGCCTTGAAAAAAAACTCAATTGTTGGACACTGAAGAAGAAATCAGTCACATGCTGTTATAAACAAGACTCCCGTCACCTTGTCATATGTTCCTGCTTCACTTTGACCAAAAGACCGTCCATCTTGTGCAGACACAATCACTCTGCTGATTAGTGACTGAGGCAGAAAAGACTCCAGCGTTTTGGCCAGCCAGTCCTGTCTGTGAGGGTCTGGTTCATTACAGCAGAGAAGTGCTGGAACACAACACAGGGCAGCATTATTTGTTACCAGTATTCAATGCAAATAAGCTATGCACAGCAGACAATAAACAACCTAGATTCAACTTCAGGAACATGTCATTTTTTTGTGCTATCAACACCCCTTACTAATACAGTAAGTTATGATTTAATGTTATTTCAATCTAATTAAGTATACCCATTAATATACAGTATTAGCTAAATGAGTTGATAAATAAGAATATTATAAGTATCACTATTTAAAATGTAACAAGTTATAACTTGATGTACAGTATACACTCAGCAGCATTATATTAATCTTATTTTATTTTCTACTGCGTTGTACTAAATCCACTTTCTTATACCCCTTTGCATGATAATAAATAAAATCTAACGTTTGCAAAGTCCTTTGAAAACACTTGTATTACCTGGGGTAGCACACTGTGTTATGGCTAAAGCTTTTCCTCCAGGGGCAGAGCAAAGATCCAAAACCTTCTCCCCATCTCTGACTTGCAAAGCCAGAACTGGAAGCAGGGAGGCCGCATTCAGGAGGTAGTACTGCTTCAGCTGGCCCGGCCTGTGAGCCTGAGAGGGAAACCGCCGTGGATATGGATGGATGTAACATTGTAATGTAGGACAAGGCAAACTAAGAGAAGGCTCTGATTGAAGGTCTTGACAGAGCTCATAAGAGATGTTGTCAGGTTGAAGATGGGAGTCATTAGGAGTGTACTTGGGGATGTCGTCAGGTGGCAACAGAGAGCCTGCTTGGTATTTAGAATTTGACAGTGTTTGCGGCAGCAATGTGGAAAAGCCCTGTGATTGGAGAATCTGTGTGATGCCTGTCACAGTGGTGAAGCGGTTGAGCATGACCCCATACTGCCAAGAGTGAGGGTCCAGGAGCACTGCTCTGCAGGAGAAGAGCAATCCCGATAAAGGAAGAGTACAAACCGTGTCTGTCTGGATGCTGCAATATTAATTTCAGAGAAAATTTACCTTGCAGAAGGCCACAGGTCTCCAAGTTCCTGACTGTACTGCTGGTCAAAGCGCTCCAGTACTTGCTGACATGAAGATCTTTCTTTTCTGTGCCTTTTTGTTACCTATTACAAACAGAATGTAGTGAAAATGTTATCTAAAACCACTGGAAGAGGAATATGTACATTCTAGTTTAAAGTGAATTTCCCCATTAGGTTTATAAACACAGGCTGGAGGGGAAAAAAACTGCTGTCTTTTGTCTTGTACCCTCGTTACTTCTGATGGATGTTGAGTGCAAAAGCTGTCCTGATAAATATTATTACAGGTATAGTTAATAAATATATAAAGTTTAAATGGCTAAATGTAACATGAGTGCTCTATAAACTATTCCAGATGAACTGATCTGATGCAACTGGGCCAAAAGAAAGGCAGATGGCTATAGATTTAATTTAATACAGTATTCCCTGTTCTTGTTTATTCCATCTCCGGTTGTAAACGCTGGCTATAATAATCACAAGACAAAAAAAGTTGCAGCCCTACTTGGTCCAAATATACATTTGTTAGAATGGGGAACATGCGTCCACATTAGAGCCAGCCAAATACATTAACTAACTACCTCAACTAGCTTAGGGGTTGTTGCTGCAGCAGCAGCTTGTTGTCTCGTCTGTGAAAAGTATCAAGAGCTCGGATGAATAACCTATCAGTACCATGATGCAGATAATTAAATGAACATTATTAGTTTTTTTGACAAACAATTACTAAACCAGACGCTATTAACTTTGTTGGTCTCAAATCTATGATGTCATCAAGTATTTAGTCTGGAGCTGATCCATATAAATATAAATGGGAAAATTAGTTTATAAACCCACAGAATGTTTTTTGTTGTTGTAAAAAAAAATTAGCTTTATTTTATTGTTCTCAGTTCTGAAACAGAAAGTGTGGCCATATACTAAGAACATTCCTTAGGGTCCTTATAACATCTTTCCCAATTAATTTTCTATGGAGCAGTTCCCCACTTTTAGCACTCTTAACTTTTTTGGTTTGGGAACGCTACTGTAACGGTACATCATCCTACGCATTACCCCATCTAGTGGGCAAAGAAAACAAAATCTTTTTCCTAGCGTTAGAGTTAGCCTGCCTTAAATTTTTATATACACACACACACACACACACACACACACACACATATATATATATATATATATATATATATATATATATATATATATATATATATATATATATATATATATATATATATATATATATATATATATATACATATACACACACACAATGTGGCATACACATTGTATAACATGTTTGTAAAATTTGCAACAAAAGAAAAAAAAGTAACCGGATATTTTTCCCTGACGAACCTGTAGCGTTACGAACACATTTGGCCAAACTTTTAGGAACTAGCTAGCTAGCTAGCTACTGGGATTTAAAGTCAAACAAGCAGTCATTGTAAGTATACTTTATCTGATAAAATAAAGAGCCTTTAAAACTAAAAAAAAGATTAGATTAGAGTAGCTAGCTTCACGCTATAACCTTATGTAAAATGTGTAATTTGACAGTAGCTGTGACAGAAAGGGGCTGAAAGCCAGCTAACTGCTTTCGAAAGCTTCTCCATGTACGTTGTGTTTACCTTGCTATGGGGAGCTCCTCCTCGCTCGTTCAGATATAAAAACACGTTGGGACCCGTGTGACAGTTAACCGACCACCACACAGCTGTTGGCTTTGGAGTTTTGAAGCAAAGTATCCTCCGCGCACTGCAAGGCTGGTGTATTATGTACATATATTTAGCCATTCGGATATGTATTTTACTTTGACATGTCCAATTACATTTATTATTACTGTTGAGTTTCTTTGACGCCCTGCCACAGACTGTCGATTAAAGCACCCTCCACGGTCACACGTACGTTGGTAAAATCCGTCCTCCACTCAACTCTGAACGTCTTTCTTCTGGTTCCCCTTCGTACACACCATAGACCGTTCAGTCTATGGTAGACACATTGGATTCCCAAAGCAAAACCATTATATATATACACGTGTGTGTGTGTATATATATATATATATATATATATATATATATATATATATATATATATATATATATATATACACACAGACTATATTTTGTTACCTATTGTTTGCCCGGGTACATAGACTGTATATTATTATAGTCCGTGTTGTTCTTCTTCTCTAGCTACGTCATTGGCTAGCCAGACGCAAGTTACCAAAAACATTCCACTGAAAATAGGTTTATGCTACAAGGGAAACACTTTTAATATTTTTATTTAATATTTCGCGATAATATTTTCTGAAATCAAAATACTTAAGTTACAAACCGTTGCTGGACAACAGGTGACAAAGTTTTTCTTTAGGTGTAGCTAGCTACCTCAGCACTATGCAAGGTAACGTTAACTTATTAACTAGCTAATAACTTAACTTTACCTTGCACAGTGCTGAGGTCAGAGGAGGGCTCGGCTAACGTTGCTGCAATTTTAGCTAGCTAAATAGCTTTATAGCTAGTTAGCTACATTTGTGACAAGCATGTCGAGTCTACTTGAGTAATACAGACCACAGGTGATCCTTAAACTTGAGCTATTCTTTATGTAGTTCATTAACTAGGATTGTTGACAGACAAATAATTAAAATAATCAATAAATAATAAAAACAATTCTGTGAGGCTACATCATACCTATGGAAACTTAGGTAGTCTAGATCGACGGCAGTTCATTTACTGGATAATCACCGCAAAATGCAGCGGCCTTGGAAAAAGAAAACTTTTTTTACGGCATTTACTATCTAACTGCCACATTTTGGGAAAATAATTGGCAGGGATTTGCAATGGACCAAATATACATGGCAATAAACTGAGCAAATGACATTTAAAGGTCTCATGGCATGAAAATTTCACTTAGGGTTTTTTTTTGTATTAATGAGATATCCTCTAAAGCTGCAGACATGGCAGATACTAAGAAAAGCTCATTGTGGGACTGGCTATAGCAGCTGTAATTCTGCATTAAGGCTGAATTTTGGGAAAGAGACTTCAGATATGTTATTAGGGGACCACTAAGGTCTATATAAAAACGTCCAAAGAGCACCATGTCATGGGACCTTTAACCATGTATCCAGCTAATTGAAATACCTCATGTCAGTGTATTGTGTTAACAATTAACTTCTTGTAATATTGTATATTTTGCAGGGTCTGAATGTTACCCTAGAACAAGTTCCTTCCTGAGAACATTCTGCAGCTCCACCGTTGCTCCGGCCGGAGATGATTGGAAATGCAAACAACCCGGGCTGTTTTCATCCGGAAGTGTATTTGTGTGAAGGGGCCGGACTTTAACTCCGCAAAGTGAATCAACTTACAAAAACAACCCCCACTGCCATTTACAAATATACAAACACATGATGAATTAAACATTTTACTTCTGTTGGTTGTATTTTTAACAAAAACATTTGATTAAATATACAATATAATGGCAAAACCATTATTTAAAATGAATTGTGTTTGCCAGAGTTTCTTACATTAGCGGATTCACAATCTTAAACACCAATGAACAGGAATGGGCAACACAATAAACATCATTGCATTCAAGGGCATCTCAAACAGCTAATTCTCATTATAATTGTGATGTATCCCATTGCTGTATCCCACTGCAAATGCCTAATGGATTTACATGGCAAACAGAATGAGGAATGCAACCATCAGACAGAAAAGACCCATAGCTTCAGACAGAGCAAAGCCCAAGATGGCATAAGAGAACAGCTGCTGCTTCAGAGAGGGGTTCCTGTTGAGAAAGAGAGACGCAACTGAGACAAATTGGAGGTACAGAACAAAGTGTTAGGCTGTTAGACAATTCAGTGAGCAGACAACCCAAGTGGCTTCCAAGATTCCCCATGAAGGACTTAATACATGTTGATCAAATAGTTATATCAATAACCCTGGAAAAAAAACTAATTGACACTCAAAGTCAACATTCTTTTCAATGAAATTAATTTCTTGACCACGTAAACATTTGGACTCATGTAGGCTATGTCTTTTAGTTTCATAGTTATTGCATAAAAAAAAGGAAGTGTGTTGAGAAGTTTTCCAAATTCACTGCCCTCTGCTTAATTAAACCATTGCCACTTTTCAGTTTTAGAACACTAATATTACTCTTCCTGCCATTATTATATTATGTCCAAAGGTTTGATAACCACATTCCTCTCAAGGCAATTAGTTTATTATACAATCATTATATACCAGCAGAAAACACACTACATAGATATAAATGGTATGTGAATTTATTTTTTTCTTCGTTATTTCTAAGCCTTTGCTTCAATGCTTCATCTTGCCATCACTACTAATGAATTGTTCTTTGACCAAAACCTTATGTCCAACTAATAAAATAAAAATGTATTGATAGGTTTTCACGACTGTTTAAATAGAAACATGCAATATCCTCCGCCCCCCCATTTGGTGGATATGTGTTAAATTTACCTGGCGTAGCCGATAATAAGACTACCGAACACTGTTCCAATTCCAGCTCCAGATCCAGCCACTCCCACAGTGGCAGCTCCTGCTCCAATGAACTTTGCAGCAGTGTCAATGTCCCGGCTCACAGCACTAGTCTGGAACCCCCGCAGAGCCACCTGCTGCTGGGAGGCTACAATGCTTTGAGGTGCCAGGAGTGAAGCAGTCTGACATACAAAAAAAATGAGTAAGGTTAGTACAAAACCAAACCATACAGGATTAAAAAGCTGCACTAAAACATTTTCTGCTAGATGTAGAAATATCCCTGACTTTTTCTTGTCACATGTTTGCACAAAATAATATCTGCAGCGGTTTGCAAGTGTTGCTGCTCAATGGCAGGTCCGATCTGCTCGATGCATTTATCATAACTTCTAATTCTATCCTAACAACTCACAGGTCTGTTGTACTTGTTGGAGAAATGAAAATCTGTCTGTGTAAAATGTAGTATCTTTGTTGGGTAGCTACGTTAAACAATGTTTTAATATGCAGCTTTGGGCATTTGTCTTGAGTACTGTATTTTGTGTAATATTAAAAATATAAATCAAAGCCCAACTTTAAAATGTACATTACAAGGTTTTACAAATACTTAATTGTATACTGCAAGTTATCCTGCATTAAAATGTATGTTTTTATTGGAATGGGAATGCAAAGCAGATTATTGGAGCTTTGATAGCTTCACAGTGTCCCTCCTCTGTGAACACTTAAAGTCAAGAAATGCGTTATAATTCCCAGTACAGATAGTTGCCTACTTCTGCTTTCCTGGCATCTGAGACTACTGCTGCTGAGAGTGGTCTGTACAGTGCCCGAGATCCAGCACGGACCTGTATCAAGAGATGAAAAACATTTAGTTGAGACAGCTGTGCTCTCGTAAGATGCTCCACCACCACATTATATTGACATCTGTCTGTAGCTTACAATTTACTAACAATACACCTACTCTGCTCACAACAGCATTACAAACATGTGGATTTATCTGGATTTGTCATTCAGCATGTAGTAAATATAGTCTAAGGTGGAAGAAGTATTAAAATAATTTTACTTAAGTAAAATCAGCAATACCACAGTATAAAAATACTCCATTACAATGTAAAAGTCCCGCGCTCAAATTGTCACTTAAGCAAAAGGACTCATAATGCAGAGAGGCTACTGGCAGTGTTATACTATTACAATATTATTAAATCATAAGTGTTGATATTATTAAATGTAAGCAGTGCTTTATTGTTGTTGGTCATGGTCGAGATACATGCAACTACTTTGGTAGTTTAATCTGCAACAGTGGATCTTTTTTTTAAACTAAAAAGTATTGTATGTTATTAATTTGAAAAGTATCTATAGCTCTTAAATGCAGTTAGGTGAAAAAATAACAAAGCATACAATGGAAATATTCTTAGTACCTCAGAATTGTACTTAAGTACTTACTTAGTACGTAGTATTGTTGGTAACGTTAAATTATAGCTAGAATCCAACTGTGACCATTATAGTATTCTGGATTAATTAAAACAGCTCAGCTTCTCAATTACCTGCATTATAGACTTTTAAATGTGGATAATAAGAATTCATATTAGCTTCAAAATGGGGATAAACTGTTTCACACGTGGATACAATGGACAGGCTGAGCTTTGCCTGACAAGAATCTAAACAACAAGGACGTCCTTGCAGGTGTGAACACTAGCTGACTTTAGCAGATGGTCAAAGACGGCTACATGGCTGAATGCTAGTGTTAGCGAGCTAAACTGCTGGTTGTTAGCCCTGGACACAGACTGAGCTTTTTGCACACAGTCATGATTAAGCACACTGCCAAAATGCATGTTATCTCCATTCATTAAAGCAAACTTAACTCACCAAAGAGGGCGTGGAGACGAACTTAGCACAGGCGTACATCACGATGGGACGAAGTGGTCAGGTCAACCAAAGAAGCTGGCGTTGATTCAGTATCTGCAGAAACCAGTACAAAAATAAAAATGCACAAATTCGTTGACTCTGTAACTGCTGATTTACACGAGAAAGTACAAAGTGTATACATGTAATGCTACGTGAACACAGAAGTAACGTTAAGGTCAAGATTAGCTGCAAACCGAACAGTCTCGCTAAAAACAAGCTAATTGTACAATTATAATAGTTGAGCAAGGCTTTGGGTAATATAGCTATAAAAACACCGAGATACCAAGAAGAGTCGCAATTAAATGTTTAACTCACACAAGTCGTGACAGGGGAGGTTAGCACTCACCGGTTTGTAGTAGAGGTCGAAGACACGAGAAACATGCGCATGCGCTATATCATGTTAGAGGGTTGATTTCCGGTTTCCTGATGCGAGGAGCCCATCATGCCCATTTCTTTAACTGTCTATGATCATGCCAGCAAAGTACTATGGAAAGCCAAACAGTCCAAATACACGTGATTTCTCACACGTAAACAACACGTAAACAACACGTAAACAACGCGCAAACAACGCGCAAAATACACGTAAACAACGCGTCGATTTTTCACACGTAAAATACACGTAAACAACACGTAAATTACGCGTATACGACGCGTAAACAACACGTAGACAACACGTAGACAACGCGTAGACAACGCGTAGACAACGTGTTGTTTACGTGTTAATTTCACGTGAATTTGAGCCATTTGGTCACTTCTCCATTTTGAATGGGTGAGCGTCCTAAGCTCCCATTGGCTGCTGAGCAGTAGGGTCAAACCATTTCTGTAAGCCTGGGGAGGGGGTCGCCTGCCAACATTCAACATGCAAAGGATCCTCTCACTTCTTTTCTTTCTCATTTCTTCTTTTTTGATTTACCTTTTAAAAAAAATATATTAATTTAACTCAATGAATTTACTATTCAATTATAAACTATTTTCATCAAGATAACATTACCGCCTTTTGCTACACTGCTGCCTTTTTGTTTAAGTGTAGCATTTTTTATTTCTTGCACATACAGTAGTTCCTGGTTATTTAGCTGTTGTATATTTTTTTCTGTACAAGCTTTCTTTATATATTTGCAATTGGTTAGTGTGTATATACTTTGAGAAATAATAGCTTTTTTTTCTACAACTATTTAGCTTACTATTTAACTTACAAACTATTTTGCTGCAAAAAGGATGGATGAGATGGACCTGCATGTCTACATAGGGCCGCTAATCTTAACACACACACACACAGGTCCTTAGTCAAGTCTGGATCTAGGCTGAATCCCATTTCTCTATCTTACCCCTACCCCTTACCCCTACCCCTTGGCCCTTGAAACCAAGGGGTAAGTGCTAGGGGTGAAAACATACCCCTATGAAATGGGACACCACTTGGTTACATCACCATACAGTATTGATCACAAACTTCCAAGATGCAATACATGTGCATACACATGTATCATGTATACATACATATACACTCTGTATACATGGTGTGTTGTATATCTGTTTTAGTTATCACTTTTTTGAATGTCAAAAACATTTTGTTAACAAAGATCTGTCATTATTGCCGATAAATTAAACATAACAGGCAAAAACATTACATAAAATGATGTTACAGAACCATTATCAACTATTAGAACCATACCTAACATGTCACACACATAAAAAAGGCACTCATATGTGTAAAACTAACAAAAATACACACAAGACCACAAACAAACAAATTAACTACAGCTGTTCTGATATTCCAGACCAGTCTGATGCCTTTTGGCCTCACATTTCATCAGTGTCCCATATCAAAACCAACAACAATATACAAGTGCATGAACAGGAATTAATTACAAATGATTACAATGATACAGTACAAATGCAATAATGATAATGTGTGTTTACAAGTGAGGTCGCGTCCACACTTCGTTTCAAGGGGTATACACCCCTCGATCTATCCTATACCCCTCGGTCGTAATAAGAAATGGGACACCACTAGGTCCCGCGTGAACGCACAAAACCAAGGGAAGGGGTAAGGGAAGGGGTAAGATAGAGAAATGAGATTCAGCCCTAGTCTTTGGGATGCAGAGATCCACAAGTAGGCCTACTTGATACAAGAATATTATTACCCACATATGCAGCACCTTAAAAATAATATTTATAATAAATCTCGACTTTAGTAACGAAAAACATAATGACAGAGCTTGAATAAAAACAACTAGTGTCTTCACTAAATAAATGTAGTCTTTTTTCATTGAGAAGAGGAAAAATTCAGATATTCACACACTTTGTGATCAATAACAGGCTGTTTCTTCATCCTAAGATTTGGCATTCACAATTACAGTAATCTGCTTCATTTTAGGGATTTAGTGAAGGCGGGTCATTTTCTATCCGGTGGACAAGGGTTGTGTACACAAAGGACCACAACACCATGGTTAAGTTGCCTGCAACAGACTTACACCTGTTCAGTCAAGCCGTTTTTTAAAAATTGTGTGTGAGTTAATCTGATGAAGTATAATGTAGGTATCCTGAGGCTCTGAGGCTCTGGAGTATTATCTAAAAGGCCGCACAGTACATTTATTTTTGCTGCATTGGTATTTGAACTGAACTACTACTTCTTCATTGAAGTTTTCTTCCTACAATGTAAAGGAACATTGATGGGTTAGATAGATAGATAGATATTTATTGATCCAAATAAAAATGGGAAATTACGTTAATACATATACATGAAATAATAATAGGAATAAAATAAAAAGAACAAATATTTGAATATATACAGGATGGGAAGAAATGTGCAACTGCTTAAATAATATGCTAAAATGTAAATAAAGCAATTGTGCAGGTTGCACTTAGTGCAGATGTGTGGTGTCCAAAAGTCTGATCTATCACCCAGTGATGACATGTTAAAGAGTTTTATTGCCTGTGGTATGAATGATTTCCTGTAGCGGTCCGTGCAACATCGAAGCTGTCGGAGCCTCTTAGAGAAGCTGCTCCTCTGTTGGACCAGTGTGGGGTGGGAGAGGGTGGAGTTGCTCCTCTGTTGGACCAGTGTGGGGTGGAGAGGGTGGTCGGGGTTATCCATGATACATAACAGTTTGTTCAGTGACCTCCCTCTCCACCACAGCTTCAAACGTGTCCTGTTTGCAGCCAATCGGAGCCAGCCTTCCTGATCAGTTTGTTCAGTCTGTTTGTGTCGCCGGCTCCGATGCTGATGCCCCAGAAGACGCGGAGGAGAACAGAGCGCTGGCCACAACAGACTGGTAGAAGATCTCCAACATCCTGCTGCACACACTGAAGGATCTCAGCTTCGTCAGGAAATAGTTTCCTCATCCCCTTCTTGTAAACAGCAGTGCTGTTGATCTTCCAGTTCAGCCTGGCGGTAGTCCTTAAGGCCAGATGGAGTCGACTTCTTGGGGACCGGGACAAGGCAGGATGTCTTCCACAGCAGTGGTACCCTCTGCGGGCTGAGGGTTGTGCTTTTGAGCCGTAAAATACTAATTTATATGTTTTTGTTTAGGGTTACACACAAAAACATAGAAAAATAGGGTCCAGGTAAAAAAAAGACTAAAGTAGTTACCCTTTAATAAAGTCTTTCTAACTATCTATCTACACTATACTTTTAACAAATGATTTATTTCTCATAGTTAGTTGAGACTAGCCAATTGCAAATATATAAATTCAATTCAATTTTATTTTAGTATAAAATCATAAGAGTTATCTCAGCACACTATACAGATAGAGCAGGTCTAGACCACACTCTACAATTTACAAGGACCCAACAACTCCAGTAATTACGCCAAGAGTAATCATTTAGTGCAATAGTGGTGAGGAAAAGCCATTTAGGGAGAAACCTGGGCCAGACCCAGGCTTTTAGGTGGTGTTTGATGGTGCTGGTTGGGGGTGTGATAAACAGTGGCAGTAGTAGTCACAATAAAGATAATGGCAATGACTAGAAACAGTACAATAAAAGCTTGTACAGAAAAAAACATACAACAGCCAAATAACTAGGAACCACAGTACAATATGTGCAAGAAAGAAGAAAAAAATGCAACAATCAATTGTGCCTCCCTTGGAATGCAACTGAAAAATCATTTGGCACAACGTAAACATCCCCCTACAACAATCTGCTAGGATTGGAGTGTTTAATGGATGGTGTTAAAGCTGGAAGGTCCCCTAAAAGGCAGTGCAGTGTAGCAAAAGGTGGTAATGTTATCTTGATGAAAATAGTTTATAATTGAATAGTAAATTCATTGAGTTAAATTAATATATTTTTTTAAAAGCTAAATCAAAAAAGAAGAAATGAGAAAGAAAAGAAGTGAGAGGATCCTTTGCATGTTGAATGTTGGCAGGCGACCCCCTCCCCAGGCTTACAGAAATGGTTTAACCCTACTGCTCAGCAGCCAATGGGAACTTAGGACGCTCACCCATTCAAAATGGAGAAGTGACCAAATGGCTCAAATTCACGTGAAATTAACACGTAAACAACACGTTGTCTATGCGTTGTCTACGTGTTGTTTACGCGTTGTTTACGCGTTGTTTACGCGTAATTTACGCGTTGTTTACGTGTATTTTACGTGTTGTTAACGTCTGAAAAATCGACGCGTTGTTTACGTGTTGTTTACGCGTTGTTTGCACGTTGTTTGCGCGTTGTTTACGTGTTGTTTACGTGTTGTTTACGTGTGAGAAATCACGTGTATTTGGACTGTTTGGCTTTCCATAAAGTACAGCATACCATGACTGGAAATAACAGCCTCCAAAATTACCCACATGTTAAAACAGCACCTTTAGCAAAGTCCCAGCAGAAAGCTTTACAAAGTTGATTTGCTATATGGATATAAAAAAATATTATTTTATTATATAAAAAAAATCAATATCAGTATTGCCCTCAAAACTCTGGTCAGTATTTATTTCACTGTATGTTTACGTAACCGTACATTTCAATGGCTGTTAGGTGGTGACTTTATTGGCTGTTAGGTGGTGACTTTATTTATCTTTTAAGAATATTTTTTAGCAGCTTAAGCGGTCATATTTGCTCTAACTGAATGTGAATATTATTAGCTGTGATAGGCTTTAGTTAGTCATAGCCAAGTTATTTCATGTAAGGTTGATGTGCTGGATGTAGGCCTACCACTCATTGTTCACACATTAGCAGGGATTTGACTACAACCACACTGAATATGCCTGTAAGACCTGTTTTTCATGTAGTCACACGTTACCTTGGCAAGTACCTTTTATACAAGCATTTATGATCTGTGGGTAAATCAAGTGATGTTTGATCAAATCTGAGCTAGTCCTCACAATCCTCAACTACCGTGTGTAATATTTACAAGTATTTCTACAATCTGTTACCTTGGATATTTTAAGAAGCACATGTCCAAACAATCCTTACATTTGCTGTTTCATGTGGATACAGATCCACATGAAAACAAGAAATCAATGCGGATTTCCACGAAGAACAAATACAGAATAAAATCAAAATCAAAAATACAAACAGTCAGAGATTACCATGGTATACATGTTTTTTTGTTTGTTTGTTTTTTAAAGTGCTCATATTATGCTTTTTGGCTTTTCCCTTTCCTTTATTGTGTTATATATCTTTTGTTCATGTTATAGGTTTACAAAGTGAAAAAAACCAAAGTCCACCCCTAAGGGACTTACCATCTCCAACAGAAAACATTGTTCACAAACTGCTCCAAACAGCTCTATTGTAGTCTAGCCTTTACCTCCGTGATGAATGTGCGTCACTTTTTAACACACGTTATAATGTTCGCCTAGCTGCTAGCGTGGCACGCCCTCATGCTCTGCAACTAAAAGCTACCTGTGCTGACCTAGCTGCTGTGCATGTACAACCTCTAAATGCAATTGTGTAACTGAAAAATGAGCATAATATAAGCACTTTAATTAAATTAAATGAAGTCCAAGTCATAATATAGCAAAATACATCCCTATGTCTAAGAAATCATATTTGCTCTTGATGAAGTGATCAATGTGAAATTGGTGAACAATATTGTAAAATCAAGACAGCTTGACAGCTGAGACAAATATTAACAGTCGATTAAAAATAAGCCAGGCACAATTACATTATTAGTATAAATAGCCTATACTATATCCCGATTCTTTTTTGTGTTTATTGTTTATCTATTCACATTTCTCACATCAGGGACAAAGCAGAAAATAGGCTACATTTTAATGTTGGACACACCCATTCAATGATTTTCAAAAGTTCAACTGCGATGTAAGACCCAAAAGCCACAAGGGGGCACCAACACACCATGCAGAGTCTGTGATATAAACTGGACAGTGACATTCATAGTGTCTGATGAAACACGTGAAAAAAAATGCTGAATGCAAGATTAAAATGTTAAAACAAATGCAGAAATAAACAGAACGGTCTCCAGTTTACAACTAAATGCAAGGAATTATGGTTTTGTTTCAGCAGCCTTCATTTTTCATACAAGTGGAACGATGGATGATAAATGCAATGCACCTGCGTAGAATATGCATGTGTGTATTGCATTTTCACTATCAAATGTAATATTAATTTTCTGCATGTATGCACCAAAATAAATAAAGTGGGCAGCCACAGACATAATCAATACCAAATATTTAGCATGGTTTACCCCTATGCATTTATAATGTGTAAAACTCCCTCAAATTAAAATGAAATTCCCATGATATTAATTTTAGCATTGGCCTCCATCTTGCAGTGAGCATGCAGAGGCTAATAATCAATTTAAGCAAGACAAGCTATCATATTTCCATTAAAGCCTTCATTTGGTCTATGCATTGCGCCCTAATACACATTAACACCTTGCATCACGTAGATATACTTCCACTGTCTAATGTATATTCTAAATTAAATATTTATATCACACACAGAGGCTTTCCCTCTTCAAGGATTCATCTTTGTCCACCCCCTCAGAGGTAAGCTCTCCATTTGGCGATGCGGAAGGGAGATTCCTCAGCTCTTCCAGTCATACACCCCCTCCACTGTATGATGGTACCATTACGCACCACTATAATAAACGGAGACGTGAGTTTCTGGGGCGAATCCCTGCCGACGTCACTCCCAGTCATATATAAATATCCTCAGCAGCGGCTCTGATCAGACTCAAACGAAACTGCTTTTTCGGCTACAAGAACTCTTCAAATCAGGATTACTGGATTGTCTTCGTTGGATTTAATAGCAAGTACCTAGTAAGTATCTTTAATACTAATTAGATATTTTAAGATTTAGGTTTATTTTGCGTTTTTATGTTGAGTAGAGTTGAATAGTCATATGGTCAGGACAGATTCTGACGCTTGAGAAGAAGGAAATATATTAGATATTTGCTTAGTTTTAGGCTACTCAGCTTAATAGATGTTTTAGAGTATTTGTACAACATTGTGTACACAACGTGTGTGGTGTAATTCTTAGGCTATATTGTTTTCTCTAGGTCTATTTAAATGTGATTGCACGTAGGCTAAGAGCACAACTTTACGCATGTCACTATCTATCCACAGATCCTCGCTTAAAGCACAATGACTTTGAACAAGGATGACAAATTGCGGAACATGGAAAAGAGAAGAGGAAGCATGCCGTTCCCCATGAATTTACCAAACCTACACCGGAGAAGCATGCCCGTGGACGACCGGGACCTGCGCGCAACGATGCCACAGACGGGGCAGACCGACGAGCTGTCCAACCTCCTGCGCTGCACGTCCTACTCCCCGAAGGAGCAGCACCGAGGCAGCTGCGCGTCGGACTCCTCCGACTCCGTGATCTCCACCGGCAGCGAATCGGAGTCCCCGCTGTACAAGGTGGTTCTCCTCGGTGAGCACGGCGTTGGCAAGTCCAGCCTGGCTCGCGTCTTTGGAGGAGTTGATGATGCTGGTCACGATTGCGACCATCGCGATGAAGCAGGTAAATTGTCATGCTGAGGATGAGTCATCAACCAATAGCAACCCGTGCACACACTCATAGACATACAAACCTCAAATGTCTAGTGTCTATGAAGATACATGTCATAATTAGGATTGTCTCTAATTCAGAATAATATATTGAGGACAGTCAAAGTTTAAATGATGGATTAGAAAAAAAACTAATATTATTATCTAATATCTTATAATATTATCTAATAATATTATCTTTGCTTGCAAGAATGCGAATGCATTGATTATTGATATTTCCATTTACAGCAGGCACCAGCCCTGCCCTCAGTAGTGCAGCTGTCAGAAACACTCCAATAGCATAATGTGATGGGAAAATATAAAAGGCCGGTGATGGCCAGACTGTGATTAACTTTCTTCGATGTGTAGACTACAAAAAGAAAAAAATGTGCTAAAATCAGTGTGAAGAAAAGCAGCGAAAACACATGACATTCACATTAATATAAGAGGTTCTTTGCTCCTCTCTGTCAGGGTGTTACATAATATTTCTTTATTTTTCTTCCTCAGGAAACACTTATGACAGATCTGTCATTGTGGATGAAGAGGAGTCATCCATTGTGTTGTATGACATCTGGGAACAGGTGAGTTCTATATTATTTATGCAATGTTTGCTCCATTTATATTGAGATGGGAAAAGATGGGACTGTCATGTATGATGCTAAACTTGGTATCTGTTTCTTTCCTGAAGGATAACAGCCAGTGGCTAAAAGAACAGTGCATGCGGATGGGAGACGCCTACATCATTGTGTATTCAGTAACAGACAAATCAAGCTTCGAGAAGGCGTCAGAGCTGCGTATTCAGTTGCGTCGGGCCAGGCAGTCAGAGAACATTCCTATAATCCTCGTGGGCAACAAGAGTGACCTGGTGCGGTCCAGAGAGGTGTCTGCAGATGGTAAGTCAGTAGGATTTACTAACTTTTGAACCTAAAATGTGCCACAGATGTATGATGTGTTAAGATAATATAGATTTTGAGCTCAGGGGAAGTGAGTTGTTAATTTTTGGATAAAAGAAATCTAAAATTTGTCATTTGTCAGCTTTGGTGGGGTCAAGGCACTGCTCAGCTTCAGGCCAGGCCTATGTTCAAATACTAGGCTTACTGCAAACTAAAGCAAACGTTTGAAATCGAGTATCATTATAGGGTTTTCATTTTCGTTTTTTTGCCTTCATTTCATTTGCTAAAATCACTAATTTCCCTTGTCCATATGTTCATCTCAGAGGGAAGTGCCTGTGCAGTGGTATTTGACTGCAAGTTCATCGAGACATCTGCATCCCTTCACCACAATGTGCACGACCTATTTGAGGGAATCGTCCGACAGATCCGCTTGAGGAAAGACAGCAAGGAGGAGAACGCACGACGCATGGCCAACTGCAGGCGTAGTAGAGAGAGCATTGGCAAGAAGGCCAAGCGGTTTCTGGGCCGCATGGTTGCACGCAAGAACAAGAAGATGGCTTTTAGGCAGAAGTCAAAGTCCTGCCATGACCTCACAGTTCTCTGAGGAACAGACAGACTTTTTTTTTTGGCCTCTGAAGACCAGACGCTGTGTGTGTTTTAACACTAACCCTAAAGGACTAATAGAGCTGTACAGAAATATATTTTTTAATTTTTTAGACACCACCCAAAAGCAAAGAGAGGACGTAATTAACATAAAAATGACACTATTCGAGTCATATTATGATATTGGTGATAACTTGCATGAAGCTTTGCAAACATTTATTTTATTTTATTATTTGTGTCTGCCTTAAATATGTCCCTGTCATATGGTCAGTTTGTAAAAGAAATCCACAAAGGAATGTTTTTCTAATGAGTTGAATGCAAAGATTGCCTTGTTGTTGGGTTATTATTGTGCTCTTTTATTGGAGGGGATTGATGTATATACTATAACATGAATACAACATACATCTCATTATCATAAAAACACATGGTAAAGGATCACAATACTTGGTCATCTGGAGTCATATTTACTTGAAACGGGGTACGCAGGTTCGTGCTTCGGCCAAGTCAAAGAAATGAGGAGACGTCTGTTTTTCTATGTTGTACCCATAACATTGAATTCAGGTTTTGAATGTATAAGTCAAGCAATAAGTTATGTAAGTCTTGTGAATCTTGACATTATTTGGAAATGCTTTGTTTACGTTGATTTCTTTTTTCAATAAAATATAAAATCACAACATAAAATCTCTGTCATTATTCCTAAAGCAAAGTGTTCAGCAGAATGCAACGGGAAAGAAGGAAATGCTCTTTAGGTGATTTACATCCTCATAAATATTCATGTGGTCGTATCAGTGGAATGGAACCTCACTGGCCATTGGTTTTACAGGAAGGAAACAAGGAAATTAAGCATGTTTATCTCAAGGTGTTAACCATTAATCCACCAAAGGAGTACAAGAATGCAATTTTTCCACCCAATTTAAACTCCTCTCACACCTCTCAGAGGGAACACACTCACTTGGAGAAGGTAAGATACAAAGCCTTTTGTTTAAAATAGGCGGATAATTGAATATGTTTGCAACTTAACTGATTTTTTATCCACCTTTATCACTGCTGTTGTTGAGCTACAATATATCCAGAGTTTGTTGTTGTACTTCAGAGACTTGAATTGGAGTCAGTGAAGTATATAGGGCATTAATGTTACTTGTACGCTGCACCGTAACCTGTGATTTGGTATTGCCAAAAAAACAGCTGTATCCTGTATCTAAAATATATTTGACACATGTTTTACTTTCAAATCAAACGTGGCTTTTTTGGTCTTCTGTGCTACTTGTAATAGTGGAGGCTCAGATGTTGCTTTAAACTGTGTTGTACGTTGTTATGTATTTAAATGCAGGTTGCCGAACATGCAAAAACTGTAAAATCTATGAACCATTGTGGTGAATCAGTAACAAGAAAGAAATTGTGTTGATAGTTGGGCTGAGGCCATGTGATTTGAAACTCTGTGAATATGCCACATTTACAGGGACTCATGGCTGACAGAGGAGCTACGACAATGCTCATCATAACTCTCATAGTAAGATGTTTTATCTGAAATTACTCTGAACTGTAATACTTTGTTCATTTACAAGACTGCATGAACAATGTCACTAAGACACACTTAATATCTTGTTTTGCAGTTGATGACACTTTACACATTTGCACCATGCTCTTGGGCAAATGTTAAAATTGGTGTCCCTGAGAACTACGATGGTATTTTTCCATGGTATCTGGCCAAGGTAAGGCATCTCAATTTACTTTGAATTCGCCTAACAAAAGGTTTTCTCTTGTGCTCATAGGCTTCTGATAAGAAATTAGATGTGTAGTTCTCAATCTTTAAATCTTAACCATTTTTTCAAATATAAATGGTGATTAAAGCAGGTAGAAAATCAGCCAAAGCGTTGTCATCCCCATATGTTATATTCATTAATATAGTAATTTGAGATGCAGGTTGACAGTTCTCTTTGCCAGAACTATCTCCTCTGCAGCACTGTGGAAGTACAGTAGGTCTGTCAAAGCGAGACTAACAGTTACTCTAAGCCTAGATGGCAAACAAGGATTAAAACTGTTGGAAAGGTCTAAAGCTTTTTGAGCCTGTTCATCTTTTATTGGTGAGAAAAGTGGTGAAAAGACCATGATTGATTAAGCACAAGAAAAGGTATAGTAAACCAGAACTGTGTTGGTTTCTTTTATTCTCTCCCTTCTGCACTGAAGATTGAAAAAGAAAGAACATGCTATCGTCATCACTAGACTAAAATTGGAGCGTTCACAATGACCCAGCCTCTGCATTCATTCCAGCGTGCAGTGTGGCAGGCAGGGTGTTTTATTCATACATGTCACTCAGACATCCTCTGGATTGTGCAGCAGCATGAGTATCTGGCACTCTGATTGGTTGTGTTGTGACGTCACATATTTAACATATTGTATGAAACAGTAATCATTTTAATCTTTGTGTGGGACAGAGTGTCATTAACATTCTTCAAATAGCATGTTAATGGCCAGAATGGAGGAGTTGGAAAATAAGCCTACTTTGAGTTATAAATGAAAAGGACATGATTGCTTTAGATTAGTTCAAGGTAAAAGCTATTTATTATAGAGAGGGCTTATCAGAGAGGGCTATGCTTGTCGGTTGTCCTATTTTAACTTCTCGAATGATCAATCAAGCAAACCTTATAAAGGACAAAAGCTCTGTGTTAATCATCTTGCCAGCTTCTGTGAATGACCAGCCCCATCACACCACTAGACATTTGGATCCTGAGATATTTTTGCTAGGGTTAAAGTGGGCATTAGTCTATATTTTTGTATTGTCAACAAATACCTCAAAAAACTAAAATGAAAGCTTTTTGATAAAGGCCTTAGAGCACAGGCTGTCACTGCAATGCTTGTGTATCATGTTATTGGATACTTGAATTAATTCAATGTTAGTTTTGATCTTTTCACAGGATTTATTGACAGCAAGAAATATCAGCTGCAGTTAGTATGGGGGCTGTATCTTGTCTCTCTTAAACAGTTCACCTCTCAGAACATGACCACAAAATAGGTATCATTAAAGTAAAATGTGACACATGTTTTATTATCATGCTGTAATTTTTCTGAAGTCTCAATTGGACGTGATGTTCAAATACAATAAATGCATAAAATTAAATCACTGATGGCTGTGGTAACCCCTCGCTGCTCCAGTTTGGGCATAGGACTTGTTTTTAACACAAACTAATGTTTTTGTTTTGTTTTTTTGTTCTGTATAGCTCCATAGCCTGCCAGGTAATTACAGCGACCTAGTGGTAGCAGGGGATGATGAGGGGATATTTGGAGTCGACGCTCAGTTTCTCTTCGCTCTAAAACCACTGGACAGAGAGAAGCGGCCGTCTTACTCTCTGCAGGTAGCATATCATATTGTGTCATATCATACTAGTGATTGAACAATTTTCCTAACATGTCTTAACTACTGAATAGCTGTTATAAATTAGAACTTACGTGTTTATCATGTGAGGTTTGTGTCCTCTGTTCAATATTGTATGAAGAATGAATCACTTTTTACATCATTTGATTCTCATGGGAAGGCTTGCATGTCAACACCAGAGTGCATTTTTCAAAGATACTGTATGTGTGCGTGTGCGTGTGTGTGTTTCTGAAATGTAGGTGTCCTTCAGAACATCAGAGCACCGTCAGAGCTTTACTATTGAAGTGTGCGTCATCGACAAGAACGACAATGTGCCCACTTTTATAGAGGAGAGCATGCGGGGCAGCGTGCAGCTCGGGCTTCTCAAAGGTACAAGAACCTTTAGCACTGAGGTCACCATGTTGCAAAGCATTTTGTAGTCTGGGTTGTATTTGTCAATCCTACATGGAATACAAAAACTCATTCAGTTTTTTTCAAAATAATTGAGAACATGCCTAAGGTATTCCTGGAAACTGAAAACTACCCTTAACCCCTGTATTAATAGACTCTATGATGTGGCATACTGGTTCACAATTTGGATTACACAAAAAAAGACCAGCCTGAATGGCAACATGTTTTCCTTGATTAATGTGTGGGACTATTAAAGTGTATTTTGTTTTTTAGCTGATGAGTTTTCTGGATAGTTTGTCAAGGAGCAATTATTTTAGCTTGACTGCTTTGGACTTTTGAATTCAGGAAGATAGGTACCTCAAACTGGATTTTGGTCACGGCTGTCAATGTTATGGTGAACTGTAATCATGAACTATGCCTCACAGGGAGCGGGATTTTATTCCAAACTGAACTCAAAGCCACGGTCAAAGCTTCAGACCTGAGTGAAATTCAAAAAGTGAATTATTGGAATTTGAGTGGGAATCTAGGGGACTGAGCTGTTGATGACAGCCTCTCGGTTTGTTTTCAGGTTTCCCTTTGCTGTGACATAAGGTTAATGACTGTGGAGATGGCTGGCGAGAGAGAAATCCTTGTAGGCTCAGCTTAGTTTATCTGGATTTTTTGCTCCTGGCAGACGCAAGTGGATGACTTTAACAAAAATGTGGCTTATGGCATAGCAATCACACTGGTTCACATACAATACCCCAACTTTATTTTATTTTATTTCCTCTGTTCTCAGATATCATGGACAATAAAAGCATTGTCAATATAACATGAAAACTTGGGCTACATGACCCCCAATAAAACACCTTTACAGCTCATTCAATGAAGAAAAATATCATCTGACTTGCAGATAAATGTATAATACTAATCTAATGTCCTATCACTCAAAAGAAATATGAGGGTACATGCACCTGTAGGGTCACTTCATAATACCAGCTCTTAAACCATTTAATAATGGCTGAAGATGTTATTGCATCATGTTGTATGTAGAAATCTTGCATTTTGTAGCTATATCATCTTTTATCTTGGGTACCAGTATACTTTACCTATTTACAAAACCAAGCACATACTTCAAATTCTTGTATGTCATTGGTTTTGTGCGTCCAGATTGGAAAGAATCCATGCGTTGTGGCGGAGAGAGATGTCATTGATAAAGACGGTCATATTTTTGACCCTGCACCACCTGTGTCTCTCAGGGATCCCATTCATGCAGGTGGAGGCACTGGATCGTGATGACCGCAACACTGCCCACGCTGAGCTGCGGTTCAGCCTCATGGAACAGACACCCAGGATTCCCTCCAGCCAAATGTTCTTCATCGGCTCCATCACCGGAGAGGTTTCCCTCACGGAGGAAGGTCGGTTTAAACTAGGGACTGTAGGGAAAGCATTGAGTTAGTGTGACACTTTGTCCCCAAAGGGAAATTTTGTGTGCATGTTTTTTTTCTTCTTCAAGGAGCTCACAATGCATGTGTTAACTCCCTGCAACCTCAGAGGCTGTTTTTCTTTTACATACACTCAGGAATGCCTTCTCACTTCTTTTTTGCATGTTGGCAATGTTTCAACAAGACGCTTAGTTATGGAACCATTAGTCTTCATTTCATATTCCATTAGTTTTTATTCCATTAGTTTTTACCAACTTTGCCACAAATATTAAACACAGTCTATTAACAGTTTGCAGATCGACATCAACCAACAAATAGCAATAAATTCCATTACAGACATCCCCAAGATGTTTTGTGGAAGTGTATTAGTAGCAGGAAGTTTATTTTTCAAATATAAAATAACCGGCTCTGTACAGAACATATGTTACTCCCAGTTCTTTAAAAACAAAAACAAATGTAAGGATTTCTAATAATAAATTGAGTTTATTGATGTTTATTGATTGATGTTTAAAAGTGAATATCAGCCAATATATCGTTATTGATATCTGCCTTGAAATAGCTTGAATTTATGAAAAAGATAAAGGTTCACTGATACATTGTGTAAATGCCAAAGAACAAAGAAAAAAATATCATTAAGTGTAGTAGGGTTCAAGTTACTTGACATTTATACTTACTGCATGCTATATATGAAATAAAATACAAAAAACTATTAAGATGTGTGTGCAAAAGTGATGTGTGTTGGCCAATGATTCTTATTTTAGGCACACACACACACACTCACACACACACACACACACACACATCCCCCCCCCCCCCCACACACTGCTGTTGTTCATTTCCACAGAGCTTTATATTGACTGACTATGAGCTGACTATTGAAAATGACATCCTGGATTAAATACTTTCAGGCCAGAATACTGTAATGTCTTGTTAAAAGAGGTTAATTCAAAAAATAAATCTGAAAGAATCATTTTGAACTATGGTGTTCTTGTATCATTTATCCCACTATGACCACCAGGAGCCTCTACTCTGGACCCAGAGATGTGCGGCCGCTATAAGCTCTCAGTGATGGTGAAGGACATGGCTGGTAAAGCAAACGCTTTCTTCACCACCGGCATCGTTACTGTCGAGGTGACTGGAAACACCTGGGCATCTCCTGACCCTGTACGACTTCAGGAGAACCTCCCTGGCCCCTACCCCATCCCCATCTCACAAGTAAGGCAGGAGACATGTGTCTACTCTGAAACACAAATCCACCACTTTAGCACGTAAAGTGTTTTTACCCATTTACATTAAAATCACTTTTACTTATTTGATCTTATCCTGCAAACAACTTAGGGGTATGTGCTGACTGTATTGTTTATGCAGTTCCAGGTGTTATATTGTATTACAATAAAACAAACTCTGTCAATAGCCTGGAGCGAGTAAAGTGGCATCATATTGCCAGTTGCTGTTTTTAGTGGCTCTGGGCTCCTCCTAAGTGACCAGATACTGAATTATTAATGTTGTTCAAATACCATGGATCCATTCAGGCTACCTCTTGACTGAGTCACTTTAACTCCCATAATTACTCACTCTTCCACCCACCCACCCACCCACCACCATCACCACTCTAAGGGGTATTATAAAAAATCCACTCCAAAATAGACTTCACATACGGCTTGTTATTATAAACATATTTTACAGCTCAGTATAAATATTTAAGAATGTTGTGTAATCTAAAGATAAATCCTGGACCAACTCAACAGACTCATTAGTATTATTTTTTTGGCATTCATGTCTACTTAAAATCTGGAAAAACTGTTATGTAACATTGATCCATCAACAGAAAATAATTCAGCAGCAGTTTTGATAATCAATCAATAATTTAAGTGATATTTTATCTACATAACTGCAGTAATGTAATGTAATGTAAATTTTGTTTCTCTTACGTTCATCTAACATATCACTGTATTTGTCCGTGGTCTTGTCTAACCTTTTCGTTGTCTTAATATTACATACATATTACATTTCTATAAATATCTCAAAAGCCCTCAGAGGTTTTGTAACACATGGCAAAAAAATGAGCTAGCAGTGGCAGTTACTCTTTATGAGGAAATTTTAAAAATGTACTCCTGCATGGGGGAAAATAGACTTTATTTATTCACTACTGTGGAAACAAAGAGGCTTGTAGAGCTGAATGAAATGCATTGTTCAGGTTCTGAGAGTCCCTTGTGGCCAGTAGGTACATCACATTACCTCCCCCTCCTCCTGTCTTCTCCCACCTCCCCCACACTCGCCCTCAGCCTCTTGTCTCTCCTGTTCGAACAGCCCTTTCCACCCACTTAAAACGTGTGGATTCACAAGTGTAGGCACATTTGATTTTTTTTTCTCCATAGTTTTCAAAGGCCAGTTCAGATCTACAATAAAATATTTTCACAGCTTGGTGACTTTGAAAGGATAATTCATTTTCATAGTATTATTATCAACAGATAGCATTTGTGCCTCTTCATGTAAATGAGGCTATGTGAAAATATTTCACTGAGCGGATTCCCTTTGTGTAGTTTAGTTTCTAATGCAAAATGGGTTAAGAGAGTGAGAAATGAAGCCTCTTTACTTCCATCACTAAAATGTCGACATGAAAACCATCCGTTACATACAGAATCTAAATCACACAAAACTGGATTAGTTTCCCAGGGATTTTACTTGGGGGAAGCCTCATTTTGCCCATGCTGAGTGAATGTGCTGCCGTGCTCAGTAGGCGGTGGGACTAACTGTTGTTATGACACATACAAAGATAGTCATGTTCAAGGGCCCACTCTATGGCTCTCACCTCCACTACTGTCTCAGATAAATGGAGCAGTCATGCTCACATCCACTCCCTGTAACAAATGTTGTCTTTTTCTTATGCACAGATGCTGAAATCAGTTTGCTGCTTTTATGCATTTATACCATCATCTTTCTCTGTGTAAAAAGCAGATATAAAACTAAGTTGATATTGCAAATGTGATCAATTTGACTGATTCTGCAATTAGAAAAAGCTCTGGCTGTAATTTTGAAATCCAGTCATTTGTTATCAGTACTTTTGCATCATTGGGGCATGGGAGGTTAAATTTCAATCTTTTATGTATTGCATGTTTCTGATTGCCTGCCTAAAACTTTGATTGTGTAATGTCATCAGTAGAACTACTTGAACTTGGTAATGCAATATTTTGAGACTTTGGAGTGGAAGAGGGGCTTCAGAGCCTGTGAATGAATGAGTCAAGGCTCTTAAGTGCATTGAATTGAGTTTTCAGAGTCAAATGAAATCTGATTATTTGTTGCAGAATTAATTTGAGCCCCACTAGGCCTTCGTCAAGGCCCCATAATCAGTGTTCAGAATTACAAATAATATGTGTGGTGCTTTAGCTAACATTAGTCATCAGAGGTGATCTCATGTTGATTTGAATAACACACACATTAAAGCCGCTCTGTCCAAAATGTATTGTTAAAAATGAATGTTAATTTTGCTCTGTATGTGCTGGATTTGTATATAAGTATATGAGCTTTCTTTACTTGATAATGTGATATTATGTTTTGTTTACAACTTGTTTAAGCTGTCCCCAAGTGGCCAAAAAAACATTTTTGTTATTAACCTGTTATTGCAGGTGTAATGTTTCAAACCCAAAGACAACTCTTTCTTTGTTTCTGTCTCTTAAATACTATTGTTCTGCCTTCGAGCTAAAATACACACTGTAGTTTTATCATTCACCTGTTAAAGTCAAAATCAACTGTTATATGTAGATTTTGATACTGGTGATTTTACAATATCAAATATTTACCATGTGAGTATGAATTTCATATCATATCTACTGTATATTTTATAGAGCTACAACTACTGATTATTGTCATTGTAATCTTCTTCTTATTATTTTTACTTAATCTATTGTCTTATTTTTAATAAAATGCTCATGGTAATTTTTTTGAGTCCAAGGTGGCATATTTAAATTTCTTGTTCTATCCAACTAACACTCCAAAACCAAGATAAATTTAGTGTAATGTTATAAATGACAAAGAAAGGCACCAAACCCTCACATATGAGAAGCTGCGGCTAGCGAATATTTTGCACTTTTACTTTGAAAAAGACAACTGAAACAATTAGCAAATGGTTGCAAACTAATCAGTTAATCGACACATTGCACCAGCTGTTGCTATTTTTAGTATTTTCTGATTTTGTGTTTAATGCAGGACATTGTATTCGTTACTGTAATTCAGCAGCTGATAACTCTCCAGTCCACAGTGTCTTGGAGCAAAGCACGTACACAGTCCCAGGGTACTACTTGACGCAGCTCAAACCCAAGCAATCGGGGGAGACAGAACGTGCTCTGCAGACTCAAATACTGACGGAGGCAAAACAGATGACTTCATACTTGTTTTTGTACAGAACTTATATATAGAGCGGTGATCATTAATCAGCTCATTAAACATATCTCTTCTAAGTTCTGGGGTCTAAAAAACACACCATAACACTCAGAGGCAGCCAGCTGTGTGAAGCAGCTTTGTGTATACAGAAGCATAGTGTTTGGGCAGCCATCTCCAAAACAAGGGAGGAGTGTGTGACAGTGAGTTGAGGTGATACACGTGCCCTTGGTGTGCATCAGCTGTACTGCGGCTGGGCTTCTCTCCTTCTTGGGTGCTGTTTGATGACTACTAGGGCCTTTTCAGCCCCACTGCACAGCCCTCTGTCAAGGGCTGTAAAGCAGAGTGGAAAATCCCCTCCAGCCTGCATAGTTAGTTTTGGCTGTGCTCTCTGTTCCACATCATTGTCAGTGCATTTGCCTGGCTCCTTATCATGTACACAAATGTAGCTTAGCTTTCTGCTTATACATCATGCCGACCCATGCTTTATTCTACATGATAGATTTCCTCTTGCACCAAGGTAAAAAGCATGTTATGCAACATTTTATGGTAAAATAAATAGACAAATATGACATTAAAATGTTAAGCATTTGTATGTATTTAAATATTGTATTTAGAAAACTTTTTGTTGTGTGCTTGTTTATGTAGGTCAAATGGAGTGGAAGTCAGGCAGAGTACAGTTTGGAGGGGGAGTTTCCAGAGATGCTCTTCACCATCAGCAGAGAAGGAGTCATTTATCTCAACGCCCCTCTGGACAGAGAGACACAAGACCAGGTCTGTATAATAAGCTGCAAGCTGAACATCTTCAGCACCTAATAATAAATCAGTCAGTTTAAGATTTTTGTTTAAGCGTCTGAACATTAGGGCTGTAAGTGCTACACTGTTCCTTTAAGACAGACAGAAGCAGATGTATTTATACAGTGTGCTTAACTCAGTTTATTGTGTTTGTTTCACATGTGAGAATAAGTGAGTGTGGTTGTCCTATAATCTTAATATAAAGCTTGCTTATATTTAAAAGCTCATTATTTTCTGGCTTTCACAAGACATGCTGCTTTATATAATACGAAGTGACTTGTTTGATGGCACGACAATTTCTCATCAATTTCTCATCTTGTTCATTGTAAGAAAACTCCTATTTTAATAATATTTCTTCATATTACTTACAGCTTAATGATCATTTAATTAAAGGGGCCCTGGTACACATAATTGCAACAAAGCTGAACACAGTTTATTTTCAAACCAATCAGAGGTTGACAACCCAAAACCTGCTATGTTATGAACAGCTATGTTCCTCAAACATATTTTGCCTGTTGAAAAACAATACTTATTGTGTTATGACAAAAACTATAAAGGAAAAAGCTACTTTCAAAATCTTCTTCACTTAAGGCTAAGTAAAGGATCATTATTTGTGGTAGGATTACAAATTAAAATGCATTATTTGTTTGCATTTTGCTCTGAGTTTTAAATACAACTTAAGCTCCTGAGATCTTTGAATGGCTTACTGAACATTACATCCAAGCAAAAATGAAAACAACACAGAGATGCAGAGCTACATCAGTGGATGTGATAGTAACACATGCATATTGCATTAGCTGTCTTTTGCAGTGACCATTGAATGGAAAGGTGCAGAATACATTAGCTTATGCTATTTCACTGATGGAAAGGCTGTAGTTGCACCATCACTCTTAAAATGATTGATAAGCTGTGGACTTGTTAATGAGCCACTAAATGCCAAACGTCTCTTGTCTGAATACAGCTGCATCATTAGGTCTGTATCCTTAATGGGTGATGGTGTTGATTTCATATATTAAAGTAAGCTTCTTGGCCCCAACTGTCAGAAGTGCAGAATGATGAATGTAGAGACGCCTTGTTTCTCGCTTCCATCCATCTTTTCTGTTTACCAGCTTATCCTTATTATAGGATCCTATCCCATCATGCAGTGGGCAGGGGAGCACCCTGAACTGGGTCACAGTCAACCAGTCTACCTTTTCATAACTTACTGTAATACATATATGACTTTAAAAGCCACAAAATAAGATGTACAGGATTCATAGAGGTCACAATGTAAAGATACCACACCAGTTGACCAAATATGTCTCTATTTCTTTCATACTCAGTAATACAAATATTGTGTTTCTCTTTTTTTTGCCATGTCAGTTTCAGATCAGCATTGTGGTTGAGCGTCCAGATGGCAGAGAGATTGCCAAGCCTGTGGAGTTGAGGGTGATGGTGGGCGACGCCAATGATAACAGACCCACCTTTCCAGAGGCACAGTACCACACAGTGGTAAAGGAACTGGCTGCTCGAGGTAACTCCTGGTAGCTTTATAAATATTTTACCAGGCTTACAGACAATTTGAAAATTTGTTAAAATATGTGCTTATATGAATCTCTCTTTTGCTTCTCCAAGATGTGTTAGAAAATATGGTACCAAATCTGCCCTGACAGTTTACAAAAGGATATTTATATTTTGCATAACTGAGGTGTTAAAGCAAAACTAACATGTCAATATTTACAATGTTTCCATGTAAAAATACTTATATACATTATATATAAACTTAAAATACTCAAGTCTGTATAGCTTTTTTATTTCTAATTACTGGTGAAATTAGTGATTATCATGAAACAACAGACCTCAACGAGACCTCTTAATAATCCTTGGTCACATTTACTCTATGATGGGAATCTTGTTTCACAACAACATAAAGGAAACACTGGCTGGAAGGGACGTTGCAATGATGAAAGAGTTGAGAGTGCCAGATACCTTTTTGTGAAAGCAGATTGGGATTTTTGCCAGGACATGGAGGGAATGCACCCTCACTCATAAAAAGCCCTCGGTGTGACATATCAGGTCCAGGCATAAAAGCTTTTTGTTGATTTCTTAAATTGCTTAATTCTGGGAAAGGAATTAGACTGGACAATCTGTTAATCTACAAATGGAATTAATGAGTAATTAATAAATGACACAGCTATTGTTATATCCTTCCTTCTCCTTAGTCCTATTCAGTGGGCTTTGTGACTGTAAGTTATTGCAAAGAGAAAAACATTTTAGGTTGTATTATAAAAACTCTGAATACCTGATTAAAGTGTTTAGTATGTAATTTAAAATTGTTGTTATGGCTTTAAATCGGTAAGATTCTCTCATCTTAGAGGGCCTGTTTTTACTGTTCTTTACTGGTGTGTTTCCCCAGGGACAGAAATCCTGACAGTGCAGGCAGCGGATAACGACGATCCCAAGACGGACAACGTGCGGATCTTCTACCGCTTAGTCGGACAAATTCCAGAGAGCCCTCGTGCCCTCTTCAGAGTGGACCGTGACTCAGGGGTCATCTCCGTCCAAGCAGACAGTATGGAGGGCACAGCACCTCAATACACCCTCACCATCACTGCTGAGGATGCCAAAGGTGATTTTTGTGATTTTTACCTTATGCAACCTCCCTAAGTCTAACAAAAGGCATAAATGCCATTTTCTTCTTTAATTTGATGTAGTGGTATGTCCTGTTGCTTTAGTAGGAACTTAGTAGGAATAGAATATTAGAGATTAAGGTATCTTTTTAGAGGTTATCTTTGTATACAAACAAAAAAGGTTGAAAATGTATTTATACTTACTTTTTTCTCCTGCTCCCTTTCATTATGTGTATATTGTAGACAAGTAGAGACACATTCTGTAGCAAGAAACAGTTTAATCAGGAGAGACAAGTTATTATAACAGATGATATGTGATATAAGTCTTGGTAGAAAATGTTTGGTGCTTAGACTCTACAGGCAGATTTGTAACTAAGGGGCCTCTGCCCTCAGCAGCAAGATAAATCCCCGCATGGAGTCCAGCCACTGGTGGTGGCTGATAATTCTGATGGAGCAAGTGGAAGGGCGCATTGGCAATTATGATCATTTGCATTGAAATGACAGCTGACAACAACAGAGAGGAGAACAGATTTGAATAGCATAACAGCCATGAACGTAACGTGCGCCTGAATGAACTAACGGTGGACAGAGAATCAAATTCAAACAGAGGCAGCAGCAGGACATTAGGCTTACAATGTAGGTGTATCGCTGGACTATTGGATAGATGAGAACTGATGAGACCAGCTGTTAAGAATTTGAAAGGACAGCAAGAAATAATAAGTGAGTGTGTTTGTGAGAATTGAAAGCAGATGAGTGAGAAATAAAGAAGGCCTAACTAAGCATGCAAAAAAATACTCTTTCTAACTGAACGTATGCTATAGCTTCTTTAGCTGTGTATTCCAAGTATTCCAATGTTAACAATATGCATTTCTAAAATAGACTACACAGGGCCAGGTTTCCAATCACCATCCCTGTTACTTTACTGGTGATTGCATGTAATACATAGCCAATCACAGTGTCCCTTAAATGTTTTAATGAAGAAATAGTGGGCAATCAGGCTGCAAGCTGGTGTATGGATATTATGTTTAAGGTGCTAATTAAGAGGAAATAATAACTATAAAACAGTTACTGTACTAGGGATAACATGATGTACAGATATGTAAAACAATGCAACAAATCAGGTTTCATAATGACTGTCACAAACAAAAGTCGATGACCACAGTAATCTAGTGAGTCCGTAGCTTTGTCGACACTACAGCGCCCAGGGGGATGCATGCACTGTATGCTCGCCTTTGGGGTGATGGTTGATGTTGTCTGCATGACTCATGCATCAGGTTGTGATGAAAGCAAGATGAGGTACTTGCTGTTCCTTCAGCATATTTAATGTGTGTGATAGGCTGACCCTGAGTCACTAACAGAAGCTGTAATGATGTCCCTGGCAGGTCTTAACAGTTCGTGCACTGTGGTTGTGACGGTGCAGGATGAGAACAACAACCCGCCAGTCTTCTCCCAACATGAGGTACAAGAGCACATGTTCAAACAGACACAGAAATGCTTCTGATGCTAATCTCAGAATTTTAGCGATGGCACCATGTTCTTAGAGGAATTTTATTCAGTTATTTGTGCTCAAAGTGGACTGTGTTTCATATGATAAAGCTTTCTTTTGAGAGTATTTTCCACTCATTTGTTTATTATCAAATCTACGTCATGACTGCACATTGAATCTCAATGCCATTAGTATTAAAAAGTATGTGCTTGAAAGTTGGCTGTAAAAAGGTTATAGTTTTTATCCTTAATCATGAAGAATAGCAGATGTGGTCAGAGTGTGAATTACGATAGATTCCAATTCTGACAGGTTTTCACAGCGGAAAAAGATAAATAAAAAGCAGAAAATGTAATATATACACTGTATAAAAAAAAAAAATTCCCCTCTCCCCCCTTGTGGGGGGGTATGTGTCATCCTCAAGCTCGGGTCCTCTACCAGAGGCCTGGGAGTTTGAGGGTTCTGCGCAGTATCTTAGCTGTTCCTAGGACTGCACTCTTCTGGACAGAGACTTCTGATGTTTTACCTGGAATCTGCTGGAGCCACTCTCCCAGTTTGGGGGTCACAGCCCCCAGTGCTCCGATTACCACTGGCACCACTGTTGCTCTTACTTTCCACATCTTTTCTAGATCCTATTTCAGCCCTTGGTATTTCTCAAGCTTCTTGTGTTCCTTCTTCTTGATGTTGCTGTCGCTTGGGATTGCCACATCTATCACTACTGCCTTCTTCTGCTGTCTGTCGATCAACACGATGACTGGTTGGTTAGCCATCACCAGTTTGTCAGTCTGGATCTTGAAGTCCCACAGGATCTTAGCTCGGTCATTCTTGGCTACCTTAGGAGATGTCTTCCATTTTGACCTTGGGACTTCCAGCCCATACTCGTGGCAGATGTTCCTGTACACTATGATAGCTACCTGGTTATGGCGTTCCATGTACGCTCTTCCTGCCTGCATCTTACACCCTGCTGTTATGTGCTGTACTGTCTCAGGGGCATCCGCACAGTCTGCACCTGGGGTCCTGCCTGGTGTGGTACACCCCGGCCTCTATTGATCTTGTACTGAGTGCCTGTTCTTGTGCTGCCATGATTAGTGCCTCTGTGCTGTCTTTCAGTCCAGCCTTTTCCAGCCACTGGTAGGATTTCTTGATATCAGCCACTTCTTCTATTTGTCTGTGGTACACGCCGTGCAGAGGCTTGTCCCTCCATGACGGTTCTTCCTCTTCCACCTTCGGGTTTCTGCTGTTATATATACAGTATATTGTTATTCTTCGGTCGTGTTCTTTATGTCCTTGCACCATTGCTCCACACACACACACACACACACACACACAGAGGTGGAAAATGCTCTTGAGCAGGTCACGCCTGAGAAGTGCAGCTTTTTCCATGGCAATGTGAAGGCAGCGCTATAGGGGGGGATGTGGGAGGCAAGTGGTGACAGGGCTAGGTTCAGCGACTCTGTGGATGGGGCAGCCAGATCAGAGGGATGGCTGCTTCACAGAGGATATCCATGAGTGGTAGATTAAATAGCTGTCTAAACACACAGAGGTGTGTGAATAAAGGTTAGCTAACACCAGGAGGGCAGGAGGGGGCTGATAAACATATCAGGATTGATATTGTGGCCAAAATCCAGTATCCCTTGTTTGCTATGAGCAATATGTTTTAAAATAAGAATGAGTAATATTTAAATGCACCATTTTTCCCATTATGTTTTCCTATTATTTCTTCTCTTTTTCTTGGGGAGGTTTTCCTTGAGAAGTTTCCTGTCAGCTAATTAGATTCAATTTTATTATAATTTGTTACTATACATGCACTCTTGGGTGCTTTTTTTCACAAGAGTGTCTCAAATATAGGGTTTGTTTTGGGTAATCATATATTTCCCATTTTCTTCCTATCAGTATGGGCCCTTTCACATTTCAGAGGACGCTCCAGTGGATACCACAGTAACAGCTGTGCTGGCAGGGGATGCAGATGTTCGAGGAGGAGACAGCTGGAAGGTGGATTACCGTTTAGAGTCTGGGAATGAGGAGGAGGTCTTTACCTTAGTGACAGACAAGCAGACCAATGAGGTCTCACTCATCCTTTCAAAGGTAAACAACACGAACCATGCTGCGACCTCTGTACACACACATTTGACCACCTGATTGATTATATACCACAGAGATCAGCTAGAGATTCAAGTCCTAATGAAACTGATATGTTAATTGTTTTCTTTATTCCGTTTAGGGTATGAGAGTACAAACACATTTTTCCTCTCAGGAGCACAAATATTAATGTCAAGGACAATATTTGGCAGGATGGCTTGTGTTTGTCTCAGTTTGGGCAGTCCTAAGAGATAATTCATTCAGTAGTGTTGGATTAGCAGTAACATATAACTCAGGTCATTTTAAACAAGAACATGGTTTTACAAAACAGCGTGTATATTTGAGCAACTGGCAGAAAGTTGGAAAAGGATATTCCAATATGTCAATACTTCAGTTGGACACGCCTCAAAGAAAAAAGAGTCCATGTGACAATGGAATTTTTCTGCCCAATAATCTCTCCTGTCCCTGGAGCTCATCACCCTTCGCCTGCCCCGTATAATCCAGCAGGACGTTTTAGGGATGCATGAGGGAACATGTGTGTGTGTGTGTGTGTGTGTGTGTGTGTGTGTGTGTGTGTAATTTAATGGTCTGCTCTCTGTAAGTTGGCCAGGCAACTTCTCTGTGGGAGTTGACGAATGTGATTGAACTGTGAGCTGCACATGCTCCGATGAGATAAAGCAGATGTCTAAAAGCTAAAAATGGATCTTGTATTATTTCCGATACATACACGAGGACTTCTGTTTTTTAGAAATTATGTTACACAGCTCCAATTCTCGTCTCTTTCAGCAGCTGTGTCTAAAGCTTGTATTGACCTTGTGAAACATAACAGTAACTTACTTTATATCAAGGAATACTGTTGTTCATTTAGCTTACTTTAGTCAAAAATAAAGCTTAAATCCCTTCACAATTAAAGCCCCAGTGGATTAAAATGCACTTGAGTAAATCCTTTTATTCATCGTGTTACAGTATAAGGTCAGAGCCAGAAGGCAGACACATTTCATTATTAGAAATTACACACTGTTCACAGCCCAAGTGAATAATTAGATTGTGTGAGCACACACTAATGGCAGTTTACCGCACAGGCTAGAAGCTGCCAATTGATATAAATGTATAACGAACCAGGGGATTTGAGGGGAATCTAATCATGATGAGGAGAACAGGAAACATTAGACATAACATCAAATATAAAACCATTTTGTTAGAGAAAAGATTGAATGAAACATTGTTTGACATTTATATGGATTGGAGCTTTTTGTAACAGTTCAACAATTATGTAAATTTACCTTCAATGAATTCATTCAAAGTTATCTGCAAGTAAATCCTTAATACATATTTATCCATTACCGGTGTGAGTTGTCAGTTTAAAGTGCAAATCTTGTAATGTAAGAAAACTGAATCATATGAGAATGATCTCAGCAGAAATAATAGTGTAACTTTAATGGTAGGTAACTCTAACTTGAATCACTTCAATCATTGGTATATGTATTTTTACAAAAAGATTTGTTATATGCGTAATTTCTACTCAGACAAATGATTTAAAGCTGTAATAGGGCGTACATAATAACGGATGAGCCAGCAGCACAGACCTGTGTCTTGAGGGGAGACAGGTCAGGAAAGATTTAAACAAAATAGTTTCTTGAGTTTGTAATCTTAACTGGGACTAATTGTCATGAATCTGTCCACCCAAGATATTCTCACTTCCAACTTGTCGCATACAGATGCTTGGTTAGGACCCCTTGGCGCACCCTTTGGCTTATTTTGTAGTGTGCAGGGTAGGGTTAGGTTTAGGCAGCAAAACTACTTGGTTAGCTTTAGGAAAAGATAAAATAAGTATGTATATTAGTTCTGTACGTCAGTTCAAATCAGTCAACGTTGAATTTTGGTTTCACACGGGGCACAAACAGCGGTCTCTGATCTTTTTATAGACAGAAAAGCTCATGTAATGGTAGTACAGTTATTTAAAGTGACTATGATTAGTATTAATGAGTCAAATGGCTACTTGTATGTGAAAGGGGTCACTGGTAATGACCACCTGCAATTCCCATCAGCTTTATGGAGCTTCTAAGCCACTTCCAGTACAGTGTTTTGGTTTTTGGCCCGCAATTCTTCTGTCTTGGTTCACTCTTTTTAAAGATTAAATTTTGGGCATTTTTCAGCCTTTATTTTTGACAGGACAAATGAAGACAAAGGAAAAAGGGCCGCAGGTTGGAGTCAAACCCTGGCCCGCTGCGTCGAGGAGTAAGTCACTGTATATGGGCGCTTGTTCTATCAACTGAGCTATCTGGGCACTCTTCTTGGTTCGCTCTTATTGCTCGGTACTCTACCTGCTCAGCACCAAATGGCAGATAGATATCGTTCGGGACTAGTTGGTGAACATAGTGAAGCATTTCCCTTAGAACTAAAAGGCTAGTGAATATTGGACTAACATTCATCAGGCGGCCAGAAACGTTATCGTGGGTTGGAATAAAAATAACTTTATTCTATTTTATTATAAAAAGAACAATCAGTACCAGTTAATACTTGTCAGGAATAAAAGAAATTGTTTTAGATAATAGTGTTTCACTGATACCTGATTCATGGTAAAAGATGAATAAATTAAAAGTGGTATCATCATGTGAAGACTTTGAGTAATATAGTTGTTTAGATGACTATAGCCTCGAGAAAAAGTCCATGCACATGTTCTGGTGCACTGAGTAGTTTGATGTGTCACTTCCAGTCAACGGCAGTACTCACGCACCCGCCAAGGTCTGTGTTTCTTCTCCCTGGCAACAGAGACGCACTGATCAGCACAATGTCAGCCAGCACTGGTTTAATAATGTCTTGTTCCATGGGCAGACAGAACACATTAAAGGGTAAAACCTGACAGCAAATACAAGCTGTAGGATTCCGAAGATTACATTTAAAAAGCAATACATTAGAGATTAAGATCAAATAAGACAATGCCAGTATTCTACAAACACTATTATACCTGCAGTTAATCTTTCCATACCACCACTATGAAACTACATTTGTAATACTTCATACAAAGTCAACAGGTCACAGTTACTGATTTAGTGTAGTTCAATGGAATCTTATCACATGAAATCTGCTACTGCCTATGTTGCTTCAAAATTAGACCCAAATATAATTGCCATGTAAAAGTGCTAAAGTTTATGGATAGAGTTGTTTAAATGTTTATTTTACAGTCTTTCACACTCAAAAAAATGTGTATCGAATACACTGCAACCTTAACATAATTTCATATATGTTCTATGTTCATACAAATTAATCAAATGTATCAAGCTCATATGGGGGTATGGGTAGAGGTGTTTACTGCATTGTCACATATAGTTCTCGTAATCGTCTCATCTCCCTGTGACCTGTGTCTGGCTCATATTGAAAATACAGCAAAAGTCTGCCAGGAAATCCAGTTTTCTTAAGTGAGATAAGGAGACTGAACACAGTGGACTGTTCTGTGTCCTTCTCCTTCTGGCAAAGACAACATGCTGTTTTTCTTCAATGTGTGGGCGTTTGACACACAGCATGACTATAAAATGTAATTAAAGCAAAGAAATTCAACTACTTCCATCATATTTATTTCAATTGGTGATACATTAATAATTTAAAAAAAAGCAAAATTTCCACTAATCCACTTGTTTTATGCATTGTATTGCAACTATGTCCTGTTTACTGCGGATTTCACTGTCCACAGTTATCATTGAGAATTATCTTCTACCAAAGACAAAGCAGAGTAACTAACCAGAAGCTATTCTTTGTAAAGGCACACTGCAATTGGGGTTTATAAATGTGTGTGTAATTTTGTGTGTGTACGTATATTATACAGGTATTGGATTTTGAGCGTGAGAGTGAGTACATCCTTCGTGCTCAGTGCTCAGAACCCAGTGGCTCTGGTCCGTGGCCGATATGGACCTGCATCTACAGCAACAGTCTCCATCTATATTGACGATGTGAATGAAGGTCCAATCCTGTCTCAAAGCCATTATGAGGTGACTGTCAGAGAAGGTGAGGAACCAGGACGGGTTATTGCCACCATCCGAGGTTACGACCCTGATTCTCACCCAATCAGGTGAGCCTAAGAACTGATGAATGCTGTAGGAATAATGATCTTCTTCCTCAGTTCTAATTATTCTGAGTTGCATGTGTTTTGTTGTGTGCAGATATTCTCTTCAAGGAGACACCAAGAAATACTTTTCAATAGGGAAGTATTCTGGTGAACTGAAGACGGTGCAGGCCTTGGACCGAGAAGAGAACAGCACATACACCATGGAGGTCATTGCAGTGGATGGGCGTAAGTTCATTATGGGTATATATATAAATATACATATATATTATAAACACCACGCAACTATTTATTTAATTAATAAATCATTTCCAGTGAATCATAAATTAACCTACATTTTATTTAAGGTTCACAAATATCAATAATGCATGTTTTATTTGATTTGTGGATTTCTATACATATATTCTTCAAATGTGACAAGTGATATAATTGTTATGCAACTCCAAATCTCATATTAATTGACAGAAAAATACTGGCTACACATGCCCATACATACACATACTGTAACACATACTGTAAGTTAATGCACACATATACAGAGACAGAGAATCTTAAGAATGCAGATGCAGAAGAAGATACAGAGTTGCAGTGAGATCAAGAGAAAGCAGTATGAGTGCAAGAAAATAGAAAACAACCAGCAGAGAAGGTTAGGCAAGGTGAAGAAGGAAAAAATAAAATCAATTGAATTTAGACAATGAAGCTGCAGCACCTTCATCTTGTGTTTAGGAAACGCTTCCTTATCTGCCTCCACCCTGGTGACAGTCCATATTCTGGATGTTAACGACAACAGCCCAGTGCTGGTTGGAGACTATTCCTGGAAGTACCTGTGTACGCCTCGATGGGAGGACCAAGCTCTGGTGCTGGCCTCAAGGGACAGTGATGGGCCACAGCACGGAGGACGACTCAACTTCTCCCTACGCAGTGATGCCACAGTCCGGCGTAACTGGAAGCTAACACCTATTAATGGTGAGGTGTACGCAGCTTACTTTACTTTACCTGGTGGTTTATGATTTATGGTGAAAAGACAGTCAAGTAAGGTCACATTGTTGGGAGAAGCCATCCTAAGGTAACTTTCTACGTTGGTTTGGTAGGTTAAACAAGTTGAGATTAATTGTAGACAATAATCAAAGTGCACACGTTTGTAATCAAGGTGTTTCAATTATCATTTGGTTTTTTTTGATCAGATGTTTCAATTATCAATTAGCCTATGCTTAAGTGCTTTGGTCTTGTTCTGGTTGCCAACATGGTCATAAAGCCAGCCAGAGAGCAAAATGGATGTAACTATTAGCCCAAATCAGAATATGTGAACTTTTTGTCTTCTAGTCCTGTCCAAGCAAACCGCTAAGTCCACTTTGGTAAGAATCAGCATGCTTTTGAATAATGTAGAGTAAGGATTTATTGAAGACATGTTGATGTCATCCAGCCACCAGGCTGTGCAGTGTGACATCACTGATGAATTGATGTTTAATTACAGCCTGTTCACCACAGTGTGCTAAATATTTTGAGTTACTTTGACTTATATGAATTAAAATAGGTGATACGCCATCCATGAAGAAAAATTGTTGAGGAAACAGAGTGATCTGGCCCTGAAGATGTGCAAATTGCCCTGTTCTATTTTCTTCCTGAATAATTTTGTCTGTCCTATCTGGGAGATGAGATATAATATAATTATTCTTTTTTTTGCTGTTGCAAACTGCTGGTGTTGGGCTCATTTAATGCAAACTATTTCTCGAAATGACGCCTGTCATTAAGCCATTCAAACAACTCAACCCCTTCCCTCATTTCTCCCTCTTTCACTCCACTGTTCCTGTTGGTATTGATTGAGTCAAGCTGTAATTATATCTTCGGTGTAATTTCTTTGGCGTCATCGCTTGGTTCCTGACAGCTAATGGAGGCTAAAAGAGGATTCTCCCAGAATGCTTTGCACCTGGTCACAGCAAGTAATGGCTGTACCAATAAAATGTGTACTTAAACCATTATAATATCTGCTGTAGAGCTGCACAGTTTGCTTGACAGAACCTTTCATGAAAAGAAACATGTGTGTGTGTGCATGTGTGTGTGTCATAGCCATTCATCTCAAGTCTTTCAGAGACTTTCAAATGTACCATTTTTAAAATATTTGCAGTTCTTATAATTGCAGAAATCAGTTAATAAAGCAGCTCATCATATTTGACTTACATCCACTCTTAATAGCTGTTCATAGTAGTAAGACGATAAATATGACACATCCAATCTTTATATAATGTATTTAATAGCATTTTAATGAAAATAATCTTTGTTGGTATCATCCAAAATCCAAAACAGTTAGTGGGCAGATAGGTGGTCACAGATCCAACCTGGGAAAATGTCACATCTGAGGCAAAACAGTTCAGATAGAGGATAAATTAACAGCCTGCAAGGCTTGTATTTCCCTGACTGACAAATGGAACATGAAGGGGAATGATGGGAAGGTGTGAGCGTGGAGTTTGAGACCCTCCGATAAGGGTTCAAACAGCTTGATAAAACAGTTCTTTACGGGACAGGGCTTTTACGTCATGCAGCCAGGAGTGTATTTTAGACTGATTTACAGAGATTAGATAAAGAGTCTCTCACTCCAGCAGACTGCACCATGCACAGCTCCATCAGTCTGTCTCATTTGGTGTGTTGTGTAGTAATGCAGCTGTATGCATGTGTTTTTGCTCCTTGTAGAAGAAATTGTAAAATATTTACAGTATATATATATATACATTATTTCAGTGACTGCTAAAGCGTGTTACAAAACATTAAAGGTCCCATGGAATGAAAATTTCAGGTTTTTTAACATTAATATGCATTCCCCAAGCCTGCCTATGGTCCCCACAGACTCAGAAATGGCACATACTAAGGAAAGCTCATAACTTATTGTGGGACTGCCTCTAGTGGCTGTAATTCTGCACCAAGGCAGAATTTTGGGAAAGAAACTTCAGATATGGTATTAAGGGACCAATAAGGTCTATATAAAATCATCCAAAGAGCACCATGTCATGGGACATTTAAGCTTAATTTAACACTTTACAGAATTCACTTTTCTATTCTGTGATGAACCAAACTGGTACTGAGTTGTAGTGCTGCACAGGGATTGTTGTTTTTCTTCTTCTTATGAGAAGACATTATGAAAACAATGTTTATACCATTGTGCTTGTGTTTCTCAATCCACTAAATACAAGCACAAGTACCATGCAGACTGCAGGTGTGAATTTAGACCTTTTGTATAGGGTGCTGCCAAGTTATCACATTGAGATTTGATGAGAAGTTAATGTAATGAAATTGTGAAAAGGGGCGGCCTGGTAGCTCACCTGGTTGAGCGTGCGCCCATATACTAAGGGTCAGTCCTTAGCGCAGTGAATTTGAGTCTGACTTGCCGCCCTTTGCTGCATGTTGTCCTCCCACCCTCTCCCCCTTTTTCTGTCTTCAGCTATCCTATCAAATTAAAAGGCTCATAAAGCCCATAAATAATCTTATTATTAATCTTTTGTCTATGTGTCATTTTGTGTCACACTTGTAATTAACAGCACATTTTTTACGTGTCATTTATATGTTTTGTCCTTCAGATACTCACACCAACCTGTCCTTAAACACCCCTTACCTGGCCCCTGAGGTCTACACTGTGCCCTTCACCATCTCTGACAGCAGCTCTCCTCCCAGGAGCACCTTCATAAACTTGCCAGGTAATGCCGACTCTCCTGCTGATAAGCTAAAGCAATCACAGGGAGGTTATGGGACCAGAGCGTTGGAACAATCAATAGAGATCAACCCCTGTGTGTGCTAGCTTGTCCTCACACTGTTCTTGTTTAATAATGATGTAATGGAGCTTTACAAATGATTTTTCCAGGCTTGTGAGTACACAGCTCTCTTAAGACTATGCACTGCCCAATACAGCCTGCTGACACATACAGTGAGGAAAATAAGTATTTGAACACCCTGCTATTTTGCAAGTTCTCCCACTTAGAAATCATGGAGGGGTCTGAAATTGTCATCGTAGGTGCATGTCCACTGTGAGAGACATAATCCAAAAAAAAAAAATTCCTTAAATCACAATGTATGATTTTTTGATGATTTATTTGTATGATACAGCTGCAAATAAGTATTTGAACACCTGTCTATCAGCTAGAATTCTGACCCTCAAAGACCTGTTAGTCTGCCTTCAAAATGTCCACCTCCACTCCATTTATTATCCTAAATTAGATGCACCTGTTTGAGGTCGTTAGCTGCATACAATCAGTAAGAATCCAACTACTAACATGGCCAAGACCAAAGAGCTGTCCAAAGACACTAGAGACAAAATTGTGCACTTCATTGTTCTACTTCATGACCGCATTGTTTACACCCGGGACCAGCTGATTGCGCTGAAGCCGAACAAGGCCCCGTCTTTGGTGCCCCCGCCCACAGACATCCCCACGGAAATCTGGAGGAGGACACGTCGAGGATGCAGAGGTGGAATGAAGCGGCGAGGGAAGAGAGAGGGGTCCAGGCAACAGAGATTTAGGAGGAGGAGATTTAAGCCGTGTCTTCCCTCTCTCATCATGGGCAATGTGAGGTCACTGGCTAATAAGATGGACGAGCTAACAGTGTTAGTCCGGAGTCAGAGGGAGTACCGGGAGTGTAGTTTAATGTGCTTCACGGAGACTTGGCTACATATACGGATATTCCCAACCACTACGTCTCCATCAACGGCTTTCAGACTGTTCGGGCCGACAGGGACTGCACCGAGAGCGGTAAGCGTAAAGGTGGGTGGCTTGCCGTTCTAGTTAACAACAGATGGTGTAATCCTAGTCACATTACGGTTAAACAGCGTATCTGTAGCCCGGACATTGAACTGCTTGCTGTGGGACTACGGCCATATTATCTGCCCCTCACATGCCATCGCCATTGCTGTTTACATTCTGCCCTCTGCCAACCCGACGTTGGCGTGTAACGTCACCCACACCGCCATTGCTGAACTCCAGACTCAACACCCGAGTACCCTCATAGTGATCTCGGGTGACTTCAACCATGTCACCATGACCACCACACTAACTATCTTCACCCAGTATGTGAGCTGCCATAGTAGAGAGGAGAGGACCCTGGACCTGCTGTATGCTAATGTCAGGGACGCATACAGCTCTTTCCCCCTCCCCCCACTGGGCAGATCTGACCACAACCTGGTTCACATCAAGCCCTACTATGTGCCTCTGGTAAAATGGCAACCTCTGACCTCAAGGACAGTGAGGAGATGGTCGGGGGAGGCCTATGAGACACTTCAGGGATGTTTTGAGGTGACAGACTGGGATGCACTCTGTGAGCCACATGGAGAGGACATAGATGGGCTGACTGAGTGTATCTCAGACTACATAAACTTCTGTGTGGACTGCACTGTCCCAGCAAAGACTGTTCAGTGTTGCCCAAACAACAAACCGTGGGTAACAAAGTACATAAAGAACATCCTGAATACTAAGAGGAGGGCTTTCAGAGCTGGGAATAGGGAGGAGGTGAGGGCCATTCAGGGGGACCTGAAGGTGAAGATCAGGGAGGCCAAGGAGAAGTACAGGAGGAAGCTGGAGCGTAAACTCCAGCAGAACAACACGAGGGAGGTCTGGAGCGGCATGAGGACCATCACTGGCTTCAGACCGACTGGCAGCAGAGGAGTTGAAGGCAGCTTGGACAGGGCCAACGAACTTAATCTGTTCTTTAACAGATTTGATGCTCCTGCTCCTGTCCATCCCCCCATTAACACAACTGCTGTCTCATCTCCAACCCCACTCTAATAAGGCTGCAGGCCCTGATGGTGTCCGTCCTGGGGTGCTCAAAGCCTGTGCCTCTCAGCTATGTGGAGTCCTTCAACCTGAGCCTTAGTCTCCAAAGGGTCCCTGTGCTGTGGAAGACATCTTGCCTCGTTCCTGTGCCAAAGACGCCACGTCCCAGTGACTCCAAGGACTACAGACCCGTGGCACTTACCTCCCACATTATGAAGACCCTGGAGAGACTGGTTCTGGAACAGCTGCGGCCCATGGTCAGACCTCTCCTGGACCCCCTCCAGTTCGCCTACCAACCCCGGTTGGGAGTTGAGGACGCCATCATCTTCCTGCTCAACCACATCTACGCACACCTAGACAAGGCGGCGAGCACGGTGAGGGTCATGTTTTTTGACTTCTCCAGTGCTTTCAACACCATCCGGCCGGCCCTGCTGGGTGAGAAGCTGACAGTGATGCAGGTGGATCCCCCCCTCATGTCCTGGATTGTTGACTACCTGACTGGCAGACCACAGTATGTGCGCCTGCAACACTGTGTCAGACAGTGTGGTCAGCAACACCGGGGCCCTGCAGGGGACTGTCCTTTCTCCCTTCCTCTTCACCATCTACCCCACAGACTTCAACTACCACACAGAGTCTTGCCATCTTCAGAAGTTTTCTGATGACTCTGCTGTGGTTGGATGTATCAGCGAGGGTGACGAGGCTGAGTACAGAGCTGCGGTGGGGGACTTTGTCACATGGAGATAGCAGAACCATCTACAGCTCAATGTGACAAAGACCAAGGAGCTGGTGGTGGATCTAAGGAGAGCCAAGGCACCAGTGAGCCCTGTTTCCTTCCAGGGGGTCAGTGTGGACATTGTGGAGGACTACAAATACCTGGGAGTGCACTTGGACAATAAACTGGACTGGGCCAAGAACACTCAAGCCCTCTACAGGAAGGGCCAAAGCTGTCTCTACTTTCTGAGGAGGCTGAGGTCTTTCAACATCTGGAGGACAATGCTGAGGATGTCTGTGGTGGCCAGTGCTATCCTCTTTGCAGTTGCATGCTGGGGCAGCAGGCTGAGGGTAACGGACGCCAACAGACACAACAAACTAATCCGCAAGGCCAGTGACGTTGTGGGGGTGGATCTGGACTCTCAGTCGGGTGTGTCAGAGAGGAGGATGCTGTCTAAACTACATGCCATCTTGGACAATGTCTCACACCCACTCCATGGCTTGCTGCTCAATCACAGGAGCACTTTCAGTGATAGACTCATTCTCCCAAAATGCACCACAGAGCACCACAGGAAGTCATTCCTGCCTGTGGCCATCAAACTTTATAACTCCTCCCTCTAAGTGTCTGACACACACACACTTAGAGGTTAAAACTGGACAATATTATCTGTTTTTGTGCAATAACACTGGCTTGTAATGTGTGCAATATTTAACTGCTACTATTATTATTATTATTATTGTTATTATTATTACTTTTCACCATTGCAACACCGGACTGGGGCTCCATGCAAGATCTCACCTCGTGGGGTCTCAATGATCCTAAGAAAGGTGAGAAATCAGCCCAGAACTACACGGGAGGAGCTGGTCAATGACCTGAAAAGAGCTGGCACCACCGTTTCCAAGGTTACTGTTGGTAATACACTAAGACGTCATGGTGTGAAATCATGCATGGCACGGAAGGTTCCCCTGCTTAAATCAGCATAGATAGATAGATAGATAGATAGATAGATAGATAGATAGATAGATAGATAGATAGATAGATTAACTTTACTGTCATTACACATGTACAGTCACAAGGCAACGGAATACCGTTTGGAGAAAGCCTCCGGGCCGCTGCTATTAAAAGCGCCGCCACACGCATTCTCTGAAAAGGATTTATGCAGACAGCAACATGGTATACAGTACACAACATAACACATGATATACAAGATAACACACAGTTCATGTGGACACATGAAGGGATTTTTTGAGGTGGCTTGGGAGGGAGGGAGAAACCTTGCAAATCGAGGCAGTCAGACGGATACGGGGCGGGATGGGGTTCGGGAGTGTAGTTGTGTGTGTGAATATGAGCGTCAGACTGTCTATGTTGTTAAAAGCTCAGTTCATCTGCGTGTCCTTGAAGAGATAAGCCAGTGGAAAGGACGAAATAGAATCCTTTGCACTGGCTTAGAGCATTGAAGATGGGTCAAGGCTGGGTCTTCCAACATGACAATGACCCGAAGCACACAGCCAGGATAACCAAGGAGTGGCTGTGTAAGAAGCATATCAAGGTTCTGGCGTGGCCTAGCCAGTCTCCAGACCTAAACCCAATAGAGAATCTTTGGAGGGAGCTCAAACTCCGTGTTTCTCAGCGACAGACCAGAAACCTGACTGATCTACAGAAGATCTGAGGGGAGGAGTGGGCCAAAATCCCTTCTGCAGTGTGTGCAAACCTGGTGAAAAACTACAGGAAATGTTTGACCTCTGGAATTGCAAACAAAGGCTACTGTACCAAATATTAACATTGATTTTCTCAGGTGTTCAAATACTTATTTGCAGCTGTATCATACAAATAAAAAGTTAAAAAATTGGATTTTTGTTTTTGATTATGTCTCTCACAGTGGACATGCACCTACGATGACAATTTCAGACCCCTCCATGATTTCTAAGTGGGAGAACTTGCAAAATAGCAGGGTGTTCAAATACTTATTTTCCTCACTGTATATACATAGCACAGAAAAGCACAGAACTTCTCATGCATAGGTCAGAATAAACTATGTGGTTAAGGGAATAATAAGTGTAGCCTCCATCTACATTGATGTGGCTCGTTGGTCTAGTGGTATGATTCTCGTTTCGGGTGCGAGAAGTCCCGGGTTCAATTCCTGGACGAGCCCTGAAGGTAGGAGCTGTTCCAGCCCAAATCTTTACTTTAAAATCCAGTTTATTGAGGGGTGGCTGTGACTCAGCGGTAGAGCGGTTGCCTGCCAATTGGAAGGTTGGTGGTTCGTCCCATGTCGAAGTTTCCTTGGGCAAGACACTGAACCCAGAGTTGCCCATCGGAGTGTGAATGTGTGTGTTCATTTATGATACATAACAAATATAATCATATTTGTGGGCAGGAAAACAATTAACACCTTTCACCTGTCAACTGTACAGAGTTTATATGAGTTATTTTCTAAGATCTCAGATAAATCTTCCACTAATTTTTAGTTGGGAAGTGTTTTTGGTTTTGCTTATGACTTAAAATAGTTTTGAAGATTCTTGGCATCAAACATCAATCCTTAACCTAACATGATTTAACTTTAAATGACTGGTATTTCCTGTTTAGTCAGAACTAGCCTCTTGTGTAAGTTGTTTTTGTTTTTAGTTGTACTTTTTCCTCCTCTGTTAGTGACAGTGTGTCCCTGCAACGTCAGAGGGAACTGCAAAATGGCTGCCAAGCAATTGCAGGGCATGCCAACTATTCAGTCTGCAGTGGGGATTCTGCTTGGCACCTTTGCAGTCATAGGTAAGCAGAGAGGCTGAACACATTGTTAATGCCACTATACCATGTAAACACGTGCAATTGAGAATGCATCATTAGCTCCATTTCAAGCTTTATAAAACAAGTGTTTGTCTGCAGGGTATTTGTACTGGATTGCATTTGAGTGTTCAAGGCTTTGTGATTCTCTGTGCCTATTCATTATATTTTACAGACAAATAAGAAAATACATAGCAATGTTGTTGAATATTGCTTTTTTGTTTTTTAATTCCAGGAACTATCCTCATTGTTGTGTTTGTGAGACTGTCATACCAGAATCCCAAACGGCCGAGCAAAACTAGCCAGGAGAGAGTTCCCCTGAATATTTCAATCTAATTAGGATGACACTGTATTGGATGTCCTGCTCACTGCCACAGCCAACTGGACCAATGTAACAATGTTGCTTTCAGGGCACTGAATTCATTAAGTGAATGTCTAAAAAAATGAATTTTTATTCAGTTATTGGATCAAAGTTCAGATGTACACTGCCGTGAAAACAAAATGTCAAGATATTAATCAAGAAGTGTAATGTATGTTAAGTGCGGCTTGTGTCTGCAATGATGTTGACTAATGTTTTAGTTAGCTAATTTTTTTATAGCTGTAGAATGTTTCAAAATTCACCAGAACAACAGTATAGGGCCAAGGTTTGGAAATTGAGAGATTTTGAGAACAAAGGCATACTATTAATAGAGAAAAGTTGCCAAATGTTTCAAGAATAAAGTTGTAATTTATCAGAAGAAAGTACTTTTCTTTAGTTTAAATTCATAATAAAAAAGTTGCAATATTTTAAAATTACTTTTTGACCTTTTATTATAATGTATTCTCTTAATATTTCAACTTTATTCTCTAAATCATATGTTCTCAATCCTCGCCCTGGTCACTGAAATATGATGCTTTGTCCTTGATTCCTAATTATGATAAATTGTTACGAAACGATTGTTGTAAAACTATAAATTAGGAGAAATATGCCTGTAAATGCTTTGATGTGATTTAATCTTATTTAACACTTACATTCAGAATGAAAACATGTTGCAAGCTCCATAACTGCATGATTCCATTCCACTTCAAATCTTCATAGAAGATAGATTATTTTGTTCTATTCATAGTATAACTGTATATGAACTGTGCTTTAAATCTGAGCTTCTCAAAGCTGTAGCTATAGATTTGTCTCATTCACTCTGAATCTTCTTTTCTACCAGTTGGCTTCCACAATACAAACCAAAACACTTTTCTAATCTAATAAAACAGCCTGAAATTGTCCTGTGTTTGTAATTGTTGTATATTGTGTTCCAGTCCCTCTATATAAATGCTGAACCAGGCAACCTCACAGGCAAGCGAAGCTAAATTGAGACCAGAGTATTGCTATGAATAGCTCAACATTTGAAGGTCCACTAAATGACACTCACCTAGCAGTGTCCAACACAATAATCACCTCTCATTCACAAAAGACAAAACTTTACAAATAGCCGCTACATACTCATCCATTAGCCTGCTCTGACAAAAGTTTAGTTCATTTGGAGTAATTGTTCGTACTCTACTGTGAGAGGAAAATACTTAGTCACAAAAATGTTCTAACTGACATCATATTCGACTCTCATAGGTCTGAGGATAAATGACGAATAACGAATTTGAATTTAACGGGTTTGCTTTAGAATAGAAATTATGTTGAAAGTTCATCAAATCAATATTCTTTGTAAAATGTGTACAAATTTAAATTTTTGGTTCTCCTGTTCATAGTGACAACTCCCCCCCCACCCAACTGATCTGATCTATAATAAAGTTTGTGACTACGTGACATTTTTAGCATGAGAGCTAAAAGAGTCCAATTAGTCTGTTAGCATTTTTACAATTCCCTCTAACTTGTAGTGCCCCCAAATCAATGAGTGTATCTTTAAAGTGTCAAGTGTCCCAATAAGCTATGGCAGTGTGACAGTGAGCTGGCATGCGCAATACCAGGGATCTGAAGTGGAAGCAGCTATAAATCAAACTCAGACATCACTCATTTTATTATCTGCACCCGTGCTTTTCCTACTGTGACGCATGTCAACGTGACTTCCATAAAAAAGTCTTTTTACCGAATTGAATATCTAGAGACAGCTATACTAATGTTACAACAGTCCCTACCACATATAAAACATGGATTTTAAGGTACACATTGTGAATAATACACATATTACACATACGTAAAATTCACTGTAGTATCAGTAATAGACTAGCCAAAAATGTGGTTACACTCACAGTATAAACAAATATTAAAGCATTTTTTTTTAAATTGAGTCAAGAATCACAGATTAGAAACGATGATGATGTACACACCTACTCAGGAGCAGGCCTCATTTGTGTGAAGGTTAGGTTAGGGCTGCACAATTAATCAAATTTTAATCACGTTATTTCATAGAACGCTGAGTTTTTTTGCAATGCGCATCTACCGCTCCGTAAACCCCTGTCTGCTCATGAGCCAGTCAGTTGTTCCCTGCACCGCCCAGCTTAGTTTCTAGATAGAGAAAATCACACTGGACAGAGTAACATGAGGAAAATTCAACAGATGCAGTCGGTTATACGTCGGTCTTAAGGTTTACCAGTTTACCAGTAAACGCAACATTTTGTCCCATCTGTGTTATTCAGACAACAGCAGTGACCAGTGCTAGTCGGTGCTAATTAGCGTCTGTTAGCTGTTAGCTCCTCTAGGACGCACCGGTGCTAATGTCCTCGCATCCGCTGCTCTTCTTACTCTGCGCAGCCCGGCCACACAGCGCCAGTCCACACTTCTGACTGATTTGTCTACAGTTTTAATTTTTTATTAACACAGCTGTATACTGTTAATTATGAGGGGCAAACCGCGGGTAACTGCTATCGCGGCGGCCACGGCGAAGAACACAGAAGAAATTATTGAATGCAACTAACTTCAGTTCGTAGAGTAACAGTGTGTGAGACAGAGCTGTTTGACCTGGGTAAGAGATGTGACCCACTGCCAGAATATCATAGTTCATAAAAATGCAGTGCAGTGACGGTACAGACATTTCATACACACAACGTGTGTTTCCGCCATTCGACCCGTGCTGGACCATTCATAACAAGTCAGCCGTCGCTCTGTGAGTAGCGTCCATAACACTCCCCCTCTCTCCCTAGCTCTTTTAATCAGCTATTGTTGAAAACAAGTGAAGGAGCTTTCTCAGAGATGCATTTAAAAAAAAAAGTGTCCTACGCTATTTATTTCAGATAGCTAATTTTCATTTGCATACGTTGCAGCTGTATGTCTATACAACTTCAACATAACAAGAATGTAGCATAATATGGATGTGAAAGCAGTTATAAATAGCCTATGTGACAATAAAGTTTGTTTTGGTTAAAATCAACAAATAATCGTGAGAATAATCGTGATCAAAATATTGATCAAAATAATCGTGATTATAATTTTGGCCGTAATCGTGCAGCCCTAGGTTAGGTGCTGTATTTTAATTATTTTTTTGCATCTTCCAGGTCAGAGTTAGTAATTAAGTTAATGTGGAATAAACTAGCAAACAAGCACATTTTCAGATGCTCGCTGCCATCTTTTTTACAGCAGGCAACTGAAGAAAAAAAACACAGCAACAAAGGAGCAAAAATTAGATCTAAATCTAAAAATAAACATCATTTACATATTCACCATTGTAAATACATGTGTGTAAAGACTAGATGCTCCTTCATCTGGACATTTTACAATGTGCAATTACTCACCAAACATACAGACAATGCTGCTAGCCTATGCATCCAGTGCCCATTTATATTAGGCTATTTATATATCTGGCTAGCTGTTCCAATCAAAGCAACATAGCTCCAAGTAAAAGAAAAGTACACACTGAAGGGGAACCCGAGGGAGACGAGAGAGCAGAGGGGAAGGGATTAGCTTGTGACATGGGAGTCAAGCGTTACGTTTAGGAGATAATGAGCCTCCAACTTTAGTCTTGATGTGTTCCAATAGATCCTTCAAGGATAGAGATGGTTCAGCTGGCCGACTTGGGGTGCAAGGCCATGAAGAGAAATGGGGGCAAGATTTCCAATCCCTTTGAGTAGCTTGGGAAATTAAAGGTAATTTACCACATATGGACAGACGCTTCGGGACAGGAACGGTGGAACAGTGGAACAGTGGAGCAGTGGACGGTTTTCCCCAAGCGGCCGTCCGGTTTTCCATTGCTCGGTTACCAGCACAGACAAGTGTTTTTCCCAATCCCTTCTCCCTCTGTTCTGAGTTCCCCCCCCAACTTCAGCTATTTTAAGCTTGTTTTAAGATTGTGCAGTTTCACTTTAGCTCCAAAGTTGACAGTTTTCCCATCTGCAGCTGTCAGAATATTGCTGTTTATTAGTACTTCTGCAAGACATTTCATGCAAGTCTTCCATTATATGACAAATAACACTTCCCTGACCAAAATATTTTCATATGGTATCGTTTTTGGCTGCTGCATGCAGCGGTTTACAATGAAGGCTCTAAAACTTACTTTACACTATACCTGCCCAGTACTAAATGATAGACAGACAAAGTTAGAAAATAGCTGGTGACCATACCGGAGCATTTAGCTGCTAAAGATAATTGTTTGCTTAGAAGTCAGCTTCATAAGATGATGACATGTCAGTCTCGTGTTCACAGCTTTTTTCCAAGCAAGTGAAAAGGAATATCAGTTAATGCTGGTATCAAAGAATAATTCACATTTTTGGAAATGTGTTTATTCACTGTCATGCAGAGAGCTGATGAGAAGAATGGTTTGTCTTGTGTCTGTATTGTAAATATGAGGCTGCTATTTTAGCATAGCTTAGCACAAAGATTGGAAAAAAAGCTGAAACAGCTAGCCTGGCTCTCTTCAAAGGTAGGATAATCCACCTACCATACCAGAACTTATGAAGCTCCCTAAATGACATATTGTATTTAATTAATCTTTTGTTTAATCCTTGTGGTTTTCAGGGCTCTATGTGCTGGACTATTTGTCGGCCAGGAGCAAAGGATCCCCATTAGCTGATGACGTAACAGTCAGCTACTCTTCCTGGGCTCCATACATACAGTATATAACACACAATACACATTACATCACAAACAACCCATTACGATAATATGTGTCACATATTATCACATTAACATGCAACAGGCCTACACTTATCACGCCCACATACAGTACATTCACATGCAGGTGGGCACTCGCTGTATTTGTATGGATCTAATGTGCTACTGGTTCCAGTGTATTTACTCTACAGACATGTGTTGATCTTTGCATCAAATTCTCGGCAGGAAAGCATATAGGCGTAATTACTCAAATGTAGAACTTTTCCTCTGACACCACCAGAACAAATATTATTTTATTCATTATTCATCCCAAATGTGGGTTACAGCATTTTGTTTGTAGCTCAGTGAAACATGTACAGTATCTCCTGCTCCAATGTCACTGAGAAAATATAGTAGACATTTCCTCCTTGGAAGGATTTAACTGCCATGATCCATACCTGTATGAATGTATTACAATTATAAGCAATAATTAAACCCCTGTTTTTCCTCTATTTTCATCAGTTGGAGGTCAACTTAAGGTTCAAAAACAAGAAAAGAGGATATTGGTGTTAGTATTAATATTTTCCAGTGTTGGATAGGGTCCTGATCTGATGCATGTTTAATCATAGAGAGACCAGTTACTTGTTTGTCATTTGAGTGATTTGTCGTATCTACATACATTACAGAGGTGTTGAGAGTAGGTACAGATTCATATACAGTGCTCATTTGCATTTTGATTGCAACGTCTGTGATTACATTTCATCTCAAAGCAAACTCATTTTTACCATCTCATTTACTACCACTAATTGCATTCACAGCATACATGCTCTCGTTTTAATATCTGTGCAATACAAACTTCCACCAGCAAAAGTGGAGGAGCACATAGGATGTCTGCGTCCTGTTAATATTAAAGTGTTTATTTGTAACTTTCAGTTTGTGTTCATTCCAGAATGACTCAGGTTTTTGCTCGTTATCTGTTACTCTTAGTCTGGCTCTGCCCTCCTACGTACTTCTGCTCAATTTTTATTTTCCTTCAGTACTACGTCTGGGTTTGCAGTATATTTGCAGGTTTTCTCTGCCTAAATGTTTAGCGGTCAAACAGAGGGAGTGGCTGAGAACGATGACGTTGAGGTTGTGTGCTAGTTTGAGTTGTAATTTCATAATGGCGGCAAGAAAGATGCAAGCGAAGCCATTCGGTTTACTGTGGCAACACTGCTGGATATCCAGTAGTTAAAGCCTGAGCAAGAACAAGCTTTGCTGAGTTTTGTTGGTGGCCATGATGTTGTGGCCCACCTTCACCACAGGAAAAGTTTAATTTTCCAGCTTGTTCTGTTAGTGGTGAAGGAGTTGGCTAAGGCAAACACTAGCAATGCTAAGCTGACGATACGACCAAACTTTACAGATTGGTTATGGCAGATCCAGTTTTAAACTTGAGTACAGAGTACCCCCTTTAAAGGAAGTTAACACTTGTAAATGGAGAGTGGCCAGACTCTCTGTACAAATGAAAGTTACCAGTCTGGTAGGACAAAGCTATGTTACTCTGCCTTTCAGCTTTTAGTTGATCTTCTTTTTTTTTTTCTGTGATGGCCCAACCCCAGTATCAGCCATAACTACAACATATAACTTCTAAAATTAAAATAAAAAACAATGATAAAATACAATTAGGCCTATATAAAAAAAATCTCCTGCTACCTTTACCTGGCTGGATACTCACTATGGGCTTTTATGGTGTTAAACCGAATTCTGTGACCGGTCAGAATTTTTTGCTCTGTAGCGCCGTCTATCTGCCGTGAATTATTTTGTGACTTTGTTGTAAAAGTTGGACCCAGAGAAAGGCGTTCAAGGTCCCATGGCATGAAAATTTCAATTTATGAGGTTTTTCAACATTAATGTGCATTCCGCCAGCCTGCCTATGGTCCCCCAGTGGCTATGGCGATAGGTGTAAACCGAGCCCTGGGTATCCTGCTCTGCCTTTGAGAAAATGAAAGCTCAGATGGGCCGATCTGGAATCTTGCTCCTTATAAGGGGGTAAGGTTTCCTCCCCTTTCTCTGCTTTGTCCGCCAAGAGAATTTGGCCCACCCGTTAGAGAGACATCATGGCTTTCAAACAAGCAAAGTGGCAGTTGGTCAAGGCCACACCTCCAGCCTCCACCTTGCCCCCCCTCTCTCCTCCTCAATAGCTACAGACTCAGAAATGGCACATACTAAGGAAAGCTCATTGTTGGCCCGGCTCTAGTGGCTGTAATTCTGCACCAAGGCTGAATTTTGGGAAATAGACTTCAGATATGGTAATAGGGGACCACTAAAGTCTATATAAAAGCATTCAAAGAGCACCATGTCATGGGACCTTTAATAAAAACTATATAAAAATAGCGTTCTTTTCACTGTTAGTCTCATTTGCTGCTACAGGTCATTGATGATCATTAGATGTAAAATTACATAGTTTCACTAAAAGTTACATATAATTACTATCAAAGGTTAAAATCATGAAGACTCTCACTTTGAAATGCAGAGTGTGGGAATAAACTGGCTCTTAGTTGTTGCAGCATTTCCTGTAAGTAAATTATGTTTGACTAATATGAATTGCCTGCAATTACTGACCATGAAAAAGGTTAGGGTTTTCCATTTGCATGATGAATTGATTCACTGACAGGAATCGTGCTGCATAACTGTGGCACAAGTTACTTATGCGTTATGTTGCGATTGATGTGCTCCAGCTGTCCACTTTTACCGTAACATCACTTTAGCAGTCAATCTGGCAATAAACTCTGACATTCACTTAAGAAATTATGCTTGTCATTGCAAAAGGAATTGTGAATGAAAATACAGAAAAATAAACTATTGGTACCAAATAATCCTTCCTTCATCTTTAAAATTGGGTTGAGTGGAGTTGACCTGTGATTTTAGAAGGTTGTCACCATGGAAATAAAATTGTATTTCTATGGTTGTCACTGTCAACATGAGAAGCCGCTAATCCTGTTTGTCATGGCTCTGCTCCAGCAGTGATGGAATATGAATAAGTACTTTTACGTATTAAGTATTGTATTTAAGTATTGTACTTAAGTACAAAATTTCAGGTACTTGCTTGTGTCTTTTCCTTTTCATTGCTACTTTATATTTCTACACTTAACTACACTTCAGAGTAAAATATTGTACTTTTTACCTCACTACATTTATTTGACAGTTTATAATTACTAGTATATAATGTTGAAACCAAAGCGGTTAATGGGAACTTTTACTTTTGATACTTGACATTCATTCACATTAAATTACATTTGTAATGCAGGACTTTGATTTACAATGTATTTTAAATTGCAGTAATTTACTTGCTGCTTTACTTAAATAAAGGATATTTAACTATTTCTTAATACAAAATTGATTAATTACTCATTTACATACTCATAACATGTCACAACACTTGCATGCTCTATTGAAACAGTATCAATAAGTGTTTTGTAAAAAGCATATTAACAATGTTTACAGCATCACACATACATAAAAAAGAGGGGTTGTGTGTGCGGCACCCTAAGCCTAACCCCAGAAGAAGAGCTTGTTGAGACACCTGAGAATTGAAATGTTAAGAGATAAAGTCCTAAAAGAGAGAGGGTGACAGTTCTGTCTTCTATTTTCTTTTTTTTGTTCAATACGTTAATTTATACCCTGGATAGGAAAACATTTTAAACTGCTTGTCACATGAAATGGACATTTGACAGAGTATGTGCGTCACTCATGCTATTTATGGCATTTCAGAGACTGTAATCTCTCAAACATTTCAGGCTACCAAGACAGGAAGGTAGAAATCAACAATTTAATTCCAGAAGCAGCTGGAATATACGCATATAAAAGCAAACCAGATTCTACAGCACTGCACGGTGGAAATGCTGCCCTCACTCTTTAATACGTGGGGTTTGTAAAGTACTCAGTGGTAGAATTGATTTTCATGCGTTGCTTAGTTACTTTCAGTCATATTCTTCATAGATTCATTAGGTATAACCACAACCTCTTCAGTGGAGCTGTCCAGTGGCCAGCAGATCAGTGGTGTGGTTGTACTGGGCAGCTTAATGTGTAACTGTGTGAATGTGATCAGGGCATCCCTGCAAAAGAGAGTTGTGTGTTCTCCCCGCTGAATAAATAAAGGTGAAAGACATATCAGACTTTGCCTACAATATGTAGAGATTTTGATAATACTTGTTATAAGTTAAATCAATTAATTGTTGTTGTCTTTTCATCTGATTTGTTATACAATACGACAAATGTGAAATATCACCAGGCTTATCCCTTCTTACACAATTCATCAAAATACAGGACAACAGAAAAAAACACATTATGTGTGATTATTACTTTAATTATTCCAGATGGCAGTTATGAAAAAAGCCATGCGAGAGTGACTGAAGCATTGAGCAAAGTGTGCGCTACAACTGAAAAGGAATATGAAAGAGAGGATCACAAAAAGTTCATATCACAGATCTGGACAAAGGGTGCTGATGGGTGATGTTGTAATATCCAGAAGGTAGGCCTACTGATGAAAACATAATTTAAAAAAAAACTATTCTGTGACATCACAATCCATAATCAGGGCACAGTATGTCAAAGAACAGTCTGACATTAAAAAAAAGAAACACAAGAGATGAAAATTAGCTATTTTCCGCTATCTTTATTCATTTATTATCCTCGCTTTTATAACTCAGCAACTCATGTTTCTATGGTAACAAAAAAAGGCTTCCACTTTGTATGGTTTTAATGTCACATGCAAGCCAGTCATTAGTTTTTCTGGAGTTTTCTAGCTGACCACATCATCTTCATCAGCTGCCATGAAATTGTTTTCATTTCTTTCTGAGCACTTCTCATCCATGTCTTAAAAGGTCAGATTTATAGTTCTTTCTTGGTACTGGAAACTGTTGACAAACCAATCTCAATATCCATTTAGTCCTTTTAGTTTTGTTCTCAATCATAAGGTAATGGTCATCTTCGCATCAAAATACTTATTCATTTGTAATAAAGAGGACTGCCTCTGTAGAGCACCCACATACCTATATTTCCTGGTAAGTGACTGTAAAACTATACAAGAAAATAGTCCAATCATTCATTCCTCTCAGACTCACTCATCCCACTCACATCATCTACAAGCGCTGACACATCTCCATCTTGACAAAAGCATTTGCATGGTCACGCTCCTCAGACTCAAAACATATACAATGGTACAAGATACAAGGTTCAATATGGGATTATAAATAGAAGTGACGGCCACATTGGTTAATATAATCATTTCATAGAGACGCTGAAAAAGCGACAGGCACTCATACATTAATTAGACATGGCCACCCCCACATTTGGAAACACTAAGTCTTTTAGTGTAACAATGCTGTGGTCTTGAGAAGAGAGTAACAAGCCCACGCACACAGACAGAAACACATATACACACAGTTCAGTCATGTACTCAAGCTTGAGTGGGATGAGCCCTTGCTGTCCTTGAAGGCAAACTCTGCTTTGAAATATTCTTCACAAAAAACATGAGAGAAAGGTTAGAAGTATAGACTCTATATATATATATATTGATAATATTAATGGTCTATGGTTAGAAGGAGAGACGAAGATTAAAAAAGGTGGTGAAAGAGTAGTAACACACTCAGTTTTCTTCAGAGTTCCCTTGAATGTGAAGTACATATGGCCAACTGAACTCCCAAATAAGTTAGGCTTCTAGCAATTTCAAGCATTGCTGTTTGATCAGTCACCTTAAACAGGAGAGAGCCTATAGCAAAAATAATATGCTTATTAGGCTCAATAAACCCAGTCTAGTCCATTAAAAATTGTTGTTGGCCAGTCACACAAAAAAGGCTGTGGGATATTTTCTTGTATTGGGAAACTTTAATAGTAGCTCATCATACCACATTAATAAAAACATACATAAATGCATTAAAATTAAATAAAAAAATGAAAATGCATCAGGCAGATAAAAGATTAAACTAATCACTTTTAAGAGCTAGCACCAACACTTTTTTGTGATGTACATTGTGCTGTCCTGTTATATTTTTTTATGTCATGACATTTGTCAATCTCTGTTTTCAATAAACTGAAGTGCACATTAAATGAAAGTGTCAAGTTGTCCAGGTCAGAACTCTAAAAGCAGACTGCAAAGACATAACACCTCCACAGTTGGCATTTTTCAGCTTGAAAATGCAAGTTTAGTGTGGTATGTTTATTACAACTGCTTGTGAGTTATGTTGTGATATTGTGGCAGTGTGTCTTGATGCATTTCATCCAATGCAGTTGTTGTTGGTCATTGTTCAGGGTCATAGAAACATTGAGCCAATCCCGGCATATATTGGGTGAGAGGGGACATACACAAACTCAAGGCTACAATAACGCTGTCTTCTTATCTGAAGTCTCCTGTGTAATACATTATCCCCACAAAGAGTCTGCGTGTTGTAGCAATACAAGTATGAAGAACTGAGGCTCTCAATGGAAAAGCTGGGGATCAGCTTTTATATCAGCCATGAATTAAAAAGATAAGCAAAAGACAGTGACATTAGTCACATAAAGCCACAGTCATGGAGCTTTCTATTTTTACATCACTCATGTAACAATAGTTATTGTCATTATACTAATCATCATTTCACAATAGTGGACATGCTTATCTGTCATCAGATGAGAGCTCCATAAACAGTAAGTGGATGGAAAGAATCTGAGATCAAGAATCATCAAGCCATTAACTCAGCAGCTGTTAGGCGGTTTGTTTCTGTAAGGGATGCCGGCTGACCGGCACTGTAGGCCCACACAATACCGTTTTTACATGACCGGGCTTTCCAACATCAGGCAGAGGGCTTGGCACACGTGACCTATTGAACGGTGACTGGAAAGCTTTGCAAGTGGCGCTGTCAACAACAGGACATAAATAAAGCTAAAGATAGGGTGATGTGGCTTCAGCCAACGTTTCTGGTCAGCCAAAGGCTTTTTATAGAAACACTCTGATTTATAAAAGGCTAACAGGGACTATTTTTGACCCAGTGGGCATGGGGGATAGGGATCTTGGAAACTTGTGACTGACCCCTCTGACTTGAATGTGTCGCTGGTGGTTGGTTGTGGGAGTTGTAACAGATAGCAGATGGATCAAACTGGCCAAAGGTCTGTGATGTTTCTGGAGTCAATCCAGAGAGACAGACAGAGAGAGATGATCACATGGGTCTATCCCAGTCAGACCCATTAAGTTATCAGATCTTTCTGTGATTAGTCCGTCTAGGAGTTCATTTGCACTGGTTCAAATGATTTGAAATTAAATTTGAAGCATATGCCTGATATCTTCCTTCAATATTTACCATCTAGTGAATTTCACTAGATACATACAAGCTCTCATAACAAACCAATGTGTTCAAGTTTGTGCTGATTCTTTTTTTACGACTTTTGGGGATCTTCTGACTTTTCTTTTACTCTAGCACCACCATAATATTCGACATTTGTCGATTTTAGTCAAAAGTATTGGATGAATAGCACAAACTTGCTTGTAAAAATAGCTTGTAAAATATATATTAAATATGTAACCAATTTAACAAAAATATTTTTCTGTCAATCAACTAATCAAGAGACTAATCGTGGAACACACACACACACACACATATTACTCTATTAGGAATTCACATCAAGGAAATGAAAGCAAAAAGCTGTTTAGACCATTTTAACTCTTGTTTATTATACTGCAATCGAGCATCAAGCATGCTCTGACTGAATCTTTGATTTTTAAGTATACTTGAGTTAGTTTTACATGTTTCCTCAGCAAGCCAAATGTTTTAGAAATTGATTTTAAACAGATGTGTATGAAATAAATAGGGGTTGACTGAGCTGTGATGCAGCGCTGACCGTATGTGTTGCTATAGACACCCGGTGCAAACAGTGAGATCTCGGATTCACTCAAGGGGCTCTAGGGTCACCAAATAAAGTCAGACTATTTCATGAAGACCATATCTGTATCTGTTGTCCACTCAGAATATGTCATGACTCAAAGCTGTGTAACCCCACACTGTCATGATCAGAGTCAGGGGTCCCTGTGTTACTGTCACCAGCAGAAAATCAACATTTACTGAAGGCATAGTAGAGATTAGTAAAAAAAATCAAACATCAAGGCCAGATATTCTCTGAAAAACAGTCCATAGATCAAAGCCTTTATGGTATATGAGTTGACAGCCAAGGATAGAATTACAGATCAGGACCTCTCTCCCATTACAGCGAAGCTCTGTTTCTTTAATTATCATAACAGACCACCATCAGAGTGCCCAGGAGAGGGAACCTCAGTTCTTCTCCTCTGCTGGGATTTATAATCCACTCTGAGAACCAAGGTCACTGTTTGACAACCTGGTGTTTATACACAACCCATAAAAGGGGTTATATTGTTAAACAGGTTGTTACAGTTGAACCTTAAAAGCCCGACCCTGAACCTCTATGAAGGCCAGGTTGTGTGTGTGTGGTTGGTTTGGATGGAATAAGATCACAGGCTTGTTCACTGAAAAATAGATAACATGCTGCTAAATAAAGCTCCCTAATGAATGCAGAAACACACACGTGTAACCAGAGGGGTGTTTAAGGGAAAGAAGCGTCAGATACTGTTGTAGTATGGTTTTATTTTCTGACAGGGTGATGGCGATGGATCACGGGCTCATAGACAAGTAGGAGCGATATGAGCTGGCCAACAATTGTGTTGAGCTACATGTGCTGTTTATATCCATAGCAACTGCACTGTTGGCTGTGTCCTCTGATTGCCAGATAGAGAGTGACTGTCCTTGACAATATTGGATATTTGATATATTTAAGAGTGGAGCGTCGCGTTTTCGTCTTTACTGCTGAAACAGAAAAAGTGACTCGTGGCGTCATGAAAACTGTGAGATTAGAAGATTAGATTCAACATTTTGGTGTAGTTATAATGTAAGATAAGTATTTGTATTTTTCAGCCTTGACAAAGCTCCTTCAGCGCCACAGGCTGAATATTACTCCACATGGCGTTTGGGTTGTAGACATGGACATACATGTTTGGCATGGATAAAACAATGATGGTGTAGGGCAACAGGAGGAAAGTGAAGGGCACCCCAAATAGTAATTCATATGTTTCTCATAATCTAAAATCATTCAGCCATTCTCTCAAAAAACTTCATTATTCTGTCTGACTAGCAACTTTTTCTGCTACTCGTTTGTCCCGCGGGTTTGTATTACACAAGTTGCTCAGATGTTGCTGTGTCTGGGAAAAATCACTACAACAAGCAAGTAGATATCCTGATGCTAAAAATACACGTGACTGACTCTATTTCTGAGGACTGACTATAATATCATATTACATTGCACATCGATTGTGGCTGAGAATGATGTGCCCACTCAGGTATTCTCAGTCTCAATAAAGCTCCCTGATGTTATTTTGGAAGGATTATTTGAGAATATGTGTTAAATATACTTCACACACACCCACTTTCATTCTTTATTCATTAACCTGATACTGAATTTTTCCACAGCCATCAGCAATTAGATGAAAATGAAACCAGACGGGGTAATGCTACCTCTTGATTCAAACAATACTTGCACATAGTGGCATGGAGGACGGACAAAGGCAAGGTCAAGCGTTACTGATATAGCAAATAAATATGCTGTCTCCTTGGAGGTGAGACATGTGTTTCTGTTGTAGTCAGCCATTGTCTATGAAATACATCATTTTCAAATGAAGCCATTTCCATGTATCCACGATGCTGTACAGTAGGGTTTATTTTTACATATTCAGGATTCAATCCTTGTGCCTGCTAAAAGGCAAACCAGAGGTCACTGCATGTGTTCCAACAAACAGTCACTGCTGCCACCTACAGGAAGAACCACACAAGCTGAATTCATTGGGCAAATAAGGCAAAAACATCACCTTAAAAATGACATTAAAATGTGTCTGTTAAGAAAAATAAATGTCAAAATAGCAGCACAGAAAACACAAAATTCAGGTTAGTAGACTTTATTTCCTTCTAATATAATGCGTTTGATCTGTAATTGAATAAATTGTCTCTTTTTTCTGTTTTATGTAGATGTTCCCTCTTGTTACATAATTTTAAAAACTCAGTCCAGTTCGGGGGGAGATACTCTTAGTACTTTTTTTCATCACAATCCAACCTTACACAGATCTTGCTGATCTTAAATTGGTTAAATGAAATAATGAAATGAAAATAAATTATGATACGTACTTTTTCTCTGATTATTATTAAATATGTTTGCATAATAATACCGTTTTATAATGATCACTCTAAACAAGATAACCATGGAGCCATCATCTGTCCTTGTGAAAGACACAGGACATTTCTGGGGGCAGAGCAGGCGGAGGAGATTCCCAGACCGAGTGAGATAAACTGACCACACTGACTTTGTTATGACTTTGTATTAACATCCACTTTGTATAAATAAGCAGCTGTTTGGAACTTCCAGTTGGGCATTTTCTGTACTGTTTTGTAGTTTTGAAACTGTCTCCTTGCGTTCACAAGTAAAAATGAACTTTGATATAACTTCAGTGGTCTCTGTCCATTCTTGATAATGAAATTATTTTAACAACTGGTAAACCCAATCCAAGTATAGAAGTATGAAAAGTATACAGAATATAAGAATACACAATATTGACCTCCATATTGCCATCTACTGGACTAATATTGCAGCCACAGACTTTAATGACGGAGAGTTTTCCCCTGTATGTACAGCATCTTATTTACAGCAAAAGGCTCAGAGGTACATACGAATAAATATAACTGCTTAATTTCATTTCATTATTGGATGTTGCCTACATCATTGATGCAAGGACATTCTTTTGTTTATTCGTCCCATTTAGAAAAATAAGACAGAAACACATGTGCAGGAGCCAACAGATGCAATGGCTTCCCTCCACATTACATCCACAAACCATCAGTATTTATAACAATATTGGTCTGTTGATAATATTAACTATATATGTTTTACCATGCTGAATTTAAGGGCCAAATAAAGTGGCTCAATGAACAAAGTTGGTAAATAATTGACTGTGATCACAGCCCATCCTTCCCTCCATCCCTCACCTCCTAAAACCTGGCTAATTACCTTGATTATTATTACTTCAATGTCCAAAAATATATTGTAGATACCAGGTACAAGACTCAGCACTTTAAACAGTGGTGAATAATGCCTTTTAGAGAAATTGCCAACTGTATTTCATGAATGTAAATGTCTGCTTGTACTCTTCTGTTTGCCATATGTCTTTTTTTCAAACACCAACATATTACAACACAATAAAGCAGTGGTTTCTTGGGTTGATAGCAGAAGCATAGTTAGAATATCCCAAATGATCAAGTAAGACTCTTGTCTGCAAATGTTGGTCTAAAAAAGTGGCTTCGAATGTGAGAAGAAAACTGTTAAACAAAAGGACTTAGAAATTTATTTCATTCAGCACACATGGCAATATTTTGAATGCATTACAAAAATATTCAAACCACTCATAAATTACAATTTTGATGTTCTTTCACATCAACAACAAAACAATCATAACTGAAGTGCCATTCTTCATGTGTGCGTTTTGTTATATGTGAACAAAATAAGTTTTTCCCAGCCATAACGCTGTATTAGTTAAATCCAAGTCCATCTAAAAAAGGACCAGCATTACAAAAAGCTGCCATAACTTTCAGTGAGACAACAGGGCCTCTGTCAGGCATTTCAATACTGGACTGTGCATGTGTTTCTCTTACAGAGGTGAGCTCTTAAAGCGTATCTCTGGCCAAAATGCAACCTTTTTGTGAATGTACCCAAGTCAAACTTTTGTTTGAAAGCATAATTAGGACGGAAGGGCCACTTTTAATATTTACCTTATCTTCGTTTTTTGGTCAAATGGCTTCTTAAATGGGAGTGCTAGGGGCACTACTATTATCGCATCAAAATCAACATTTTTAAAACACTAAGAAGGCACAACATGAAACTTTGCTCCAAGTACCACCAGGGGCTCTACACATGAACTCCAGCATTGAGAACATTGTTTGTGTACACAAAGTTTACAAAAAAGACAGGTTTTGAACGACTCACTTTAGATGTTGGTGTTTCCAGGGGGCTACCAGCTCGTCAGTCAAAAATAGTTGATCTCCAAATGTGAATGAACGCACTCCAATGGTAGTGCCCGGAAACAACAACAGCTAAAGTGAGTTGTTAAAACTTTCTTTTTAGTATACTCTGTGTACACAATGCTTGTGTTTATGTGTAGAGCCCCTGGTGATACTTTGAGCAAAGTGTCATGTTGTGTCAAGGCTTCTTAGTGTTTTAAAAATGTTGATGTGATCATAGTAGCACTCCCATTCAAAAGGCCACCAAAAAGTGAAAATACAGTAACTCTTAAAAGTAGCGCTTCCGTACCAATTAAGCTTTTAAACTAAAGTTAGACTCGGGTTCATTCACAAAAAACACCCTAGGTTGCATATTGGCAAGAGTTACGCTTTAATAGCAGTGTGCGTCACCTCCTGCATTGTAGAAACACGTGACCAGGAAATGCGACACTTCAGACAGGATGCAGTTTGACGACAAAGATTCTGAGTTTGATTGAAATATTGAATTCATTGTCTCCTTGTTAGGGCTGCTGGAGTTTAATGAATCCTACATGAGAAATAGTTGTGAACACAGGCTTTTGTTAAATCTAGAGATAAATAATCTAAAAATAATATCTGCTGGTGGTGAATATCTCAGTCTCCTGAGCTCTAAAAGACCTGAGACTTTGATGCCCTATGACGACATGACAAAACTGAGCAGTTTAAGCAAACACAGCGCTAATCCAATCCCACCTCCAGGATTGTTGGACTGGAAGGGATCTATGGAACAAGGACTGGGAATCCACCAGCAACACCCTGGATCAACGGGGGATCATTTGGGATCAGTAAGGAGGCTGAGGCCTTGAATCTGCAGACGTCAAAGTGGTGTGATATCAGCAAACAGACTGGTATCTGTTTGTATACAGACTTACTAGTTGCATAGAATAGTTACATATATAGTAATAGCACCTTGCAAGAGCTTGTCTCAGGAAAATTTGTTTTCCAACAACTATGGACACATCCAACCTTTGAATCTTCACTAAAATATAGTTATATTAATATCTCCAAATAGCACATAGTATTCAAATAACAAACCTACAAAGTCTTAATACTATTATATTGCTTCAAAACATCCCTTTTGTTTTTTGTCTAAATCATTAAAAAACAGATTCCTCGGCCAATTGCTTCTGTCTAGTAGAGGGACACAAACATCTCAATGTGCTGGCAGTGCTGAGAATTACTCTTCTGTCCAAAGTATTTCAGAAATCCCCAGGAGAAGCTACCATGAGGTAAAAAAGTACAATCAAATGAATGCATCTTGTTGTGATTTGAAAGAGCCTGTTATCTTGACATCTTTAGATGTCTTGGGGTCGCATTAATTGGAGGAACGCACTTTCCTGCCTTTGAGAGGCTGGGGAGGTCTGAAGTTGTTTTCCATGCGTGTCCTCTGATCCTCTTCCTCTCCAGTGAACACAAGTGTTCTGAACTTGCTCAGCTGCATCGGAAGAGACAAAAAGACATAATATTTTTGCAAATTAATTGATTTTGTTGACCACCTTTTCTCTACACTAAACATTAATATAAGCATGTTAAAAGGATAATACTTTTTCTGTATGGTATTATAAACAAATCCCATTAAAAGACCAAAGAGAACAGGACATTATTTAGTCTACCTTTTTGACTTTCCTTTCCTGTGTGTGCAGCTGTGGGACTCACTGATTTGTTGAGTTGTTTTTGGACAACAATGGAGCTCTATGGCAATGGCACAGAGGGATAAGATATATCAAGCTTTGGCTAAACATACAATACTTTTAAGTATAATCAATTTATAGTTGGTATGTTATTTTAATGGCATTTGTTAACAAATATATTGAATATTACCTAACTTATTCCACTTGCAAAATGTAAACCTACCCTCACATCCCACCCTGTTTTTGGTATTTCTCTTTTAACGTCGTGTCAATTATGAGGGGAAGTGAAAAACAAAATAATACCCTGTTATGTAAGGGATTTTCCCTGCTGGATCTCCATGCAAGCATTTCTCAATTAAAGCCCTGCACCCGTCCAGTCACCCATCCGTCAGGATAATCAGCTGGAAGGGATCAAAGGCTTGAGGCTTTAAGTCATAGGTTGTGTTGAGTTACCCAGCTTATGCCTCACCCCCAGCTATGCAACACACATGGGGTTAGAGGCAGACCGTTCATTGCTACACTTGAGGGGCCACTGTCATTAAAACCTGATTCCTGATGTACAGTCACAGAGTTAAACATGGAGAACTAGACTATAAAAGATCAACACAGTGTGCGAGTATAATCCCGAGGCTGGCAGCAGTTGCCACATGGCCAACTCACCGGTGGACCTGGAAGGCATGTATGCTGCAGACATCTAGTTACTCAGCTTAACTTGTCAACAACATACCAAACCTACATTTTCTGATTAATTTCACAACCAGAAAAAGATATTGCCAAAGTAAGTTTCCACTTGCATGAAATGTGTTTTGGTGCCCCAGTTGACTTGAGCAAGGTAGTTAAGAACATAAATATAAAATAGAAATTTTGCAATAAATTTTTTTGTAAAAGACAAAACAAAATAACTGTTTTAAGGCTTTACGGTTTTGTTCAGGTTGTACTAAATAATATACAGTACGATTCAAAGGTTTGGGTACACTTTCCCATTCACTTGAATGAGAAAGTGTGTTTGACCGGTACTGTAATATGTGCAATGGTAACAGGATGTGTGTTAATGTAATGTGCACTGACTGTGCGAGGGGGGGGTTAAGAGTCAGTGCTAAGAGGGGTGTAAAAAAACAAGTCAACCCAACCCATGAATGATGGCTTCTGATCTGGCCTGTAAATATAGCACAATACTCAAACAGTACATTTCTGGACATGCTACAGCACATAGGTAAACCCCAGCACCACCCACACACCCACAACTACTGGCATACTGATGCAGTGATGCTCAACTGTGGTTTGACAACAAGGAGGCAGTGGATCCTAGGAGCCTAGTCTAAAACTATACAGGCCAGGAAACATGGATGTCACAACTGACTGCCTTAAGCTCTGCTGACTTATGGTGCATATGAAATGTAACAATTTCTGTTTCCAGGTAAATATATATATATATATATATATATATATATATTTTATGGCAAAGGGGTTGCCCACTAATGGATTGGGGTTAATGCTGTGCACGAATGACCTGGAACAAGAAATAACTACTACAGTGTTTTATGTATTGGGAACCTGCATGTATTGTGGTGAAAGTAACAGTTTGCAAAAAACACCTGTTTTTCGGATACAATGATTGGATCCTTAACGACAATCCAGGTGACACTTTCGTGCAGGGGGGGTGTGGTCAGTGATCCCAGGTAGGTCCAGTAGTGGAGGCTGCTGGGCAGAAGGCACTTTGGGTTGAAACCTTTGAAATCTGTGACACTGCCCTGTAACGGAGTGCAAAGACAACAGCTTTTATACTGAAAACAGTTCATAAACCACATGATAACTACATGTAATAAAATCCAGCAACAACTGTAGTACTCACCTTAAACTTGACAGTGTACAGAACGTCTGTTATCGTGTGGAGCCATCTGTGGTCATCACCTGTCTTACGTAATAGGCACAATTTGATTTGTGTCTTTAGGAGGGAATCCATAACAAATTTTTATATGTAATCTACAAAATATTACATTTTTTTTAATCTTACGCATACCTGCACATAGTGCAGCACCACAACACTGGTGTAGGCAGCAAATACTCTCCTCACAACACTCATAACAGCACTAGGCTTTCAGCTACACATAACGTATACGCAGCTTTGTGACTAATTCAACATGAAAAACCTTTTGACATCAGTACCCACATCTTAGATTTGTGTGAGTGATTTAAAATGTGAGGTAAAACAAAATATTAATTCAGTCTGTTTAATATTCTATACAGAAATGGTTTATGTACACACAAATAATTAAAGTGGCTACATGTAACTTTCAGTTTGTGTTAATTCTAGCAGCCACTCAAGTGGTGTTTTTACCACACCTGCTGTCGTAAAGATCTTTTCTTTATTACCCTTGTATATAAAATGCATGGCCATCTACCTGCTGCAAATTATTCTGTGACATTGTGGGAAAAAAAAGAAAATATTTGGACCAAGCTAAAGCCTTGAAAACTATATAAAAATAGCATTTTCACTGTTAGTCTTGTTTGCTGTTACAGGTCATTTAAGTACATTGTATGAAAAATAAAAGAGCTTCAGAAACATGTGAAAGTTACATATAGTCCCTTTAAGTAAAGATACAATTCTGAACGCGTACAGAATTACTGGACTGCAACACATCATTCTGCCTTTGTTTCTGCTCAAGTTGCCATGACCTAAAAAAACAACTGCAAAACTGTTACAATGATACAGAGAAGAAAGGGGGCACGGGATAGAATATGTGATTGCACTGAAAAGAAACATCTTACTTCTAAAAAGATGCCAAGGACAGTGAGGCCATCAGGAGCTGTTGCCGCCTCCTCAAACGTTTTGTACTTGACAGCATTCCAGTGTACTAAATGAAGCTGGAGGGGGCAAATAAGAAAGAAAGACAGAAATAAACAAAACTGGCCTTATTAACTAAATTAAATAAAATCACATACGATATTGATACGCAGATGGAAAATTAAGGTAAGTATTAGCATCCAAAGTTGTTGATTTTATTTCATACAAAATGATGTTACCATATATACCTTAGACAAAAAATGTGTTATTCTGTGTTTAGGTAATTAGACACAGACACACTGAAGTATTCAGACGCTGACCTCAGATGCATAGCTATTCCCTGCAACAGTGTGCTCAGACCCATGGCAGTCCTTTCCGCCCCAGTGGAAGTGAAACTGTTTCAGCCTGTAGGGGTTACCAAGCGGGCCTCCCTGGATCACTGTAGAAGACGAGATGTAAAAATAAAAGAAAATGAACAAAAATGTTCATCCACATTCAAACCACTCTGTTGTCGTTAGACAAACTGCTTTCCTGTGTACAGCATCATCCAAACGGTTTGGTACCACTGCAGGATGAGTCAGCCTGGTAACACCCAGCATACTTTATTCAATTCCTAACTCAAAGTCACTATTAAAATCAATCATTAGAGCTTTGTGGCACAAGCTTTAGTCGAAGACACAAATAGCCAGTCCTATCCTAAATAAAGCAACATTAAAGCTACTTTTAGCTGGGTTTAGCTTTCCATTCAAGAAAAATATATATGTCAGAATAAATGGTTTTCAGATCCTATGGCTTCCACTGCTGGGTATGAACACCAGTCTAATCTGATTGTTATTCATTGTGATGCTGCTGACATCCTTCTGACAAACAGGTCACACCAGTCCAGGTCAGATTAGTGAGGCATAAATGGCACAAAAAGAAAAACACTTATCTGGTCCATCTTATAATATAGATGTAGGATAACCACAAGAACAATGTGATTTATTTAAAGGGAATCTGTTAAAAGCAAAATTGTGATAGTATCAAGTATGTGATTAGTGGATAGCCACTTATAAATAACTGATGTGCTAAATCAGGTAGTTAAAGGTGATATAATGTTGTAAATCCTGACTTTGGTAATAATAACGTTAATGACTTCATGATGAAAGAAAAGCATTCATTATAATTAACCTAACCCATTTAAAGCCGGATCATAGAGATTGTAATATGATACATTGTTAAAAGTTTGAATTACTTGAATATTGTACATCGGTTTTAATAGATGCTTTTATCTATTTTATTCTATCCTCCTTTTTACAAAAAAAAAACAACAGCGACACAGAATACTTTCATAGTGTGAATATATGCATGTGTACACCCAGACCAAACTGACAACAGCAGGTTTAGGGGATTTGTGCACCTCATTTGAATTGTGGAAAAGTGCTGAAGAAGTGCATTAGTTTTCCTACAGGTCTCTCTTTCATTAATTACTTTTGGTGATAACTACTTGCTTGCTCTGTGGAAACTGTCTGAGCCAAACAGCCCCACATTTCTGAGAGTATCATTCATGATAATGACAGGGTAGTTAACATGGATCCACCCAGTGATAAAAGCAAATAGGGTCATAATAACTATTGAGATCACATGAGGTTATTACATCTCTTGTCCAGCAGACAGATACTCATACAGTTAACTGCTGGCTGCACTTCCCTGCAGCATAATCAGGGGTTTATTTGTAACCTTTGATTATGGTCAGTTATGTGCAAGGTTTGCACTTTTCAAAAAAATAAAGGTAATCCCACCTTTCAAATGTATGTTTATTGAAAGTAAACTTTTATAGTGCTGACAGATTATCCCTGAACTGTGATCTCTGTCAATAATTACAAGTCAGTCACTAACCTTGTAATACAGTTGTAGGTCATATCAATGTACATTGTTCCTTGTCTAGTCGTTACTATGCCTTTACATTTGTTTATTTTATTTCACCACCAATGTGGGATTTTTTGCTTGCTTTTTTTATAAAAAAAAAAAAGACTCAACTTTAATTGATAAGTAAACTCAAATAAAGACCCATTTTTGTTCTCACCTGAACGGTCATCAGAGTCCTCAAACTCCACAACAACAGAGTGTCCATTGTTGGCAATTTTGATGGATGTACACTTATCGTAGTTTAGGACAATCGGACCCAGACTGGGGTCATGTGAAGCCTGATGAGGGTCAATGTCAATGGGAGACTGACGGTCCCCCTCTGCAACAGGGTAGTTTTTGTGCCATACAGAAGGACCTTAGCATAAAAAGAACAAAAGCAGCTTTGATACACACAGTACTGCACATATACCTTCAGCTCTAATTTATGGGGTGATAAAAATATTACATTATTTCCAAAGCACAGTAATAGGCCCTAGTTTAATTTAATATAGCAACTAAGTCAAAGCAACTGTAAAGCACTCACTGATCAAGAGCTGTTTCCCAAGCAACAACTCACAGGTAGGACCATCATCAGGGTAAATAAAGTCCACAATTATCAAAAAGAAATCAGTGAAATTCATTCAAGACTGTCTCACCCACACTAAACAATGTAGCACAGTAAAAAGAGCAGCTTGGCAATGCAATGGCTCTCATTCAATAGCCTAAGACAAATCGGGTGGAAAGTCAGTAAAGGTGACAGCAGGCATTAAAGCATGTAGCTAATCTCGCATTAACAGCATTGCTCCTCTGGATAAACAAGCACCCCAGCAAAACGACACAACAGTAGCATAAACATGCATTGTAGGGTAGAAGGTTAAAATGCCTCCACTATGGAGAAGCAGTAAGGAGCCTGGATGCTGTGAGATCTTACCGTCCTGTTTTCCATATCCCCAAGGATTCCCTGTCATCGTCCACGTAACGTTTAGTGGATTTAAATCAGGCCAAGCTCTCAGAGTCCGGCACTCTGGTGCGCACGTGGACAAGATCAGGATTGATGAAGTTTTTGTAGTGGCTGAAGGGGATGGGCAATTATCCTTCTCTTGACACGCCCCCCCAACACACACTCACACACAATAAAACACACACGCACACAATAAAATAAAATCAATGAAAATTTAATAATCGATGGATTGAGAAAATAACCTCCAGATTATGAAAATAATTATTCATGTTAGGCTAGCTATGTTTTATGTATGTATGTATTATTATTATTATTATTATTGTTATTATTATTATTATAGGCTAGCTAACGTTACTATGTCACCCATGAATACATCCACTTCTGGATATTAAAGAGAAACTTTAATAATGTATTAATTAATGTATAATTGCTGCTCTGGTCCACAACGTTCCCACTTGTCAGATGTAGCTCACCATCTTGGGGGAGATCGGGTGAGATGCGAGATGTAGATAATTATCATCCATGGATGCTGCTCCTTTCTTCCTCCGGGAGGTCTACGCACGCCGAAGTGTCCAACGCGTTTTATTTTTTATATCTATTTATTATCAGTAAATTTGCAGGCAGGAAAGTTTCAAGACGCTTGTAATACTGGCACATTATTTATAGGCTTTCATAGTTCAGTTCAGGTCTCCATTACATGAGTCAGAATGTGTGTCGAAAGTGCGCAGCTGAATTTTCACGGGCGAATGTTTGTGTCGAATCTGTCATTGAGGAAGTTAAAATGCGTAAGCTTATTTTTACAGTCACTGGTCCGTAGACATTGGAAATATACTACTATGGCAGCCACAAAAGCCTCAAAAGAACAGAAATACGACAGACAACTCAGGTACATTTAAACTAGATCGTACATCTCACAGAGAACTATAATTTTAGCTAAATGTTGAGCGCGTTTGATTTAAGAGGACACAGCAGAAACATTGTTGGGGCAGCAGTGTCAACGTTAGTTAGCGTTAGCAATGTAAAAAACAGCAGCTAGTAGCTACGGTTAATATGGTAGTATGCTTGTTTTTCTGTTTAGTGCTAGCTCGTCCATCAGAACCACCAGCTTTTTTACTAAAATCATTCATGTACAATGTGTTTGATGGTTAAGCAAGTAACAATACATGGTAACGTGAGTCAAAGCTATTGAAGCTGTCACAGCACTAGCTAAGTCATTCCTGCAAAGTGGCTTGCTGTGTTTTTCCAGCGGTGGAGGAGGAATTGTCTCACTAGGTGGCAACACATGTCCATGGTACTGTATGTTTCAGACTTTGGGGTGACCATGGTCAAGAATCACTGGAGAATGCACATGTTTGTCTCATCAACGCCACCGCAACTGGAACAGAGATACTGAAGAACCTCGTGCTTCCAGGTAAAACCAGATGTGGCTCTGTGTCGGTGCAGCGCTTTCTGATTAAAAGCATCTGTCTTGTTGAATTCATTGGTCTCTTTGTCAGGTATTGGAGCATTCACCATAGTGGATGGACACACAGTCTCCGGGGAAGATGTTGGAAACAAGTAAGACATCAGTTATTAAAAAAAAAAAAAAAAGTCCATCTAAGCTATAACGAATGTGTTAGTTTTACTTGTGTTTTCAAGGTTGATCTCTTGATCTTGTTTTGCAGCTTTTTCCTTAGCAACAACAGCATTGGAAAGGTATGTTTTGCTAAAATAAATTAATTTATGTTTTATGGACATTTGCATGTGCGGACACACAGACACACTATTTCCTTTTTATGCTACCTGCATCTCCATCTCTCCTCCCTTGGTTATTCATAAAGTCATTTTTAATATTCTTGTTAGAATAATATATCACATCAGTGCATTGTATTTGCACATTTGTATTAGCCCTGACCTTAGTTTTTATGTGTGTTGCAGAACAGAGCACAGGCTGCCACTGAGCTGCTACAAGAACTTAACAGTGATGTCTCTGGAAACTTTGTCGAGGAGGTTGGTATTGTTTACGTTTTGACATGGTGCCACAGATGTTTTCACAACAGTAACCAATTAGGTTTAAGTAGGAAAGGAATTGAATACCGGTATGTTATGTGTAAATATGTTAATGTATTGATCAGTATCAGCGCTCTGATAATGACAGACATCCCTCTTGTATTTTCTGTTACACCTGCAGAGTCCAGACAAGCTTCTAGACAACGATCCAGAGTTTTTCCACAGGTTTACCATAGTGATTGGTGTCCAATTGCCAGAAAGGTATAAGTTCTTTATTTCCAAATTTCATTGTAACAAATGAGTTAATGATCAATTACTTAGGAACATAAAGTAGGCTTAACTGGTATTTTTACTGTAATTTCAAAGAAACTATTTGTGCAATATAATAAAGATTGACACCTTTAAATGTATATAAATTATCAACTTCTTTTTTAGAAACCTTATTTTTGAATTGCCTTTATCATTAACCACATTTTCTGACAAATGAATTTGGAAAATCTTCTCTCAAATCCAACAGCACATGTCTGAGGCTAGGCTCAGTTCTGTGGAGTGCCTCTGTCCCTTTCCTAGTCTGTAAAAGCTACGGCCTGATTGGTTACATGAGACTAGTGGTGCAGGAGCATACAGGTTAGTTTAACAGCATTGAACTTTGATTCTACTTCTGTTATTGTGACACTGTTAAGGCTCTGACACACCAACCCGATTATCGGCCGTCGGACAGGCGGGCGAGGTCGGTGACTCAAGTCTGTTCGATGTGTTCCGTGCCGTCGTCAGTCGCCATCCATTTTGCCCAATTTCACTTGTTGAAACCATAGACATAATAAAGAGTAGACGCCGCATTGGCTGCTGAGCGCGAGAAATCCAGCCGCCATCTTGGACCGGTCATACTCGTTACTTGGCAGCAGAAGATACAAGATGCCAGAGCACTGTGCAGCATATTCCTGCTCAGATCTTATCTCTTTCACTCTGGGTTCTGTGAAGCATTTTGTAGGCCTATCTGTGTTTTGAAAATTGCTACATAAGTTCCAAAAGCAGCACTAATGTATGCTTGTGTTGTTATTACATTGGGATTGTCTCTGGTTTAGTTGGGATTTGTTTGATAAGACTTGCACGTTACTCTTATAAGATAGATATATATATATATATATATATATATATATATATAATTATATAGCCTTTTCAATAGCAATGTGCTTGAGTACAGAGTCAACACAACATAAAAGAGGTGTATCTGTCCAAATACTTATGTAATAAGAGCTGAGACAGCTGGTCATTTATCAAATATATCGAAAGTCGCAATAAGTATGCAATATTTAGTTTATTTTGTGGAGCTGTCCTGTTAACTTTATTTATGTATTTTATACTGTCCAACCAGTAGAACCCGTCCTGTTCTGTAGACATGGTCCTTAGTTATTTATATTATAACTTGATTTATATATTGTATACTGTCCAACCAGTAGAACCCGTCCTGTTCTGTAGACATGGTCCTTAGTTATTTATATTATAACTTGATTTATATATTGTATACTGTCCAACCAGTAGAACCCGTCCTGTTCTGTAGACATGGTCCTTAGTTATTTATATTATAACTTTATTTATGTATTTTATACTGTCCAACCATTAGAACACGTCCTGTTCTGTAGACATGGTCCTTAGTTATTTATATTATAACTTTATTTATATATTGTATACTGTCCAACCAGTAGAACACGTCCTGTTCTGTAGACATGGTCCTTAGTTATTTATATTATAACTTTATTTATATATTTTATACTGTCCAACCATTAGAACACGTCCTGTTCTGTAGACATGGTCCTTAGTTATTTATATTATAACTTTATTTATGTATTTTATACTGTCCAACCAGTAGAACCCGTCCTGTTCTGTAGACATGGTCCTTAGTTATTTATATTATAACTTGATTTATATATTTTATACTGTCCAACCAGTAGAACCCGTCCTGTTCTGTAGACATGGTCCTTAGTTATTTATTCATGTTGGACCAGTCCAATATAACTTTCAGTTAAAATAAACCTTGTGTTGTAAGAAAACTTGTTTAATTTGTTATGAATCTATTTTGTAATTTTATATATGTTTAAAAATATCGGAATTCATATCGATGTTGCAATATCACATTTTGTCAATGTTGTGCAACCCTAGTGTGTGTGTGTGTGTGTGTGTGTGTGTGTGTGTGTGTGTGTTGGGAGTGGGGCTGCTAAATGTCAAGGTCTGGGAGGCAATTGATGCAGAACAACATGGTAGTACTGTGTGTGTGTGTGTGTGTGTGTGTGTGTGTGTGTGTGTGTGTGTGTGTGTGTGTGTGTGTGTGTGTGTGTGTGTGTGTGTGTGACAGAGAGAGAGACAAATATAAAAAGCTTCAAGTAGACTCTAATAATATAATCATATTGTTTCTTGTACTTAAATATCTGACTTTACGGTCACTATCTGTTTCTTCTTCCCTATCATATTTATAATGTGTGTGCAAATTATTTTTCTATAATAGGTATTTATACCTATTATAGCCTACATCATATATGTGATGTAGGGGTATTTATACCTATTGTAGCCTACATCATATATGTTATGTAGGGGTATTTTGCAAATACCTATCATTTACAAATGATATATACACCGAGGATGTCTGGTCTAGGGTGACCAGACGTCCTCGGATTTAGGGGACAGTCCCCCGTTTTTGTCCCCTGACTAAATACAGAAGAAAAACTACCTCTGTCCTTGTTCTTTTTTTTTAAAGACACAACATTAGGTTTTTCAATCAGATTTATAGTCAAACTGGAAATATCCCCGTTGCTCTCCCTTTTCGGGGATTATGTTTCCAGTTTTGATCTCGGATGTCTGGTGAATTTATATCATATCAGAATATTCTATTACTGTTAAGCACACTATGAATATTAAAATACGCCTAATCATGTGTCCTGTATCATAGCTACATGTATGACCTTTGTAGCAAAAAAAAACATGAAAACCAGTTGGGTATTCAGTGAGATTGATTAATTAAACGCGCTGACAGCTCATTGCACCTGCCAAACACATTACACTGAGTGGAGCGGGTGACCGGTCCAAGATGGCGGCCCCAAATCTCGTCAGCGCCAATAGGCAGTAGCGGTCGATGCGGCGTCTACTCTTTATTATGTCTATGGTTGAAACGGCCAGTGGGCTGTCGGACTTAATGACCAATCTGATTGGTGGAGTGCTAGCCCTTGACTAGCGAATCAGTGCCCGAGAAAACCGGAGCTGACAACGCCAGTATCTTATTACTGGCGATCATGTTTTCTTCCATTCAGCGAGTAATGGCAACAATGGTCCTTCATGACCACTATCAACACTCTGATAAAAAAACAATGACTGACGATAGTGTGCTCTGTGTTTACTAGGTCTAGAGAGATGTTCCGTCATTTACGGTTTAATTTTTTGGGCGACAATACAGATTAGCGCCGGCTGCTGTTATGGAGACGTTTTATGTCTTGCGCACGCGCAGAACATAAGCTCAAGTCGGCGTCGCTTCATTGTGTTTTTCGAGGCACTTTTGTAAGAGACGAGAGCCGACTGAGCATTCCGACTGCCTTTTCTGCGATCGGCCGTCGGGTTGATGTATCAGAGCCTTTACACATTAAATAACAATGTGTTGATTTTAACTTTTAATTTGTGTCATATTTATACATGTGTAATGCTTTTGTAATTGACAATAAAGCAGACTTTGACTTGACTTTTAGTTCACAGTGGAGCATGGACCCATGAAATTACTCCCGCAGTACTGTGATAAATAACATTTCATAAATGAGCCTCTATAGTCATGAGTATTTACATGAGGTTATTCTTTTTAGTACATCGTCATTTTACTGTGGCTCGTAGTTTATATGTAAAATTAGAATTTTTAAAAAGGAATATTGATATTTTACTACTTCTCTTCAGTGATTGAATCCCACCCGGACAATGCCTTAGAGGACCTGAGGTTATACCAGCCTTTCGCCGAATTCAAGAACCACATTCAGTCCTACGACCTTGACAGCATGAACAAAAAGGTTTGTATTTTTGGAGTCAGCACATTTTGTTTATGGTCATTAGTCAGTTTGAACACAGCTGATTGTTCTCCTCTGCATTCTTTATTTAACCTGCAGGACCACAGTCACACGCCGTGGATTATTATTGTTGCTAAACACCTGGAGAAATGGCTCAGTGAGGTACCGTACGTTTTCTGTGCCGAGACTGACAAATTCACCATCACTGATATTAATGCTTGACTGCTTTTGTTGGTGTTTCTGTACAATAAAATTCCACTCTACTTTTGTTGTTGTAGCACAACTGTCAGCCACCGAAAAATTACAAGGAGAAAGAGGCTTTTAGACAGTTCATTCGAGAAGGTATTTGTGGACCCCTTGATTGCATTTGTCTAAATTCAGTGACTTGGCTGTATAATGCAAAGCTATCTGCGATTGTATTTTCTTCAGGGATCCTGAAGAATGAAAGCGGTGTCCCAGAGGATGAAGAAAACTTTGAGGAAGCTATTAAGAATGTCAACACTGCTTTAAATCCAACCAAGGTGCCGGATCTCAGTTTTTAAGAGTAATCTTGTTTCCCATTGAACATATTTCACCTTTTAAACCCTGTCTGTTTTCTATAGTGTCACAGTTAACAGTTGAGTCCAGTAAGACTCCTCTAGTAACGTCTCTTGTTCCTGCAGACTCCTAGTGCTGTTGAAGACCTCTTTAATTGTGAGCAGTGTAACAACATCACATCACAGGTTTAAATTTTTTTTTTTTTTCTGAGAATGTTTTAAAAAGTACACACATAGTTATAATCATAGTTTCAGATGAGTCGGTTTTGGAGATGGTTGCTTTTTTTAAAATGTGAAGTGTGTTCTGTTGGTGCGTGTTCACCAGAGCCCGCACTTCTGGGTGATGCTGCACGCTGTCAAGGAGTTTGCTCTTAAGGAAGGGAATGGAAGTCTACCTGTACGGGGAACCATCCCAGATATGATCGCAGACTCTCAAAAATTCATCAACCTCCAGAATGTGTAAGTGGGGAATATATGGGTGCTAGCTACATAGGTAGATTTGTAGAGGACATGAAAGCAACAGAAAAATACTTTAAACGTTATCTTATCAAACAGTACATTCTGTTCTGTATCTTTCTTTCTAACCGTGCATGATGTAATAATGTTACTTTTGTGTTGCTGTTCATTATTGTGTTTGATTTCAGTTACAGAGAAAAGGCCATGCAGGATGCAGCAGCTGTCTCTAAGCATGTAGAATGTCTTTTGCAGTCTGTTGGAAAGGTATGGTGTAGCCATGTAGTCACTGAATAAGAAGTCTAGGTTTGTATTTAGGGCTTAATTAAATCAGTTAATTTCTATCCAAAATAAATGTTTGATAGGTCAGATTAATGAGGTATGATGTATCGCAGCAAGAACTTTAAAGTCAATGGGGAAATATTACTGTTGTGGCAGCAATCAAAGGCTAACAATTAGCTGCTTAGAGGGTTAATATAGGTACATCTATCCAGCAAACAATGGTCAAAAGAAAATATCTGATTCGCCACTTTCAAAAAAGCATGTACAAAAAATAACTAAAGAATATGCATGCATCAACTTGGCAACTTTTGATTAAATTATGAAATACTCAGTATATGGGTGAATATTGTGTTACTTATAATGCATTTGACTAAAAATGGATTTCCACTGAAATTACCTTTTCCGTTTCCTTTCCACCAGCCACCAGAGAGCATCTCTGAAAAGGACATCAAACTGTTCTGTAAGTATTATGTTAGCATGCATACAAATCTGATTCCAACCTGATTAATGTAACATGCTGTGCAAATATATACAATATAGATTGTTTTCAGAGGCATTTATTTTATATTATGATGCATAGTTGGGGTTTCATTATGTCACACTTCTAATCTTCTAAGTCCATTTTTCTCTCGCTGTATTTTCATCAGTTACATTTTGTTACTGATGTAGCAGCACTTGTCTTGCTCCATGTCTGTCATGGGTTGCTGACTTCAAAAGTTTTCATTTCTCTGAGCACAAACAGATTCAAGATTTGTAATGCTGTCACTGTATGCCTCTGCTGGTCTCGAGAACTCAGACTGCATACAAGTGACGCATAATGAGCTCTATTGATGACTATTGCTGCACCTGCTGTAAGTGTATTGCTAACTGTAAGCATTTGTGTTTGTGTCTAGGTAAAAACGCATTCTTTCTGAGGGTGGTGCGCTGCAGATCTCTGGCTGAAGAATATAGTGTGGATTCAGTAAACAAAGATGAAATCAGTAAGTTGGAGATGAATGTCCTTCGTGATTGAACTGTTCAGTCTTGTTTATTGTTATTTGTTTGAGCTAGTACTATTTTCTCTTCCTGGTAAGCATAAAGCATATTCACCTATTAACAATAACTGTGTTTCCTCAGCCTCAAGCATGGACAATCCAGATAGCGAGATGGTGTTCTACCTCATGTTTCGCGCTGTTGATCGCTTCTATCAGCAGCACTCCCGCTACCCAGGTACGACCGAGGATTATACTGATCGTTCTTGAAAGACTTGAACAAGATGTGAAACTCCTCCATGTAACTGACTTGAAACCTCACAACTTCACACATCATAGTCTGATTTTATTCTGAAGAATAATGTACATTTTTCATACTGATGCCAGTATACAGAGATGAAAGGATTTCTTGAGGCTTATTTCCCCTTCTTTTACCACCATCTTTTATGTCCTCTCTTACCAGGGGTTTATAACTACCAGGTGGAGGACGACATCAGCAAACTGAAGATCTGTGTGAACAGCCTACTGCAGGAGTACAGCCTTAACGTCAACATCAAAGACGATTACATCCATGAGTTGTAAGTCATGGCCACTGCAAGGTTTACTGATACGACTGATCAGTTAAAGACTGTGCCAAATAAAAATGATCTGTATTTTATTTATTTTTTTACCCTTTTCATAATATGCAGCTGTCGATATGGTGCAGCGGAGCCACACACAGTTGCTGCTTTTTTGGGAGGTAATATTTTAGCTTTCTACATGAATGTAAGAAGAACCTAAGACAGCATATCTCACCTATAGAGTGCTAATAACTCCAAGATGTTTTTTTTATCCTTTTTCAATGGGGTTTCTTTAGGATCTGCTGCTCAAGAGGCCATCAAGATCATCAGCCACCAGTTTGTGCCCTTCAACAACACTTTCATTTACAACGCAATGTCACAGACCTCCGCTACCTTACAGTTGTGAATACAGTTACTGATCCTGAGTTTGCTTCCAGATGTTATCAGAGAAAACAGAGCAAGATGAAAATATGGCGCTTGTTATATTAAATCTATACTGTAAACTGAAAGTATGAAGAAAGTTTTTTTTTTATCACATTTGAATGAGATAACTGCCCAAATGTGTGCACTAAAACCCAAAAATGCTTCTCATGCGAAATATGAAAGGTCAGAAATCTTTAGACTATTGACCTTACAGCTTTGTCTTCTTCCTTAAAGTTCTTGAAGGGGGAGAAATCAGGGTAGCACCCAGGGAGGATTTCTTCAAGCATTTCTTTGTGTGGCAGACAACATTAAACAAAGCTGGAACTGAAACCAACAAATTCAAAGCAATGTAGTATTTTCATCTGTGAAACTCAACATTTATGTATGGTGTATTACAATGTAGCAGCACTTTGTATACTTTAATCACAACTGTCTCTTATTGTATTGTGTTTGAAACATGTTGAAAGATTTTGGGTTGAAATGAAAAAAGCGAACATGCTGTACATAGTGTTTAACTCTCTTGCATTGCTATAAAGACATTGAATATTTAACCTGAACATGTTTATTTTATGATAAAGGTTATGATATTCAGCACATGTGTCTTGCAGTGTGCAGAAATGATTTGTCCCTTCTGCTCATCTGCCAACTTTTGGGCTTGCACCGTTTCATCTCTGTTCAACTAGAGACCGTAAACACTTTGAGTTAAGCGGAATCCATCACATGTAAAAATGTTAAAACAAGGATTACACAGTTATTCAGAGTTTATTGAGACACTTGTAATGTGACTTGTCCCCAGTTTAAGATGAGTTTTCTCTGGAGGATGATATTATTCTATCCAACACCAGAGGGCACCCTGCCATTTTTTACTATTCATATATCAACATGTAGTTCCAAGTTTATTTAACATACTTGTACATTGACCAATTCCTGAACACTGACCATTGCATACAGGCTGCATTTGATGTATTCAGCTGTGGTGTGTTAACAAAACACTAGTAATGTTACTTTTTAACCAATAGGTTGTTTCACAATCACTGTCTTGAGATACCTTAAAGTGTAGAAGACACTGGTCTTTTTAATGAGTATGAAGAAGCACAGACTCCTGAGGAAGAGAGACTTATGTTGTGGGAGTCATTGTGATGTAACTGTTAGGCATGGTGAAGTTTTTTTCCCCAGACTTTGGCATAATGGAAATGTGCCCTCAGCAGATCTTTTTCCTTACATCCCTCCCAGCTGGCCCCATGCAGCGATCTTTCTTATATTCTCACACACACTCCCGCTCCCACCCTCCGTCTGAGAAAGGATAGTGAAGGTTGCCAAGAAGTACTCTTGCCATTTCTTAAATGAAACGTTTTCTCCACTGCCTAAAAGATTATCATGTTGCCATCCATCTACCCACTGCCTCTTTTAAGATTATTGTATAGTCGCACTGCCAGGTTTAATAGGCCAAACCAGACCTTTTTCATTTTTGTAAAGTTAGAGATGCAACCTACTAACTAAGTTTAATTTAGTCAAATACTGTAAATAATGTAATCATATGTAGAATAAGTGTTCATTTGCCTCTGTTGCCATTACCTCTGTTTCAGTTCCTCTGTACAGTTTCAATCCGGCCAGGTTTTTTTCATTCTCACAGTTCTCTCTGTGTGTCTCCTAAATAAAGACAACACTGTGGGAATAGGGTTTCCCTTAAAACAAACTAAACATTTGCATTATTTGAACAAAGTGTGTTATTGGTCATTGTATCCCTTAGTTGCATGAGACATCTATGAAGGAAGCTCTTGGTCTCTTCAGTTGAGTTTAATTGTTCTAATATTGTGTGTCAGTAATCAGTTGTTCTCAGCGGTTTTTCCTCAGGTGTGTTGAAGCAAACTTCTGAATTGCTTTTAAGCCACCGTCATACTCCTAAATCTCATTTGGTCACCTTTTTATCCTATTCACCATCTACTACCTCTGTGCCTCAAATATAATGTAGAGTGCAGAAGGGACACAAGGTCAAATTTTGATTATTGTGCATCCACTAATTTGTATACAGCTGTGTCAACATCCCAACATATAACATTCAGTGCTGACCATTTTAAACACACCAGGATGGCTTCAGCCATTGTACTGTATCTGCTTTACTATCACAGTCCTTACAGCGACGAGTGTGTCTCTCGAACCCCCACCCTTGTAAGAATGGTTACTGACGAGATAACAGAAACAAACAGGCAAAGGAGGTCTGATCCAAACATATTTAGACCTTCAAGTGTTTATAAGATAAACAAAGTCAAGTACTAAAGCAAATTATATATTTTGATAGAGGACGTAGAGAGAGAGGACACCCAAACATGATTAGTTTTAAAAAGGTTAAAAGGGCTGTTCTCTGATAAAAATAGCAGGATGGGATTGTCTCCACACGGCTCTCACAGACTGTTCCCAAATACGTAAAACCTACCTACTTGTTCCATGGTCACATGCACTATGCACGGCCACCAAAATCAATACAGCAAACAGTCCTTTATTTGCATTAGGGCTAACAAGGAAAACGGACATATTTGTTTTTCAGTCACCTGTTAATCTGATTGTTGCTTTTGTCTTGATGGTTTTAAAAAGAACTGGAATTGAATTTTTTTAAATACCTTTCGGTGGAAGAAGTGTTGCTTAAACACTTTCCACAAAAAAGAAAAATGTGTCTGTATTATGTAATAATTAAGCAAGTGATACATGTGTAATGTTTAAGCAGCAAGTTCATGGTATGTTAGCATGCGGTTACTATCGTCCTCTTAGAACTAATTGACAGATTAAACAATTAATCACACGTTTACTTTAAAAAAGAGTGACCTTGCTTTTCTAATAAATAATCTAATAAATAAAATAAAATTTAACTATTTTTAAAACTCTTAAATTTTTTACTTTCCTTTTTCATGATACTGAATTGATTTATTCATTTCAAATTGATTGGGTCTATGTCCTTTGATTATGGCTTTTCTTTCCTATCTCAGTTCCTGCTGTGCTGACCTGACATGTTTTATTGTGTATTATTTGCTTGATTGGAATATGCACCAAAAGTTTGGCTTAGTTTGCCCCATGGCTATCGCACACAACTACTACACAGTACCTTCAGTTCATAAAGTACCATGTTTCTCTTTAGGTCACAAGATCTCCTGAACAAGCATCTCAGTCTGCAGCAAACGATTAATTCAAGTCAAGAGTGAGAATTAGGGCTATGGCCAAACATTTTTGTGTTAAAGTGAGCCTATGTATGTCTCTTGCAGAAACATGTATTGCTATTGCCACAAGTGACAGTATGGCCTAATGGTAAAATGCTAAAATATAGTGCAACAGAAGTAGAAAGAAGTTGTAAAGTCCACAAACTGACTCAGTAATGTCAATTATTTGTCACTTGTCAATTACACGGCCCAAGGTTTGCTAATATTAACCACAACCTACTGGTCATACCAGACCAAATAGGACTGTAGCTGCAAAAAGAAACTTGAAACTCACTATAAAACAGATTTAGAGGATACTTCTCTGTAGGAGAATGAATGTATCATTTTATACATTGTAATGATAAAACATATATATTCCGCTCTCAGGAGAGACTGTTATCCACTGCTCGATAATCTTTTACGTCAGATAATGCCAATCACACTGCAAACAAACCAACTCACTGATTCGTCAACCAAATATGCCATTGTAAGAAACAGATGACAACTAACTGTAGTGTGATTTCTAGATTTACTTCAAAATCTGTTGAACTGTGAAACAAGAGTGAATACAGCTAATAGAAACAAGATGGAAATTCACCTTTTCCACACTTCAATGCACATATCTGTACTCTGCCTCCTCTGTTGCATCCATGCATTATCAAGACTTCAGCTTCCAGGCTCAGCTTGTAACTGCTTTATCTTAAAGCCACAGGAGGCCCAACAATAGATGTGTGTGTGTGTGTGTGTGTGTGTGTGTGTGTGCATTTGTGTGTGTGTGTGTGTGTGTGGGGGGGGGTTAGTTGGGAGGAGGTAGCTGGTCATTAAAGCTAAAATCAATCAGTAAATCAAGAAGCACTGCCTGCAGAAGGGCCACCCTGTCAACGATGATTCTCACTGGAAGCTTTAAGTAATAACAGGAGAGAAAAAGGGGGAGGGAACTGGATGAGTCAGCTTAGGGAAATGATGGAAATTGCACAGTATAGGTGGCAGACTCCTGCTCATATCTCCCTCAAGGACGAGGGCTCTATGTCCCCTTGTCACACCCTGTTACTGGATAAAAGATTGCATTTTGCATTGAAGGCAGCGAGAGGCAAAGGAGGTTGAGAGTGATGTCTTCTGATGGCTCATGGCTGTTAGTTTGAGCCATTTACCTGGCTGAGGTCCAACTAGTTCACCTCCTCATGAGGCCCAGGCTGAATTAAAACTGGCCTGCCAGAGCAGAGTACTGTATTCAGTGTGCTTGCTTTGAGACTACAGGAGGCCAGCATAGTTTAAACCTCTCAGGGGTCTGCTGAGGGCCTCTCTATTCTTCCTACAAACAGATGGAGCTGTGACTGAGGAATGCATATGTACAATACATACAGATCCTTGTGGAAATGACGGAAAGACACAAACAATGCATCAGCAACAGTTGTGTTCCCTTGTTCCCTTAATGTAGAGGATTGTAAAACTATATACATTAAAACCATAGTAATGATTTGTCTGAGTAAGGGATAATTAAAGTAGATTAGTAATAATTAGTAACATAGTGCAAGTTTCACTGTACTGCCCATTACAGCTTATACAAGTGGTCTATAGGCTTTATGAAACGTGCTGTTAACAGCGGTGCAGTTTAAGCCAGCAAGAGTCTTAGACAAGCGTTTCTGGAGCTGAGCTGAAAAAACAACTCATACTTTTCTTTCACGTGTCTGTTTGTGCTAAACTTGTCATATATTTATTCTGTAAATTAACAACACAAAACAGGCAATGCTGTGACAAAAGGTAAACATCCTAACAACTATACTATATGATATACTATATACTACATACTATACTATACCGCATAACTAACCCAAACGTGTGTGTGTGTTTGTGCAATGTGCATAAAATGGGCAACTGCACAATGTCCCAATCGGACATGCGGGCCACATGCGGTAACAATGATGTAATGTGATTGCATGATTATGATAGAGTGCGCTGATATTAAGACAGGGGCAGAACAAAACTATGTTTTTGAGGCTCCTGCCAACATTTCTTTGACCATTTGAAGATTAAAGCATTGTGGGATTATAGGCCATTGACACTTTCCGACTTGTACACAGTAAGAAAATCACAGGTAATAAAGTTAATGATGGCTGAATTCCATTTAGCTGCTTCAGTAGTAGGGTCCCTGGTAATGTGCGTTATAGCTCACTGTCATGGCTTACTGTGACACTGGAATAGAGCCATTGTTAGTATTATTAGTATCACCTGTTTCCTGCTTTAAAAAGTCAAAATGTCTGCTGTGAAATATCTATTCACATCAAATCTAATTAGTGTTATGTCCGTAACCTTTGACTCTGATTCAGGAATATCTTTTGGTGTCATAAACCTCCTTCAAACTCTTTGAATAGCCATTTTCTCTTATTGTTCAGTATTTTATATGGGATGACGTTGGTGGAGGCTTGAGGGAGTAATGGGTTTATTGTCTGTACACATCTACCATCCATTCATCTGGATTCATGTTATCCATTATCAGCCGGGCCTTTAGAGAGTCTGGAAGTCAACATCTCCAGAGAGGTCAGAGAGGGGTCCCTGCGAGACCTATGGGTATCATGTTACATTACTAAAATGCACATTTACAAGCACACACATCAGTGTATGCATAGAATGGATCACAGTACACATATACTAACAGGACACAGGCAGCCACTCTGATATTCAGAATGTAGAACATTGATTATGATATGATTAGTCTGCAATTTTAACTAACTTCTTGGTCCGAGTTGAACAATAGACAAGTGTTTACTTTTCAGACATTCAGCATGATTTTTGTATCTTCCTATCTTGTTCTTTTTTTAAAGATTATTATTATTTATTAGTATTATTAGTATTATTATTATTTAATCAATAGACAGCTGTAGACAGGAAAGGGGGGAGAGAGGGTTAAGACATGCAACAAAGGGCTGCAGGTCGGAATCAAACCCTGGTCCACTGCAGTAAGGACTGAGCCTTGGAACATGGGGTGCATGCTCTACCAGGTGAGCTACCAGGGTGCCCCATATCTTCTTATCTTCAACAGGACTGTGTAGAAAGGTCTGCAACAGTCTTGTATGCAAAAGCATGTTTGCTCATTTCTAGCATATGATTTCCTTCCTTTCCTTGTAGACAATGGTAGAGACAACCTAACAATGCCCTTACCTCAAAAAACTATTGTCACTTCCTGTCAATATGTGTGAGGTTTATACTGGTTGGTAAGGAATGTCTGCGGATCTGCCTCCATCAAACTTCACCAACATGAACATCACGAGAGACGCTTGCACGTGTTACTCTTTGTCTCGACTCATTTTTCAAGACATGCATTAATGAGGACCACCTGTTCGGTAAAGCCACTACACTGAAAACAGAGACAGAGAACTATGTCAGCAATGTGGGCAGTTAAGAATGGAAGTTCAAGGGGTGTTTGTGGTTGTGTAGGTTTTGCATGATGGATATTGTTTTAGGTAATACACCCTCTTGTATAGCTTTTGCTATCTGCTATTCGTAAAGCACATATCCACAGGGGTGTGTATATGTGTTTGAAAGAAAGAGACTGTGTGAGCAAGGGATGAGCTCCACAGGGGCGTGTTTATGAAGAGGAGATGTTCAGGGTGAATTCCTCAGATAAGTGACATGGCCTCTTTCTGTTCTGGATCAAGGAGAGAGCACAGCACACCGCAGGCTGTATATGGTAAACCTCGGGAACACATGCGTACGCAAACTGGAGCTCGTTGGCAGTGAGAAAGTGGGTTGTACATTTTCTTTTAGAGTGATGCAACTCCACTAATGCAGGGGCAGTCTCCAAAAATCTGCTTAAATATCAGGCAAGGTTAGTGATTTACCAGATTGGTATAATACACGATGCCCGTAAAACTGTGGAAAAGGTGTCATTTATAACAAATGGCACTCACTAATACCAAGGTCAAAATCTCCCACATACATCCACACACTCTGGCCCTGGGTAAATTAGCTGCATGGGGCGCTATACTTGGTGTCAGGCTCAGTTCAGATCACAGCATTCTTCAGATTCCTGTCTGTAATTATACAGGCAGGTTTGATTTAGCTTTATGTTTTTTATCGACAAACTGGAAGGATGGTGTTGATCGTCCTCATGTCCTGCTATGTTCATATACACTCATAACACACTATGGAGAACAATCAGCTTGTGAGGGAAAAACAGAGGCACCTCTATTTACTGCATGTTCAAAACCAAAACATGCTGAGCCTAAAATCTTCTCTGCTGTGTGTAGCCTGGGTTTATGTTAGTGTATACTTGAGATTATTGCGCGTGCGTAAATGTTTGTGCTTTGCCTGTGTCAGCAGGCCAGTAGATACTCTATTGAACCACAGAGACCCATAAACACAGCAGTGTGCCTGACAGAGTGGAAGAGGAGACAGAGAAAGGGAGAGGAAGGGATCGTAACAAATATTTAGTGTCTAATCCTCTCATTAGACAGCAGGGTGTGTGTGGCGCAATCAAATTCTAGTGGAGGATTGCACAGCCATGGTAGGAGACTAAGGCCTGGCAGAGCTCTTGGGGAAGATGTCTGTGGCTGTAAGAATATTATCTAATACAGACAGACAGACACGCACGCATGCACGCACGCACACACACACACACACACACACACACACAGTCGTGTCTCACTATCTTTATGGGGACCAGTCATTGACATAATACATTCCCTAGCCCCTTACCCTTATCCTAACCATAAACTAATTCTAACCCTGATCCTAAAACCAAGTCTTAACCCTCAAACAGCCCTTTAACGTTATGGGGACCAGCATTTTGTCCCCACAAAGCTGTCAGGACCCCATAAGTATACTGTATTTCCAGTTTTTGGTCCCCACAAATGTAGTAAAACCTGGTCCACGCACACACACATACACACACACACACACACACACCAATGCAGTTTTATTTAGCCATTCATTCATCAAATATCATCTTACAAACAGCTTAAATCAGTCATGTATTTTCACATATGTTGATGTTTTATGAGGTGCTGTATTCATCAACTTCTGGAAAGATGGAGATTACAGAATTTAAGTGATAGTTTGTGACATTTTGGAAACTATTTTGGGAAGTTACTGTTCTTGGTCAAGAAATAGTCCAGTAAATATTGTCCCTGAAAAATCATAACTTGTTGCATTTGTAATTTGTACGAATAGATAAAATGATAAAATGTGGGTTTGTCAATCCTTTGTCCCACAAGGTTAATTGCTGAGATTTTGAAACACAGCGACAATGCTCAAAACAAATCAAATGGGGCAAGAGACACAAGTGGACAAATGATTATGTTGTAAACAAACCCACAGGTCAGACAAACTTATTTTCAAAAGAAAACAAGTAATAAAACTATTACACAAACTGTTGATAAATCAATCAATCAACAAATCAACCAATCAATACATATTTTTTGTCACATGAAATTGTGCAAGGTACAATTCAAGTCAAATGTAATCCCATCAGGTTTGTAAATCTGTTTACTTATGTTGAAGTTGAATTGTGTTTCCATAAACACAGTTTCCCACACAGCTGCTCTCCATTGTTGGGGTTAAGGCTTAAGTTAGGTTATAGTTAGGCCACACAGAGATAACTTGTGAGGCTGAGCTTGGGGTCAGGTTTAGATAAGGGTAAACAATAATTGATGGGGAAACAGACTTTGACTAGTTGCAAACAACCATCAAAGATTACATACTTCCTACTACAACGTTGGCATGTCATACTTGCTGTACATTCATTTTGTGTGTAATGAGGGATTATTGGCAATTTTACTGGTGCTGGTAGGCAGATTTTGTTACTGTCAGACAGAGCCACGCTATCAGATTCTTCTTGTTTTGCAGTCTTTATGCTAAGCTAAGCTAACCGACTGCTTGATATGGCTTCATAATTACCATGTAGACATGAAAGTAGTATAATTTCTCATCTAACTTGAGAAAAGAAAGCCGATAGGTTTATTTCTCAAAATGTGGAAGTATTCCTAACAAATTAATATGATCAGGATGCTACATTGGCCCTTTCATAGTGAGCATATGTGGCCATCTCACAGCTGAGCTGATTTCAACATGAGAAACCCTCAAGTAACAGTAACTTGAGTTGTCTATCTCTGCTCTCTACAATCTCTGCCCTCACTCTCCCTCGGCAGACCTCCCCCTCCTCCCCTCGTACAGGCACACTTTGAAGAAAAACACAGGACGTCTCATCACAAAGGAGTGTTTTACATTCCATGTTCTGCAGCAGGCTGCGTCCGCCGCTCTGAATAAAAGAACTTTGTTTGTAGAGTTTTCCACAATACTGTAAGATCTTGTTAACATTTAAGAGGGTTAATTAGCTGTAATCTCATATTAACGTGAATTTACAAAGTACATACATGAATGCATGGCACGCTATGTTCAATGCTGCATTCCCACTTCTTTTGCACATGCACTTGTGTAATCTTATCCTTCTCCTTAAGCCTCAATAAGCAATTCCGTAAGGGTCAGGAGAAAGTCAGCAGCTTGATATTACATTATATTAGTACAGCAAAATTATTAAGGATAACTCATTGTTATTTTTTTGGAAAGAAACTTATTGAGAATCTTTCTGGGAGGTTACCTCTTAAGTGTAACACACACACACACACACACACACACACACACAGTGCTGCTCTCCTCCCACCCCACTCCCTCTCTGCTCTCCCCTGAGCATCAGCTGAGTTGGCTGTCTTGCTAAGTAGTGCCAGAGAAGCTGTTCCTTCGTTGCCTCTGAATGTCAGTAATAGTTTGAAGTGATGGCAGGTCCTGACCTGCTTTGTCCGACACTTCTCAATCAGAAATGCACAGCAGTGGTGGATCTGGGTCACGTCAAAGTGCCCGGTGCTGAGTCACTCTGCTGGCTCTACCTGTTTCAGCTACTCGCCAAGCTGGTTTGCAAGAGGACAGAGCAGCCCAAGGGAAGGGGAGGAAGGGGGACCCTTCTTCATTGTTCACTTAATCCTGCCTTTCGCCTTATCTTCTCTCTTTGTGAACATCCTTTCTGCCTCAAAACTCTGCTCTGTATTTCGTCTGCATGTTGTCCTTATCATTCTTTATGGGAAAGAATTAGTTTTCAATCTCAGATTTATTCATGTATGTCAGTATATACATCTTTTTTTAAATATCATGCTTGTTTATGTCATTTTTGACAGAGCCATATCGATTTTGCTGTCAATATGTTCACAGTTAGCATATTAGTTCTCATCTCTGTGGAAAAGTCCAACAACATAGAGCAATGGGGTTCTTTGTTCATCACTTTATTTCGGTTCTTTTTGATTCTCAGTCCACAAGGCAGATTGTCTTCACTGATCTGATGGGTTTATTTCAGAGTAAGACTCAAATGTTTCTACAACACACAAAGCCAACATAAAAATACCCATCCTATTGCATAAAAAGAAGATAACAGCCAAAGTGAGTGTTACTTTCTCAAATCCTTGTGTGTAGTCAAATCAAGTATAATTTCTGTATCTTGGTATCCAAATTTTCACAATATATGTATATTATACAGTATATATATACACAAAAATGATGGGGCCCGTTTGACCAACTTTGTAACATATAACCCATGATTTGCAGCATCAGATTATTTCCTCTCACATTAATTTGAACACTTTTTATATCAAAACAAACTGCATTCTTGCAAGCCATGTATGTATTGATATTGTATCTGCAATTTGAAATGTCATGGCCATTTGTTAAATAATGAATTAATATAATGCTGGCACCATTTCTTTGGATAACGAATCCCTTTAACCATCATCCCTGAGCTGATCACGGGGTTTAAAGTAGAATGAAGTTACTGTTAAAAAAGTTACTTAATTACACTTTGAAACAAGATGCTGAGTGACAAGAGTACACTGGACTCTTGTCAATAGTTGCCATGACCTAGATGATAGAAAATCAACGCTGACAAATGATTATCCTGCTGCGGAGATGGTGGTAATTCTCACTGAGTGCAACTTGCACATAAGGTGTAACATGTAACATTAGAGGGCAGTAGAAGTGGCTCAGTGAGGGGCAGCAGGTTACACATTACCAAGGCTTCAAGCGGTAATAATCCACTTATGGCAGTGCATTGATTTCTCTCTAAGTAAAACAAAGGTGAAAGGCTCGTTTTCAGGCTTTGAAATGTTGATCTAGAATACAACAAAGAACTTTATAAATACTTTCCACAGCACACACAAAATGAGTGAGAAAATAAGAGCTTGCAGAAATGTCCCAACTCAAACGGGAATATGTCATCCATTAAGTGACAAAGCTGGCAAAACTGTAATGAAACAGGGTTTAGATTGTGCTTGATTTTGTCTATACCAATTGAACAGTATTTCTGTAAGGCAACAGTGGAATCAGCTGAATCACCATCTTTCACAAAAGCCTGGGGTGTTTGGTAGTTGCCTGCCAGTCGTTCTGCGGGGTCTTTCTCCCATGTTGCAGTAGGTTGAAGTGTGCAGAAAGTACAAAGCAGTGAGGAGCTGCCAGGGCCTTTGTGGTAGACATATGGCAATGCCGTGGGCCAGGGGCATTATGGGGGGTGGAGGCACAGTGCACTGTGTGTATGATGTGTGTGTGTGTGTGTGTGTGTGTGTGTTTACGTGGGCATTAACATAAGTGTGCATATGTGTGTGTGTGTGTGTGTGTGTGTGTGTGTGTGTGTGTGTGTGTGTGTGTGTGTGTGTGTGTTGAGATGAATTTATGACAAAGTTAGGGGTTTAATGAGGAGTGCAGGGGGTCAGTGACAGAAGGAGGCCCTGGCACTCGCCCATTGATTCTCTGTAAGTGCATCCAAAGGAGGGGCCAGTTTGAAGTCCTTGTTACTCTAATACAATAAAACCCCTCCTACCCACTCCCCTCCCCTGCAAAAATACAAAGTGAGCTGCACACCAGCTGCTCATCTTTAATGAAAAAAACAGTTCAATGGTATATATGTATATGTATGTGTGTATATATATATATATATATATATATATATATATATATATATATATATATATATATATATATATATATATATATATAATGGCATATCTGTGGGAAATTGCATGGTCTTAATGTGGTATAACTAATATGGAACCTTGCTGGATAGAGTAGCCAGTGTTATTTTACAAATGATCATTGTGTTCTGCAATGTTCTTGTTAATGGTTATGGTAAAACATGTAACCCCCCCCCAGTGAAATTGTAAATGCTTATTACTAATTGGAATGGAAAATCCCACTTTCTCTCTCTCCATTTCTCCTGTCCTCTGTTGACATAACTTGGATTTGAAAGCTCGGCTGATGATCTGCCACAACACTTTAGAGTCCTCTACGGTTAAACAAATGTTGACAGGCCATGACAAAAGGAACACAAAAAACGCTCCACGGCTGATGTAAAACAAAATTCAGGTTTATTAGGACATGCATGAATTCAGAATGAGAGATATTGAGTCATACCTTTTGTTTGCCCATTTAAGCTCTAACTTTTCTGGAATGCATTTCTGGAGCTCTTCTCTCCGGTTTGTATACGGTACTTATGCTTCTCCACCAGTATGGTAAAACACTCTGTTGTACAGTTGTGTCAGCTGTTATTAATTTATTTTGCCTTTAGTCAGTAAAGCTAAAGACCTGGGTGGTCTGCGTTTGTGATGTGTGGAGAAAATGAGTCAAATAAATTAGACAAAACCACATCATTTTATAAACGTCTTAAAAAATGTAACCATAATTCAAGGCCTTCTGGTATGTTCATGTATGTCTGTGACTACTGCCCATGTGCCTGCTGCAGCTGGACTGTAGGTGACAGATGCTTTAAGCTGCTATTTCTAGTTCGCTGCTAAGAAAAGCACTTTTCTCATCTACCTGCCACAGAACAATCATCAGTTTCTAGTCTCTACTGGAGTATAACATTATGTTGTATGTAGAGAGACAAAGAGAGAGTGCATTGGGGTTGATGCATTTGCACCTACAAAATACCTAAATGTCTGTCATTCCCATTCCTTTCTGCATGGTAAATATTTACAATTTTTACCTTGTCTAAAACCCACTAACATTTGTGTGTGTATGAGTGTATGAGTGTGCATGCATGCGTGTGTGTGTGAGTTCATTGCAGAAGAATGTGGCATTTTATATCAGTCAGCCCCCCTTTTCACTACCTATTCTAATGTTGTCCTACACATCTCCTTTTCATGGTTGGCTTCCTGTTGTGTTTGGTACTTGTTGTCTTCAACCTAATTAAACTTGCCAAACCCTTTACTTTTAAAACTTCCCATAACGACTGAATGGACAATCTTGCAGTATCAATTTGGTACCAAACAGGAGTGACACATTCCAGTGTCAGATTTAGTTAGAGTGTAAGAATCTACCAGGTAACAAGGGAAGGTTCATATTCAGCCTGCCATTGAACCAGGTCAAGCATATAGCTGACAAACCAGCTGCTCTGCCAAGCTGTCAGTCATTGACAAGGTTTGCAGGTAATGGAATTGATGGATAGAAGCAAAGATGGAACAATTTGTTTCTGCTGCCTGTCAATGCCCTTATCAGTTTTAAATCCACACAGGGACAGTCAATGCTGATATCAACAGGTAGCTGCAAAGACATATTCAATTCAATTTAATTAAATTTTATTCATAGTATCAATTCATGACAAGAGTTATCTCAAGACACTTTACAGATAGAGTAGGTCTAGAACACACTCTATAATTTACAAGGACCAAACAATTCCAGTAATCTTCTCAAGCCCGTCACACTACATTGTAATAACGTTCATATACAACTATTTTTCATCTGAAAAATACAAACTTGGGTGAATGTAATGCTATCTGTATGTTTTCCTTTGCTGTACTAAGCAGAAGCCTTATATTTAATTAATTTTACTGCCTTTTCATACTCTTATTGTACCCCTGTAGCCTAGGGGAAGGTCAGGGGCAATACTAAGTTGTAGTGTGCAATGTAAACACAGGAATCTGATCCAAAGGCAAACACCATCCCAGTCATCCATTGACCTGACCTGTCACCTTATTATTTACTGTGTGTGTGTGTGTGTGTGTGTGTGTGTGTGTGTGTGTGTGTGTGTGTGTGTGTGTGTGTGAGTGTGTTGCATAACAGAACATCCATTCAGACGGATGTTAGCAGAGTTGACCACTCTGCTTGTAAGTAGGCTACTGCCTCTTCCAAGCAGACACACACAGGTATGTACTTACTTGTGAGGACCCTTATTTACACAATGCATTCCCCTCGCCCTTAACCCTAATATCAACCATCACAACTACATGCCTGACCAAGTCTCTTACTTTATCCTTTACCTTAAATTAAGTTTTGACTTTCAAACATTCCTGTAAAGACTAGACGACTGTCTAAAATGTCTGACTTTTCCAATTCTCATCCTCATATTCCAGGCGTAAAAAGTTATATTGGGTCTCACAAAGAGCACATACATACATGCGTACATACATGAATACAGAGGGAGAGAGAGTAAGAGAAAAAGTCCCCAAACATGAACCCCTGCAAGCTCCTCCTCTGAACTTAGCTATCCACTTTATCTCTATCTGTTTCTAACTTTACATCCCAAATACGTTCAAACATACACTAAAACCTTTCTTTGTCTCTGCCCACCTCCTACCTTTCAGTCTGTCTGTGTTGTCCTTCCCCTATCCCTGCTGTCTTCAAAGTGCCAGAGGTCATTTCATTTCAATAATTCACCAGGGGCCTTGCAGCCGGTGTACAGTGGCTGTCTTAAACAAGCAGCAGCTTTGATTTAGCTTTGTCACCAGAGGCACAGTGAAGGTCATCTCTCCCCAATGGATACTGCTCTGCAGCCATGGTGGCTGGGGCTGAAACAATTTACAGCACAAATTGTATTACAAGGGCACAGACTATGTATTAGTACATTTATTTTATATAAAAATAGAACAGTCAAAAGTGCTTTCTGTCTTAATGTTTTGATAAAAAGTAGGTTGTGTGATAGGACATATTTCCTGTAGGTCCAGCTGCTACTAAAAGCCAACGGCACCAATTTCTTAGAAGCATCCATTGATTATCATTGTGATTATTTTTGTTGTAACCTGGCCTGGGAACGCCTCGTGATCCCCCAATCGGAGCCTGTTAATGTGGCTCGGGAAATGTTTGGGGTCCCCTGCTGGAGCTGCTGGAGCTGCTGGAGCTGCTCTCCTGCGACCCAACACCGGATAAGCGGATGAAGTTGGAGATAAAGGAATTCTGCCTTAACTTACAGTATATTTGCTCCATTGGTTCACAGAGAAGCAGTTAATCTTTTTGTTTCTCCTCTAAAACTGAACTTTTTTTGATAAATTTTACCATTTACATAACACCGCTCCAAATGTTTTGGCTTTCTGAATTGTTCCCATTAATCTTCAGGTAAGAAAAGTTGAAGATTTTAAGTAAGTACAATGTGCTCAGTTCTTTCAGAGTTTGGTTTGTTCCTTTGTTAAAATTAAATGACAAGTGCTAAGTTCTCGAATCACGAAAACCTAGGAGGCTAAAGAAGTCAAAGAGGAATGAATTTCTCACTGTAAGTTTCCTTGAGACTTAGACGGCCTGGAGGCTTGATCAAGGTGACTGCACATAATGAGTTTCCATGTCTAATCTAAAACACACACTGTGCTTATGCACTCACGTAAGCAACCTCTCTTTCATTGACTAAGCTGAGATAGCAGGTGTGTGTTCAGTGTACAACTTTGTAGATTGACTGTTTCTTTTTTGTGAGGATTAAAAAGAGCACTCATAACACATGATTGTCATTAGTACAATTTAAAAGGAAACTTTTTTGGGTAAACCAACGCTATACAAATTGTATCCCTTGATTTTTTATTTTGGATATTAAAAATAAAGTCTTGACTGAACTTAACTTTGGTTTTGGTGAGTGTACAAGTGTGTACATTTGTGTATCAATAACTCTATGGGGTTGTGCTAACACAATAAGCATTTAGTGACATGCGGGAAGTAACTTTAAGAATACAATATAAAGTATAGTGCTGTAGAAGCTCACAATAATGTAGATTTAGAGAGGGGTATGAACTAATAAAGGAGGTCTAGGCCTTTTTCACAGAGGACATTGTGTCATGTGGGAAAAGCACACGTGTAAACAATAATGTTATGACGGCTGAATTTCATCATGCAGCTTTGGTTTCAGGGTCTGTGGCTGAAATCACACTATGTTTATTATATAGTGCATTATCTTTACTGGCTGTTATTTTATTTGAGTTGAACTTTATTCTTTATATGTTTTTCTCTCACAAGATTCCACAATGGAACAAAAAAATGCATGAACACATTGTTAGGTTTGGAGATCTCACACTCTTCTCGTTTGTGTGGTCCCCCAAGGATCTATTCTGGATTACCTTTTTTTTTACTATATATATGCTATCCCTGTGGCAATCATGCCAAGACATCATATGGATTTTTATTGCTGGGCAGAAGATACATAACTGTATGCTTTGATAAAGCCAGCTCCCACCAATGTGTCCTTTAGTACGTTCTGCCTTGCAGACATTAGGAATTAGATGTCCAAGAAATTCCTGCCAATGATTTATTTCAAGTAGGAAATAACACTAACTTGTCTAGTGAGGGTGCCTAAAAAGGCCCTTTTCCTGGATGTTATTTTTGACTCAGAGTTCATCCATGCTTTTATCTCCTCCAGACTTGACTTGTTTTAATGTAAAGGCACTTGTTTTGTAAGGTGCTACATGAATTAAGTTATTATTATAACTTTCTGCTTACAATCCCATGATAAAATACTCCGAGACTCTGCACCTGTCAATGTTGATGCTTTTTTAGGGAGTGGTGAATGAGTGATTTCGGACACAGCCAGGGCCCAGATACTGTGCATTCTGGCTTATTGTCATGGATTACTGGGAAACTTGAATATAACTGTTCCATGTTTAATGTCATTAGTAACACCTGTGTCCTAATCCTGCTATAACAAGTCAAAATGTCTGCTGTAAAAAAAACTATTGTGTTTGAATCCAACGAATGATGAATGTAGCAGTTGTGGATGCTGTCTCAAATTTCATTTTGGTGCTACACAGCAAACAGTGTGACATTGAATACTTGCTGACACAACAGCCACTAAAAATCTAAGCAGCTGTTGAGCCAAAATGAAAACTGAGATGATATCCACACTGCTACCTGCTTCATTTTGTGATGTCAAAACATTAAATAGGTTTTAAAAGTTTCTCAGGTTCTTGTGCTAGCTTTAGTTGACTAATAGTTGCGTGTATGTGGCCCTGAATCTTCTGGTTGTTCTTCTCTCAATAGCCTGGAGTACTTGGTAAGGAAAAATATATACAGTAGGTATGGCTGAGAATCCACAGGGCATTTGTTTATCTTCACATTTACCCCTCACACACAAAATGGGCAACTGTAAGGTGCTCACTCGGCTCAGCAGCTGCATCAGCAGTAGACGGAATATAAAGCAACGTCTTTCTTTCCGTTTGTGTGTGTGTGTGGAGGGATGTGAGGAGTTGAGGGTGATGGCAAAAGCGCTGGGATCTTTGAGCAGACAAAGGGGAATCACTGCTACTCTCAGCGTCCATTAGACTAACCCTATGGATCAATATTGATCCTTACTACCACTGAGCTCTGTCTAATAGCCTTCTGCCTGCCCTGATAAAATGACAGCATTAGTGCACATATCTGATTTGGAGGTGGCCCACAGCCAGAAAGAGAGAGAGAGAGAGGCTAAAGATGTACAGGCCTAAAGGAGAAATGAAAGGAGACAGATAATTTGTGCAAGACAGACACTAAAAGTGAGAAACATTTAACCAGACAGAAAATTTGAAAAATCATTGTTTGCTTATGTAGGCACAGTCTGAAACAGGAGATTAAAGCATAAAAAACACTCTTGCTCTTTCAGCGTGTCAATTATTAGTGCAACTTGTCCTGACTAACCGTTTCAGAGAACATAAATGGAAAGAGAGGAAGTCGCTGTACAGCTATTGCAGTAAAAGCATTTGATATCAGTGTGTGGTGTGTGTGTGTGTGTGTGTGTGTGTGTGTGTGTGTGTTGGTGTGCGTGTGTCGGTGTCGTTGTGTGTGTGTGTCGGTGTGTTGGTGTGTGTGTGTGTATTTGTGTGTGTGTGTGTGTGTGTCGGTGTGTTTGTGTGTCGGTGTGTGTCTCTGGGATGAGAGAGGGTGAAAAGGGGGAGAGTGAGTTGTTTGTTTTCGGTCATGTGTGTCTTGTGTGTGTTTTCCTGTCTGTACTTCGAGCTCTGACACCCTCTTGCTTGAATAATAAATAGTGATCAGCTGTTGCTGTAATTTGGCCACCTGACTCTTATTATCTCCTCAGCTTGCTGAGGAGATGGAACGAGAGAAAGAGTATCAATTATATCACAAAGCATTTCAGAAGTCTGAGCATTCTTCCCTTACACACTCACATCCTCCATGTTATCTCAGTAATAATCAAGAGGAAACTAAAAGATTCCTTCCCAGAAGCACACAGGGAATTGGAGTCGTCATAACAACTCTCTACATAGGGAAAGGTGTGTAAATACAGTCGTGTTAAATATTGTATTAGGAAAGTGTGTCATGAGCCAGTTCAGCGCAAGCAGATCTATATGGACCATAACACTTTATACTGAAAACACATTTTCTCAATCAGCTTCTTATGAGTGATGGAGTTTTACCTTACCAAAAATATTTTCAGCCAAAGTTAAAACCACTTTGAATATTTCACATGAGTGATTTTTTCCTTTTAAAGTTGGCAGTCAATCAGGTTTTAACACATTCTTTTACCCAAATCAGCTGACAGCTGTGGGGTTGTTTTTGCTTATGTTGCCAGGCCACTGTCAACTGTCCTGATAATGCAGAGTGTTTGGGAGTTTCTAAATAACTCTCTTTTTAATAATTAAGGGTATTTTCTTCATGAACCTTAACTTAAAGTGTTGCTTTATCTCTCCTTCATTCATTCTTTGAATCGCTTGTTCCCTACTCCCTATAATAGACACTCAACAGTTCACTCAATAGTCAGATGTAAATTGAGATTTCAGACACTTATTTATCATCATCGTTTTGTGTCATCGCTGACAGGTGTAGATTTTCTGCATCTATCAAATGTAGAGCATTGTGATATTAGAAGAAAGTAGCGTACATGCCCAAGACTTTATTCATGTTTCTGTTTCATTTTGAAGGCACCATTGTCTGCACTAGCAAAGGGTAAACACTGTATATTGCAATATATATACAGTAGGCTAATCGATCGAGATTTACAGACACAGCAATAAAGAAATACTATGTTGGAAACCAAGTTTTCATGAGCTTTAAATAATCAATAGTAACAATAGATATAAGATAATAGATTGAAGATAATGTGTAAATTTGTAGTTCGTTAATTTGTCTACTCTTTCCCCCTTTCCCCTATCATTCTTGCACACACACATTAACAGTTGATAAGCCATTAAAGTACCCATAGCATATGGATGAGTTTGTTAAAAACAAGGATTTCTAGATCTGTGTCTTCGACACTGCCCAAAAGAAGAAAACAAACAAACTTGAAAACTTGACCAATAGGTCAGTACCTCATGAATTTCCTCATAATATAGCCTTTGGATTTAGTTCACGTTTTCTTTTTCCTTTTGCTTCTCAGAGGCATCATTCGCGGAAAGCTAAAGCCTGCAGGCTAGTTTTCACACAGGGAAAAAAGAAGCTGGAACACAGTCTGAGCTTTGTGCAGGAGCTTGCATATAGAGCACATAGTGTTGGGGTAACCAGGCAGTGCAGCTGGCCTTTCACAACTATGCAACTTTAAGGCAGTGTTTAAATCAAGATGCAAAAGACAAGAACCCTGTTCTCCCACACAAACACACACATAAAAGGGGAAGAAAGTGAAGGAAAGTTAAACAGGGAAGTGTAGGAAATGATGAGCCTTCAATATGACTTAGTAGTAATTATATAGATGTCCATTTTGGCAAGAATAAATAGCTGTAGCAATAAAAGAAAAACTGGTTTCTACCTTTACTCCTACTACTACCCCTCATTGGTCCTGTGCTTCGTTTGAATGGTCTCTCTTTTTAACTTGCTACCCCTGGATATCTATTGTTCATTGAAGGTTAGCAGATCATGTCGCCCCCAAATACACGTTTTTGTGCAGTTCATAAATAATGAAGGCCTGTAAGTTTAACCATTAATAATTAAAAACAAAAATCCTCTAAAAGTGTGCACTACTAGTAGTAACTGCAGTATTTTAGTGTAACACTTTGCCCCTTATAAAAAAAGTATTGTGTGTTGTCATCATTATAATAAAAAATAATTGCAGAGTAGCATGTGCTGCACTTTCAGGTATCATCTTTCTGTAGACCTGATGTTGTTGTTGTTGTTTCTTTTGTTTTTACAATAAAATAGTTTCCAAACCAGCAACCCATATGCATACAAAGTAAGTTATTTTGGCAAGAGAGACGAAAACATGCCATCGAGTTCATCCTCCCGGCCCCCAAACCCTCTCCACAACATTCCTTACATAAATGTGCAGTGCTTGAGTTTTTTTTTTAAGAAACCGAAGAGAGCTGGTATGTGGATGAACCCATTTTGGAGCTCCTTCTATGGGAGTTTACCATTATCACTATAAGATCTCCTCTAATATTCTGACCCATGGCCCAGTAGTTACTTCATGGTTGACTGATCATACTCCACTAAAGCCCAGACTCCATCCCATACACCCACCTCGCCTCCTGTCCATATATGTACACACATATGGACGGAAACACAAATATCATTTTACTCACTCTTGTTATTGTATGTGCATTAGCACCTGTATGACAAAGACCCTTTAGTCTCTGACATTAGTGTGAGCAGCAGGCGTGGCAGCATTCTACCACAAGGCATCACGTTGGTGTCAAAACATCAACTTTGGCGCTACATAAATAAAATTGAATTGAAACTGAACTTATACTCATCCTTCTTGCTTGTCTAATTTCAATTTGTGAAATAGTCTGAAAATGTGTGTAGCCAGTATCTATCTTGTCCTCTGTACGGCATCATAGCACTTGCTTTCATCCCATAACACCCTCCCCCTACCCCCTGCCCCCTCTTCCTTTTCTCTGCCTCCTGCAAGAATTCTTGCCCCTCCCCCATTTAGTTCCCCTTGCCGGTATGGATCTGTGAAATGTTGGCAGGGTGTGCTGCTTTGGCCTCAGCTGTAGGCATGGTGATGTGAATGAGAAAGAGGTAAGGGGGAGATTAGACTGATTTCTCTGGGTAGGCTACGGTGAAATCCTTTTGTTTGCACAATCATGACATGCTGCCTGCATACATTCATACATTTGGCAACCATGTTCCACTATCCAAAACATGTGTAATGTGGCCAATGACCTAAAGGACTTTGCTCTCTGTATATATCTACAGTCAAATTCTGACCCACTAGAGCTAATATGAGCTGTAGTGGCAGTGGATGTCAACAAGTGGTATGTAATTAGCAGAGCCTAAATAATGTTGCTCTGCTTCTTTTGGAACCACAATAAAATAAAAATGCAACTCATTCTTGGATGTTATGGTTTGTAAGGAGCAAGAGTTTACTCATTCATTAATAAGACAGATCCATAGAGTAAAGTAAACTAAATCTTACTAATAACCCAGTGCCTCAGAGAAGTATAACACACGTGATGCCGAGAGAATGCATGGAAAGAAAAGAAGATCAGTGTAGGCTATAACAATCTCTTTTTATTCTCTATTCCAAACAATCAATTTAAAATTAACAGTCCTCACAGGTACCATTATTATAAAAGGCCAAAACAGTTATGCCATGTCCATAGGAATAGAAAGGATATATGACATTCCAAATCAGATAATATACTACTGTAATAATGAGTGGTGTTCCACCACTTTGTAATAATTATCGGGCTCACACACAGATTTATTCATTCCATTCATTTACATTCATTTACATTTAGTATTTTTTCTCTGCTGTCCAGTTTCACTCTCTGTCTGCACTCACCTTTCAATTACAAACTTAAGTCTTCTCTCTGCACTTTGATCTCTCTCTCTCTTTCTCGCTTTCTGTCTGTCTGCCTATCTCTCTCTCTCTCTCTCTCTCTTTCTCTCTCTCTCTCTATCCAAGTAGTTGCATTTCATATTTGGTTACTCAAAGGAAAACATCCTTTTGCCTGAGTTACCACTAAAGACATTGCAGTATTACAGCATTCCAGAAAGCCGAGCTGTGTTTGTGATACCTTGATAGCTTTCTCGCACCCTTGGAGGATTAATCTGAATTCACATTGATTTGTAAAGATGGCTTCCTTTTCAGACTGCTTGGGTGACCTCAGCGCTGAGACCAACTACCATTTCGGGGACTGCATCGGGAACTTCCTGGACATCCTCGTTCAGGTTCAGCTCCTTTTTTAGTTCAAAGTCACTCTGCTCCTTGATTGCCGTCTCCTCTGGTTTTTCATTACCATTAACACATTCCTCTGTCTGTATGGCAGCAGCATTTGTGCAATCTCCATTTACAGTTGGAAGTGCATCTACTTCTGCCACATCCTCTGTACCAGAAGGGCTCTCTATATCTCCATTTTCCATTTTGCTTTTTACCTCAGGCTCTGGGCAAGGCACCTCTTCCACAGAAGCTTCAGCTGCCTCTTCAGTAATTTCACTGGCAGAGACAGACTCTGAGATGACAATCTCTGGGACAGGTTCTGGTGCTTCGGGCTCAACTTTTGCCTCAGTACTGTAGGCTTTTGTTGCAACAGATTCCTCTTCTACAGGCTGATGTTCAGTGGGGCCATCCTCTGCTGCAGTCTCCAACAACTCAGGTGCTTCTGCTTTCACAGTTGCAAGTTCAGTAATGTCAGGTGTGGCTACAGTTGGTTCAGGCTCAACTTCTTCTACTTCATCTGCTGCAGATTCCACTGCATCAGCCATTTGCTTAGGCTCTGGATCTAGTAGTTGCTCTGGTTTTGGCTCAAGCTCTGTCTCTGGTGCTTGGTCTGGTTCAGGTTGTGGCTGGGGTGCTTCCACTGACTCTGGCTCTGGTTCTTTCTCTGGTTCTGGGGTTTGTTCTGGTTCTGGGGCTTGCTCCAGCACTGGCTCTGCAGCTGGCTCAGCCAATGGCTCAGGTCCAGGGACAGCAGCAGAAACCACTATCTCCTCCACAGTGGCTTCTGGCTCAGTAACAGTCTCTGGGATGGGCTCTGGCACTTGGTCCTTGGGTGCTTCCTTTGCGCTGATGGGAACAACCTCTGGCACAGATTCCACAGCTACAGCAGGTTCTTCTACAGGGGGCTCTTCAGGTGCAGCTGCATATTTAACCTCACTTAGCACAGGTTCTTGTGATGCCAGAGCAGAAGGTTCCTCTGGTGCTGCTTTAGCCTCTGGAAGCTCTACTACTGGGTCTGACTCCACTGCTGCTGGAGCTGGTTCTTCTACAGCTGCAGTTGGTTCTTGTACGTCTGCTGCTGGTTCTTGAGCAACGTGAGCTGGTTTTTCTTCAACTGCTGCAGCTGGTTCTTCTTCTACTGCTGAAACTGGTTCCTCTACTGGAGCTGGTTCTTCTACTGGAGCTGGTTCCTCTACTGGAGCTGGTTCCTCTACTGCAGCTGGTTCCTCTACTGGAGCTGATTCCTCTACTGGAGCTGGTTCCTCTACTGCAGCTGGTTCCTCTACTGGAGCTGATTCCTCTACTGGAGCTGGTTCCTCTACTGCAGCTGGTTCCTCTACTGCTGCAGATGGTGCTTGTGCTACTGGAGCTGGTTCCTCTACTGGAGCTGGTTTCTCTACTGGACCTGGTTTCTCTACTGCTGCAGCTGGTACTTGTGCTACTGGAGCTGCCTTCTCTGCTGCTACAACTGGTTCCTCTACTGGAGCTGCCTCTTCTGGAGCAGCAGGATCTGGTTCCTCTGGAGGTGCAGATTTGGGCTCTTCTGGAGCTTTTACTACTGCTTCAGTTACTGCTGCCACAGCTGACCCAACAGCTTCCTTTACCACATTGCCTGCCTCAGCTGTCACAGCAGCTTCTGTGGGTGGGGATCTGGCCTCCACTTTAGCAGACTCATCTGTAACAGCAGCCATCGCTGTGGTCTCATCCTTGGTCTCTTTGGGATCGCTCACATCATATCCCTTCCTCTTCTTGCTCAGTTTGCCTCCCATGGTGTCTCCTATAGAAATAAGTAGATGACGGTGTAGTTTAATATGAGAGATAAAACATTGTTCCAAAAGGACCCAGCTGGCTGGGTTCAAATGCAGGATCTTCATGTTGTGAGGCAACAGTGCTACAAATATGCCACCCAAGCCCAAAGGTGACGCTACTTTACGAAGGTAATTATTTTAGGTATTTAAAGTGTATACACCACACTAATACTGTATATTGTTTCTAAAATGCAGCTTGGGTTCAATCTTCATTTCGACTTGGTTTCTTCAAATGTAAAACCGTGTTGTATCAGAAAGGAGAATGAAGATAAGTCTTTTGTCTAGAAGTGACCTAAAAATTTAAATTGGAAACTGCTCTTTGCCAAACACAGTTTGACTAGAAAACAAATGTAAATGCATGGGAACCTTAGTGAGATCAGACAACTCCACAGACTCGCTACCCTTTCAGGAATGTTGGGTCAGGCTCAGTGCCAAATGAGCCCACAACTCTGAAATGCACAACTATGATGTAGATGCACTACACTATTCTTCTTTCAACATGACAAGCTACAAACTATAGTTCAGAATTGCAATTCTAAGCCTGCCGTTACATTCACGTACAAGATATGAATTAATTATAAGTGGATTTTATGTGTGAACAGTGGAAAAACAAAACTGACACATTCTGTGAAAAGAGCAAACATGTGTTAATGGGGAACACTGTTGTGGCTGTAGAGGAAGAGTTTGTGATTGCAACAGAATATAACTTCCTTTCAGTGACAGAACAGAGAACTGGAAGTTCAACTTTATCTTACTGATGATTGTTTTAGCTGACCCTGAGAAAACCCACCAGAGAGCACTGTATGGTTATTTAGAATAGAAATTGCATGTTTATAGTTACATTAATTTTAAATGTAACAGTCTGATAATTTGATTAGCCTATTTTAGTTTGACGGATGCTTTTTTCTATTTAATTCCATTAATTAATCCCAAGAGTGGGATTTTTACCATAGGGCAGAATAACAATCTGGGAACTGTCCATAGTGCTGCAATGGAGCAATCAAGACAGGATGCGCCATATACCATAATGGGATATAAACTGCACATTCGTTACACAATTTACAGTAAAGTGAACAGGCCAGTGGTAAAAATAATTCATTATGAATTATTTTTGAAATGTGTCATTATTGCAATTTTTATGGGATTGATTTCTTTTTGCCTATTTTTTCAACTGGTGTCTCTGGCCTTCATCAGACAAAGCAAAAATCAACACTTTGAGGGAAACCCTGGCAAGCTATTTTGAGATCAAATCATTGTGGACATTATTTCAAGCCAATTTTCGAGTAAATAGGCTACGAAAATCAAATGTACAGTAGACACATAGGTTTACATTTAGAAAGGTAAAGAAGACACAAAGGTAGGGCCGCATGCATGTGCCGACCGGTAACAAAGGATGGGGATTCCTCACCAGCAAATCTCACTGACAAAAGTAATGGGTTAGGTTAAATTGGCACCAAACAATGTGCTATCTGTACACTAGTGTAGGATATGGGCTACTATACAGGGAAATTACACTATAGCCTACACTTGCCACAAATACTTGAGTGATAAAGGCTGTAAAGGGGTCTCCATCCCCCCATTTCAACCCGCCCACCGCTGCTTCTCTCAGCTGCTCTGCCCGTTTTTTGAAAATGTCTTAGGCCTACTCATGCAAAAAGAAAACGAAATTCATCACTATAACGCGTTAATACCTAATAAGCACCACAACTTCATAACTTTGTTTTGTACTTTTCTTTATCCCACAAGTTTTTTGATTAAAACCTGGCCTACTTATAAAAAAAAAACACAAAAAACAGCGCTGCTGCCTGAGACGACGCACGAAATCAGATTCGACTGTGAGCACGGGAGAGAATAAATCCTGCCTTTATTGTGCCGTCCTTGAAAAGTACACATTTGCATAATACAAGAAAAGGCAGCGAGAGAGAGAACAATGGTTAAGCTGCACCTCATAGGCATCTTTCGTTCTAACTCACTTATTTTATTTCTTTTAACCCACAGAACACATATCCTACACACGTTGCAACTGAAAAATAAAACATAAAAAAAAAATGAAATGAGACCGACCTGTATTTCTAGAAAGTGATCACTTAGGCTTCTTTTCCAGGCTCCGACTGGATGTGATAATGAAGGTAAACCTTGGAGTGACAGCTGCAGATTCCGCCCCTGCTCTCCGAGGTGCAGTGTGGGACTGTGCTGTAACCGAGGAGTGCCCCCTCACAGTTTTCCAGACATCTGTCGCTATCACAATCCAGCCTACTCCACTACTGCTCCGTCTGCAATCTATACCCTCCCAATCTTTAACCCCTCCTCTCCCGCACACACCCACTTCAGTACATAGACTATTTATCTATTGTGTAAATACATCTGCGGACTGAATGTGGTTGTTATGAGCGGACTGCCACTAATGTCACTTTGTAAAATGTCCATTTCTCCTCTGCTTTTGTTTTACCAAAGAATAATGCCCCAGCCCTCTGTTCACAGGAGTATTAATATAAAAAGGAGGCATTATGTCAGTAAAACCACTTGTGCAGCCCACTTGTGTGACCCACAGCATGCCAATGACACACTACTACGTTGAGGAACCATTGATCACTATCAGGTATATTGTATATTAACTAAATAAAGTTAAAGACTTCATATTTATGTTGCATGATGAAACTATCTCATATCTCTTACTGCAGCAGTCCACATGAGACTGGCTCCGACACAAGCATGTTTTTCTTAACAGTTTCTCTCAGTGAAACTGGGAAAAAAGGCATTACCAATCACATAACAATGGTACTGACAATCTCATTACATCACTCAAAGCTCACCAATCTGGTTTTTAATCAGAAAACTGCTTTGGAAAGCAGACGGAGAAGGTTTTTTGTCCTGTTTTAGGCCTATCTGTGGGTGATTTTTAAGGATATTTTAAATAGTGGGTACTTGACATACCGGTATAGTATAAACTCAGGTAGCGTTAATGTAAGAAATGTGTCAGTGCATATAACAAATATACATTTCAAAATATTTGAATGATGTTGATATTGATATTTGATATTGATATTATCATATGCTTTCATTTAACACAACAGATGTTAAACTCAGGCAAATTAGATAAAATATCACTCATCTTTTGTAGAATTAATACCAAACAACCATTATTGAGGAGATAGCACCCTCTCCTGTCACAAGAGCTCAGCACAACACAGCATCAATTAAACCTAGTGCATTAAGATAATAATGACACACAGTAAACATTTTAGGCATAAAAATGACACAATTTCAATGCAAATATACATTGTTACACTGGTCATTTGTGAGATATCAATTAACATTGTCTCTCGGTTATACACATAATAATAATTATAATAATAATAATACATTTTATTTAAAGCACCTTTCATGACACCCAAATAAAAAAGGACATTAAAGATGAATGAATGATGATGAATAAACATAAATATTCTTGATTCATACATAAGCATCTGACAAGAGTGTAAGACAAACAAAACTGAAAGCCAATGTCTGTTATTTAGTTGATCTTGCTAGACTTAGGTCTTTATAGCATATTATGCCATATTATACCATTTTATAAAATGCTCTGCTATCTATTTTTTTCTGCTTTCCAGATGCCACTATATGTTAAAGAAAACAAGAAAATGATCCACCTTGTTTGTTTTCCCTGCTGGCAGCAGAGCTAAATAGTGACAAGGGGCAGCAAAGGCTGAGTTTCACATGAGGCAAAAGCTCTGGAATGCATTCCCAAGAGTATAACCAGCATCCCAGCCAACCACGCTGCTCCACAGAGACAGACGACCTACAGACATATGGGGAGGCCTTGGAACCCCCCCTCCCTGAAGAAGTGAAAAAACAGGAGTTGGGTGCTACAACATGCTACAAACCAATAGCTCAGTGTGTGCAGGAATGTGAAAAGCAGGACTTGTGTATAGGCTTTGGACAGGTTAATAACAACAATAACTTGATTTCATCTAATATTTTTGAGCTTTAAATTTGATTTTCACTCACAATCAACTTCCTAAAGTCATTTAAAAGAGATACTGTATACATTGTTAACAAGAACTATCAACATTTATGAAATGGCCCTAAAATGAATGATTTTGAGCATACTTTTAGGGTGCGACAAACACAAACGTTGTTGAAAGTCATTGTGTTCCTCATTAGAACTCTTTTTTATTCATTCATAAGACAAGTTAGTTGATAACTATGTTGTGTGATTTTGCAATGGTCTGGGCTTTATTTATTGAAAGGCATAGTCACCAAGTAAAAAAGTCAGGAGAGGCAGGGTTATAGGCAAAACACAAGGTGCAGTAGAAGTGCATTGAAAATCAAAGTATGACCACAACAACACATTAAAGCCACTGGTAGTTTTGACATGATGAAGTTTCAGTCTTCCAGTAGTTAAATAAAAGTTGTGGATTTTTTTTATTTGATGCATCACAATTTAAGAGAGTGAGAAAATAAATGTCATTAAACCCAAGTAAAGTGAAGTTATAGGTTTGCTTCATTTTTATAATGAGAGTTCAAATGTGTAACATACCAGCCTTTGCAGGAAAGGGAGGAGAGGTACAAAAATGGTTTGGTTATGATTTCTACCCATTCAATTTCAGATAAACGTGAAAAGCACCCTCTATTGGAGACCTTGGGTAATAATATGAATGGAAATGTGTAGGCCGCAAAGCCTTATTTGGGGATGCTGAACGTTGGTGAAGATTGGGATTGAGTTATGACACAATTTATGATGGCTTCCAAATTAATTGGTTCAATATATGGTATGTTTCTTAGACCCATCTTAATACAAAGAAATGCTGTAGAATAAGCAGTTTATTTATAACATGACCAGGTTAAAGGCCTAAGGTGACTTAAGGCTATACTCTAAAATAGTACTTAACCTTTGGATTGATGGTGGTACTAGAGCTGAGCTGGTTGGCACACTCAGTTTTTGTCCTTGCAGCCCCTTTGACTAATAGTTATTAACCATCTAACAATCTGCCATACTGGGCCAATAAACATTTCAAACTGTGTTTGAATTTGGATACTTCTCTTATTATTGTTAGCCCCATGAAAGTTTCCTTTTACAAACAAACATCCTTTGACAAAAGAAGTTCTTAAATCAGTGACATTGTGTTCAAATGTATCTATGGATACCATCATGGTATGTGTTTATAAGACTGCTGGGCAGCCATGAGACCATTGGCTTGCCATTTCTTGCACGTGGTTAAACAAGTAAAGTAAAAATGTGTTTTAAGAAAGCTCATAATGATACCTTAATTAATTGGCTGAAACTGACAGACTTTAAATCCACACTAGAGCACACAATACACAAGTCAGTTCTTGCTATTACACATCATTCTCATAATTTTTTTCCAGTAACTTTTCATTATTGTATAAATTCACACAAACAACTTGTGACAAAACAACAATAATAAAACAATTTGACATTATACTCATTAAAGTATAATTATAATTATATTATACTATATATAATTATATAGTATAATATAATAGTATATAACATAATATAATAGTATGATATTACATCCCTGGCTTTCAGTTTAATTGAGTAATTGTTTTTTCAGAATTCCAATGTATACTGGCATTCCCAGAATAAAAGTATTCTCATCAGCTGTTGCACGGGAGAGAAAAAAACCTGCCATGACATCAGTATTGGCACACGTCCAGAAGGGCTTGAACACACGTTTGAAGATTTATGCCACGCAGAATAGTCTACTTGTGTCAAATCTTCTTTGATTAATGTATTATTATCACATTTTCTAAAAATGCAGTTTTACTTCCCTTAGAATAATTATTAAGACGATACATATCACTGTTTAACAACTTTACTGATCGAAAGATGTGTAGAGGTGCACTCAGGGTTCCGGCGCGGCGTAGCAGTTAATGAATGCAACATACCCTTGACTCCTCGGATGAAGGCGGTGCTAGATGTGCCCAAGCAGCAGCAGGGCCTTGCCTTTGTGGTTGTAGAAAGAGAAGATGGCTCCCGTTCTGGAGAAACAGCTCCCGGGCGCAGCTGGGGCAGGCGACAATAACAACGAAGAGGAAGAAGGACAAAACCTTTGGCAAGTTCTGTTATTCTTTTTACGACTTAATGTCTGACAGTGCCCTTTTTTTTTCTTTTAGAAAAAGCACACTCGTTGTGGTTCTGCTTTGTCACTGACGGGTGCTCACAACCAGACACCGGCCCGGCTAGCAGTAACATTAGCACCAACCAGAGCTGGGCGGTCAGTGTGCTAACGTTAACGTTACTTATGTTAGCAGCTCAGCTAAGTTAGCAAAGTGGGATACTGCTGATTAGCTAACGTTACATTGTAGCTAGTTAGCCAATATTGTCCATGTTAGCGAGTTTTACTAATACAAGGTATTATGTTGAATTAACAAGACAAGTTTGAGAGAGCCATTCATAGTAACTGAAGGCTTTGACAGTTCATGGCAAGGCAAGACCTAGCTAAATACCAACGTTAGCTCCTTAATGCAGTAACGTACAACGTAACAACAAGTAGCTATGCCGAAAAATAAACGCTATCATAAGGGCTTGAATATGAGGCTTCAACTTGTCAGGTTTTATGGTTTCAGTTCCCTAACGCTGGCTACTTATATCTAACGTTAGCTAACGTACCGGTCAGTAAAAATGACTTATCATTTCCGGCTTTTCTTTTTGTTGTCGTGGACACATCACTTGGCTAACTGACAGAGTAGAACATTCTTCTTGAACGTTAGCTTTCAGCCGCACGGCTCCCAGGTTCTGGGACTTCCATTGACAGTCTGACAGCATAACAGCATTCCAATCCCACCTCAAATCTCACCTCTTCAAACTGGCCTACTCACTTTAATACCCTCCCTTTCTGTCCGAGTCCTTTTAGCCCTACCGTTTTTATTTATTTGTTATTATCCCCCCTTCTACACGTGTATGCTCACCCTATGTCTCCTGTTTTGCGAGTGTCTGTGCAGTAACAAAACTTAGGTTATGTTTTGGTAGCAACATATGTTTTATATTAGGGAGCTGTCAGTGTGCTACTTGGCTGTCAAGCTAACGGTTTAAGTCAGCTCTGTGTTGTTCTCAATATCTGTCTTGTTGTTTCTTGTAGGACCTCAATATTGAGTGAAGTTTCAACTAGATCAAGTTCAAAGTTGCCATCAGGAAAAAATATCCTGATATTTGGTAAGTATTACTTATTCTACATGTGTGAAAGCATGTGCTTCTGCACTGTTTGGAGTGTGTTTGGTGGTCAGCCCAGAGGGGAGTTGAGGGCCCGCAAACTGTACTGAACTCACAAAAGCTAATGACAGCGAATTTAAAACATTTGTGACTTTCTAAACAACCTGCACTTTCAGCTGTGTTTCTTGGGTCTTCTTGGGTGAGGGTGTACTTTTTTGGGTTGAGCTTCCATAATATGAGAAGTAGCCTATTGCTGTTAATTGTATGAAACACTGCAGCCTCTGAGAGTCATGGGAACACACATGTAGTCCTTACATTTGAGGTGCAAATATTGCAAATTCTAGATAGGTTTTTGGAAAGGCTGGATTGAAGTGATGATTTCTTGGTACATCATAACCATTATTTTAAAATATCCATAATAATATGTCTAACAATATTACTACTGCTACGTATAATGCATAATATTATATGCAAACTAATGAATAAAATATCTTACAGGTGAGGATGGATCAGGAAAAACAGCACTTATGTCCAAACTTCAAGGAGCTGATCACAACAAGAGAGGGAGGGGACTGGAGTATCTGTACTTAAATGTCCATGATGAGGACAGAGATGGTGAGTTTACCTGCTGTAGCTTTACTTGTGGTTTCTGTACAGCAGTAGTCTTTACAAAATAAAATATTAAACTAGTATTTTGTTTTTCCTTTGCAGATCTAACTCGCTGTAATGTGTGGATCCTGGATGGAGACCTATACCACAAAGGCCTACTTAAGTTTGCTGTTTCAGCTCAGTCACTACCTGACTGTCTAGCTGTGTTTGTTGTTGATATGTCACGGCCCTGGACCATTATGGAGTCACTGCAGAAGTGGGCCAGTGTGCTACGTGACCATGTGGACAAGCTCAAGATCCCTCCAGAGGACATGAGAGAAATGGAGCAGAAGAGTAAGTAATATTTGACTTTATCTACCTATATGCAACTTGCATTGTGGATGGTATTGAAGTGAAACATCAACAAAGCTTTTATTTTGAAAGTTTAGCTCTTAGCTTTGATTTTGTTTTACTTTCCAATAGTACCTTCAATTTAGAATATGTACGTTTTTATTATGTAGGTAGCCCGTTAGGCCAACGTTGCATTGAGATAAAAGGACTTAAGATTTAATTATATTTGAATGGCAGCGACTAGTGTAAATTCAAACGGGTCTTTGTTACCTTAAAGCAGTGTTAGTTGAGATATAATGTGTTGATTTTATGTCTCGACATGCAAAAATCTAATACATCAATGAAAATATGACATGAATACATTTAGTTGAACTGTATATGTCAGAAGAGAGATTGAAGCACAGCACTCCGAAAAGGTGCCTGAAGCATCCTAGGGTAGAAGTAATGGGAGTCTTATATAATAAGAGCCTCATAGCTGACTGGCTACCATGAAAAAAAAGAGATTGGTCGCTGCGTAGCATGGAAGGCAAGCACTATATAACATTACACACGGTCATGGATGTTTTTAGGTCATCGGAGAGAGAGAGGCCCATGATCCTCAGCTGTGCGTTCTGGCTGGAGGCGAGTTCTGCAGATCAATGAGTGTGATGCACTCAGATGTTGTTCTCTCGATAATTTTAGAACTGATTATCTCTTGCTTATGAACAGGTCTTTTGTGTTTGGGGAAAAATGCTTTTGCAAGTTAGTTCACTCTGCAGGGTTTTGCAGAACATTATGGCCTGTCTAATATTTCTTGCTGCTGTTGCTCTCTGAGTCTGACATGACTTATCACAGTGAAGTCAAATTGTTTAATGATTTCAGATGAACTTGACAGAACAGGTATAAAATGTTCTCAACATATAACATGCTGATACAGTGACAAGTGGTAACGGTGTGTTGGTAAACGTGAAAAAAGGAAAAGGGAATCTGTCATAGGTTAGGACTAAAGGGCTTAGTTATGACTAAATCACAGTTTAATTAAAACCTTTTAAGTGGGTATAATGACTCCTAATGGGTCCACATTTTCAACTTGCTTTACTAACTTTTTTAAGTTCACGTAGCTGTATTAAATATGCATAGTTACAATGCAGTACAAAAGAATATACTATACATTATAACTTGTGTTCAGTAGATTTCTGCTTGAGCTTACTTTACAGTTGCAAATGCAGTCGCAGTGTTTTGTATTTGTCTTCTCACTTTGCTTTGGTAATTTTTTTTTTTCAATCTGTTTATCAGATTTCTCTTTGGTTCCTCCTACTTCATCTTTTTTTGCCAAACCCTTTGACCCCACCCACTGACATGGTCAGATTTCCAGTTTAGCTGAGGCATGTCATCTACAAAAAATATGTGAGTTATGATGTCCGTAGCAGATTGGTGAGACATAGTCAGACTGTGTGTGTGTGTGTGTGTGTGTGTGTGTGTGTGTGTGTGTGTGTGTGTGTGTGTGTGTGTGTGTGTGTGTGTGTGTGTGTGTGTGTGTGTGTGTGTGTGTGTGTGTGTGTGTGTGTGTGTGTGTGTGTGTGTGTGTGTGTGTGTGTGTGTGTGTGTGTGTGTGTGTGTGAGAGACAGACAAACTGGAAGTGGGTGTGAATGGCTTTTGTCCAGGGAGTCTTGCAGGCATCTTGCATCATGGTTCCCTCCCCTCCAACAGCAACGTCAGGGAAAGGAAGGCACATAAACTGAGTGGGTCTGAATTCAGTCAGTGGGCCGGATGTTCAGACTCCTGCTCTGCTATAACTGAAGTAGGCTGGCTGCTGGAGTCGTCTCATGTTTAATTACAGGATCAACCTATCGCTGTCTGGGCCACACGTCGAAATGAGAAATATTTCAATCCGTGACTGTTTTCTGTAGTAGTGACCAGGCGGGGACTTTTCTTTTAGCCAGTGTATCTGGGAATGCTGTGTAGGAAAAATCTTGTTTATTTTGTTTTCACGCTCGGTCTGTTTTAATTTTTAATGAAATGAAACTAGTATCCTGACATCTATAAAATGTTTGTCATGAGCCAACATCAATAACTAGTTAACAGTTTAAGACTGGTAAAACTTGGGCCTGTCTTACAATAGCCAGTTAGACTAAATATGCTTATTAGACAGTTGGGCAGAAACAGCACCTTTTATTGGTAGCTAAACTTTACCGATACCTTTCAACAAATGAATACACCATACTCACTCCTGTAGTTTTTATTTCACAAAGATTGAAGTTTTCATGGCAGAAACAAAAGTATCAAAACATACAAGAAACTCAAGTCATTATTTTAGCATAATCCATTGCTCCATTTCCTCAGACATCTTTGCGGTGGAGACAGGGCACCCTGATGAAAGGATGGCAGTGAAAGTAATGTTTGAGTGATAGTGAAGTTTTTTCTCAAACTTCTTGTGTACTATGTTGAGGCCCATCAGACCCCCTTTGTAGTTTAAAGTATCTGCAATGGAAATAGAACTAGGCAATATATCAGTATTATATCTATCGTGATATGACACTATTGTCTTAGATTTTGGATATCGTCATATCGTAATATGGCATAAATGTCTTTTCCTGGTTTAAAAGGCTGCATTACAGTAAACAGATGTAATTTTCTGAATTTAACAGACTATTCTAGCTGTTCTATTATTTGCCTTTACCCACTTAGTCATTATATCCACATTACTGATGATTATTCAACAAAAATCTCATTGTGTAAATATTTTGTGAAAGCACCAATAGTCAACACTACAATATCGTTGTGGTATCGATTTCGAGGTATTTGTACAAATATCGTAATATTTGATTTTCTCTATATCGCCCAAACTGGTAAGGATTAGATGAAAGTCTGGCTTCTTTTACCAGTCATTTTTTGTCAAATTGGGTTTAAAGCCGTTGTCATCTGTATATAAACTCAAGCATGGGATAATAAGTCAGACATTTTTTGATTATAATCCTTTTTCTATGATGTAAAGTCAGCATGTTGAATTCCTAGTGTACATATCCCAACCTATTTGTGCATATGCACTGGATTTGTGTAATCCTGTGCCCTTTAGTCCTTGTAGTGCGCTTGTAGTCCTGGCTGTGTATACTAAATCCCATATTTGAAAGTAAAAGTGGCTGTCAGTTTTGTTTTGTTGGCTTTTCCCAGCTTCATTTTCAAAGCTCCTGAGGAAGTAGGCCAAAGCTTCCTGTATTTAACCCCCATACCACTACTACCTCCACCTCATACCACAGTAAGGTCAATGTCTGGGGCAGCACAACAGTAAAGTGAAGGATGTCATGTATTTATCTTTTTCTATTTTTCACCTGAGACCTACTAAGTAACAGTAGAAATATCATCCAGTGATACTAAACTACACAGCACCTGGTGTGGGGTGGCAGTAACTCAGTCCATAGGGAGTTGGGGCGGAAAACAGAGGGTCGCCGGTTCAAGTCCCCTTATGGACCAAAGCACAGATTGTGGATTTGTAACTGGAGAGATGCCAATGTCTATGAACAAAAGAGAGGGTTTGGCAGTTAAAGACATTAAAAACTGTTTATTATGTTATTATTTTCACTAATGGCCTGTCTTTCTATGTTTTTGCTCCCTTTGTCTTTCCACTAGTGGTGAAAGCGTTCCAAGAGTACACAGAACCGGAGGATGCCTCCCCATCCTCCCCACAGAGACGGGCCCCAACAGCAGGGGAAGACGAGGCCGTTGTGTTACCACTTGGGGACAACACACTCACACACAACCTGGGCATTCCAGTGCTAATAGTTTGCACAAAGGTAAATAATTCCTACAGCCCAAAAAAAAGTCTTTCTATAAGAAGTTTTACCAATCTATCAAAGCTTTTCCAAGGTATTTAAATTGGTTAACCTTTCTCACTACTTAAAAAGTGTAACTTACCATAAATTACACATGCAGGCTCCACAATTTTGTTTTTTGAAATTATACTTCCAATGTCCAATAGGTTTAGCAGTTTCTCAAAGTCCTTGTACTTCAACAGTATCCACAGAAAAGTGTAGGGACACTTATCTTAAGATCCCTTGGTATACCCCCTAAGTAAACTCTCTCCTTAATTGCTGAATTGTTTCTAGAAGCTCAGTTGGGCCACCCACGGCCATGGTCCATAGCTTCTCTACACTCCACTTACACCCTTGGCTCTACCTTTGCAGCCACAGTCCTTCTAGCCTTTAGGAAGCCCTCTCTACTTAGCCCTGAGTTGCCTGCAATAAACAGGCACAGAAAGACTCCTTTTAATACCTTGACAGCCGTGCTCACTGCTGTTCTCCTGTTTTTTTTTTATTTCCTCTCTGATGGGCACATTTGGGCTCAGACCCTATGAACTTTCATGTATGCTTTTTGATGTGCTTTGAGCCAGTATCCTCCAATAAAAAGCTGCCATTATACTTTTAGCCTCCCAGGCAAAGACTCTTGCTGAGAAACACAGTGCAGCCATCAGCAGAGCTTCACATGCTAGCTGTGACTAGAACATTGTGAATTGTTTACTCTGTGCTTTAAAACAGCACTTGGAACATTGGAACATAAAATCCCTTGGGGGGGGGGGGGGGGCATATTGATTTGTGCATCGCACCTGCGTCTGTTTATTGACATACTCTTTAGGTAACCTTATTCATATTTGTGACTGCTGGCATTTTAATGTCTGTGTCATTAAATATATATAATCTCTTTCCATCCCTTAATGTTTTATCCTTCAGTGTGACGCAGTTGGCGTACTAGAAAAGGAGCATGACTACAGAGAGGAGCACTTTGATTTCATCCAGTCCCACATCAGGCAATTTTGCTTACAGTGTATCCTTTTAATACATAATTGTTTGTAGTTCTATCACAATGACCATTTATAACATTGACTGTTCAAGCATAAATGTTGTTTATACGGCCCATGATATTTTAGTGTTTATAATCAATTAATCAATCAATCATTCATCCACCATCCATGTCATTAGCCCAACAATTGCTGCCTTAACTGATTAAAACAGATGGAGCTGGCCTGATCTACACGTCAGTCAAAGAGGAGAAGAACCTGGATCTGCTTTACAAATATATAGTGCATAAGATGTATGAGTTCCAGTTCACCACACCGGCCTTAGTGGTGGAGAAGGATGCAGTGTTCATGTAAGTGAAGATGGTTTATTTAGTTTATCATGTTTCTTTGGTTTTAAAATTAACACATTTAGGTAGTAATATTGTTGCCAACTGCCATCTTTCCTTTTGTTTTTGTTATTAGTGACATACCAAAAACGAATTCTTATTTTTATTCCAAGGAAGTACTCTACATAATTATCTACAACAGTTTTCATCATTGCACCAACTTTAGTCTTCCTTCCTTTCAGTCCATCTGGATGGGATAATGAGAAGAAAATTGGGATTTTGCATGAAAACTTAACAACAGTCAGACCCGAATCTCCATTTGAAGATTTTATCACAAAGCCCCCAGTACGAAAGGTAAGGCAATGCAAATACTGAGAAAATGTCAACTTTAGAGGACGACATCACAACCCAAAGTGACAATTAAATAACCACGTGCTTTCTCGTCCGCTCTTCTATGCAGTTGGTTCATGACAAAGAGATAAATGCAGAGGATGAGCAGGTATTCCTGATGAAGCAACAGGTACGTGTCAGTCTTTCTAGCATATTTATGATTTTTTTGTCACCAGCCGCCGAGATTGACCGCGTGTCTGAAAATTCAATATGTTGGCACACCTTGAAAATTAAAAAAAACATCCACATATCAAATTGGATGATGATATGGAAGTTGTAGTTGTGTGAGTGTTGGTAGCATGAGTAAAAGCAGAAAAAATAAGTTGTAAGGAGGATATCTTACATGCATGTTACAAGATTTCCAAGAAAATAAACACAAACAAATTTGGCTCTAATTTAGTGACCAGCTGGACCCAAGAACCAGTCCTTTTTTTTAGATTTTAGTGGCGATTCTGAACTAGCATTTCACTATTAAACAAATGAGTATATAGTAGTCATGTGCTGGTGAATATCTGAAACTTCCACATGACAAGTAACATTGTCTTCACTTCCTATTTTGTAGGAGGGAAATCTAAAAAAAAACACTCTGATGCTTTTGTTTTGCAAGTTAGAGAATTGTTTGTTGAGGTTTCTTTCTGCCAAATTCACTTTACTTTTATCTGCACTGACCGGCCCTGTATTTATGGACTTCTAAATAAGGTTTGTACAGAAGTTGAAGTCTTCATTTAACCTAACCTTTTCTTTTAATATAATTTTAGAAAATTCTGAATTAATCAATTTTTGCCCAATACTTTACATTTGAGTCTGCATAGGAACATTGTTGGAATTGTAAACTGAATTTTTCTCTCCAGTCTTTGTTAGCAAAGCAGCCAGCCACGCCAACGAGAGGAGCAACAGTAAGTGTCTTAACACTGTCCTCAAATGTGGAATCTTGTTTAATGGATTTATGTTTTTCTTTTTCTTTCCAATGTGTCCCTTTTTTCTCCTGGATAGAGAAACCAAGCTTTTTGTTATTTACCACAGTCTTGCCCTGGTTTTTCTGTTGCAGGAGTCTCCAGGCCGGACAGCCTCAGGGTCTCCCAGGCCAGCGGGTCGTGCCGGCCAACCTAACGTGACCAGCAGCTCACCAATGACTGCTGTCAAAAAGCCTGACCCTAACATGAAAGGTAGGAGCTCTATGAATGCTCGTTTATTTTCATACTGGTTTATTGAGAATCATCCTTTGCACTCCAGAGCTCCCTGGTTTGTCACTGTAGCTTGGCACTGTCCTTTCTATTCTCTCTCTAATCATCCATATTTATTGAAACCAGTGTTTTGATCAGTTTTTTATTTATCTTTGAGCTTTTGTCTGTAATGTGAACACACTGCCCCCAAGAGGTAAAAAAAAAAAAAAAGTAATTCACATGGCAATATATGTATTCCTGCACAACTCCTAAGCTGGCCACCCTTAAGCAAAAATAAAAAAATGTTCTCTCCTTCATTAAGTGCAGTATCAAAGCAAATCATATCTAAAAAAAATGAAAGCTCTCTGTGTTTATAGCAACTTTATAAAACAAGGACATTTTCTGCAGTTTTTACTTATCCAAATCATGGATCCTAAAATAGAGTTTTAGGTGGTGCACTATATACTTAATGAAGCTTTTGTCCTTGACTTTACAAGAAGATGACGTGGGCTAATATAGCAAAAAGGCGATTATATGTGGCAGGAACAAAAGATATTTAAGTAACTGAAGATATCCCAGCCTGCTAATCTGGAGTCATAACATAAGATGTTAGGCATTAAAGCAAGATAATCTGTTAAAAACCAACCTATATACAGTATGTACAACCTATTAAAAACTCCTGTTTGTAATATTATCTTATTGTTTTTTATATATATATTATATTATATTTAACATATACAAATATATTGTTATTGTAAATTGTTATCAAACTTCCTTAATACAGAAGGGATTTTAAGTGCCATGTTTCTCTTTCAGCGGGGGCTGCCAATGAGGGAGTGCTGGCTAACTTCTTCAACAGTCTGTTGAGTAAAAAAACTGGAGCCCCAGGGAGCCCAGGGAGCCCAGGAAGTGGAGCAGTTGGAGCTGGAGTGCAAGGGTCTGCCAAGAAAACAGGTACAATCTCTCTTTGCAGCGCTCTCACCTCTGATCTTAGTGAAAACAAGTACAGCCTCTCTATTTTAAAACCTTCTTCCTTACAGGTTAGCAGTTTTCCTATTCCTATTTGTTTTTTTTCAAAGCAGTTATAAAGCCTTACTGTTCACAGGATCCTGTAGATGTAGATCTATCACAGAGCATGGGCTCCATGCACACATCAGTCAAGACGAGAGGAAGGCTAGAAACTCTTCTCTCTCTCTCTCTCTCTCTCTCTCTCTCTCTCTCTCTCTCTACTGTCACTCGCTCCATGTCATATCCCACTGCTTTCTTGCTTAACTAATTTAATTACCTCTTATTTTGCTTGAGTAACCTCAGCTGTTTAGCATGTCAGCCGTTCTTATGTTGAGCTCCAGCTTTTTTTATTTTTTTTACTTTGTTATATCAAGTAAATATAACAAAGTCAGATACTGTAAAGTGGCTGAATATACCCAGTGAAAAATGGATGGAAACATTGCATAACTCATCTGACTGGGACCACTGACATGTACTTTTTGTTCCAGCACTGAGCAGCGTTAACATCTCTCTGAGACCCAGCTGAAAGGATAATGCATGAGTGCATGTTCCCTTTGTCTGATGATTAGTTTTGCATGTGTGTTAACTGTGGCAGCAAGCCGCCAAACTCCAGCATGGGACCGCAACCACATCCAACCCTGTTCCATCCGCTTGCTGGCCGTAGAAAACCGCTTTTTCTGAATCCACACAGACAGAAGCTACAGGAGATTACTTTTGGACTTTGTCTCCTGTGTTTTCCAAGGGCAGAAGCCGGGTTTGAATGATGTCCAGGCGGAGTTGGACCGGATGACTCACAAACAAGACTCCATGGTTTCAGCTAACAACATACCACCGCCGACGGAAAACGAAGCGTGAAGGCAACAAAAACAGCTGCACCGTCCACAGCGTTAATACTCTGGAAATATACATGTACATGTGAGCGTAAAACAAATTGACCAAATTCCCAATGTCAATATCAGTCAGCACACACGGTGGTTTTACCAAAATGAGTTTCAGATGCTATCAGATATTTTGGTGTTCTGGTGAGATGGTAAGAGAGAGATAACAGAGATTGGGGTGTTAATGAGATGATAAGGGAGTGCTGAAAGCTTGGCTTTATTTCTGTCCTCTCCTCCACTGTAAATGTTATATTGTGAGGAATGTCAGATTATGGAAATGTGTGCATACTCTCTGTTAGCCAGCCTAATGCGCTGGGCTGCAGACTCCCCAGTTTCTGGGGTAAAACACACTCCGGTTCAGCTTATCTTGTGGAAGGAATTTGGTTGCAATTGGAAAGGTATTTAAACCTTTAATATATTCATTGAAAAGCGAAATTAAAATACTTGCAAACATATGTTGTATGTATAAAAAAAAAAGGTTTGATATAATACTGATGAATTTATAAGCTCCTTTTTATTTCGATTTTGTGCCCCATTTATCGGTTAATGGAAACATTCATCTGTATCCCATAACATGTTAAATAGCCACTGACGTCATGACACTAATACGTCCAGATAGCTGATATCATAATATTTGCCCTATTCATCTCACATGATTCTGTAAATATAAATACAAAACAAATATTCAGGTTAACTTTGATTTTGTATAAAATGCAATTCTGTCCAAATTCTGATAGCTTCTTAGAATAAATGAGATTGGTTGGGATTTAATAGGCTCAAAGGTTGCAATGGAACTGCTTCTTTAGCTACAGGTGTGTATATTTGGGGATGGGGTGGGGCAGCATCTTTCCTACTATAACTCCTAAGTGCCTCGCACAGTTAGCTGTTTGTGTCATAGTAGAGGTGCTTGTCTACGTAAGAGGAAATGCACATCGTTTAAAAGGTTTTCTTATCATCCATATAATTTATTTTGCTTTTACATTTTTGTCAATGTACAACAAGCCTGTGGTCTGTTATTTTTCAGAAATAACATTTCTGTGGCCTAGTCAATGGTGTTTAATAGAGAAATAGATTGAATGCCTTCCTTCAAACTGGGCTGCTGATGTAAGATGAAGCCACGAGATACTTTTGGGTCCCCCAGAAGAACACTTACTGTGGTGGAAACCACTCACTTTGCAGCCAAAAGACAATGATTTGCAGTTTGAACAAAATGAGATATTGTGTTTCACAGCACTGTTGTCCATTGATTTCACATGTTTTATTCACACTGTACTTCACGTCAGTTCAAACATTCCCAGTTTCTACCTGAAGTAGCTGTAGAAACAGCCCTGTAGTAAAACCTGTTTGTCCTGTCGGGTCTTTTTGTTCAGCCTCCTTCAGTGCCCATTTAAAATAACGACCTTTGCCTTCAATGCACAGCTAACAGTTGTCACACTGGGCACCCTGCCTTTACAGGAATGCTCCTAATTAATTTGTGTGTCCTTAAGGGGTTGCTTAATTGTGTAATGTAAATTATCTTTTTTCTTTTTATATAAATTAAAACCATTTTACTGTACCATATCAAATCTGTAATAATTATGGTTTCATGATGCCATAATTTTATCAAAATTAATGAAGTGTACAGTATAATTAATTCTGTATGCAAGGTCTTACTTAATCTTATGGATAGTGTACATCGGTAGCTTTCACAGAAGTAATAACAGGTGTGACAAGAGCAGCTATTTGCTATTTAATAGCAAAAAAAGGGCAACTGGAGTGAATTGGGATATGGAACCAAAGATGCATATTAGTCACTCTTTTCTGCTTATATAGTTGATAATCATCCATAAGATTAACCAGTGGCCATTTTGTGTCCCACTCTTGCATGGAGCCCTTGCATTCCAAACTTCAGACCTACCTATGAACTCTTTGTTGTGCATAACAACCTATAACATCCTAATGGTAGAAATGCCTTTTTCCACTCAACCATATCTGGGGTTTTATGAGTCAAAGGAAAAATAAATACCATATTTATGTACAGTAGATTATGGTAAATTATCTAAATTAGTCTACAAATTTAATGGAATTAGGGTTTAAATTTAATTTAAAATTTGGTCTGAAAAGGGAATAACCACAAGACCATATTGGTGTACAGTCTACATTATGCATGCTTTGATTTGTTATCAGAATTATGCTACACACTGTTCTGGATTTACTTTTGATCAAAATGAAGATCTTTTTGTTTCTCCTTCTCGTTTCCTTTTTTGTGACTGGGTGGAATGTGCACCTGAGGGTCTGTTGCCGAAGTGGATGAAGCACAATTTAAGAACAGCCAGGAGCGGTATCGCCACATGTTGAAATAAGCACTTTTCCTTGGACACTTATATCAATTCCCTGTTGCTACAGTTACAGATACAGAATGCATCATTTTCTTTTTGCCTTGCCTTTGTTAGATTTAGTAATGAACCTAGAAGTTAATCTCAACAGTAAAACTGCATTATTTATCTGCATTTGCTGCTTAAGTTTTGGAAGGTGCCCCTGGTGGCTAACTATGGAATAACCACTTTCTGCTGATATTGTAAATTGAATCAATCCTCTAGACATGTCAATACACCTTTGCCAGGGATGCTTTTTGGGACATCTTGAAGTAGATAAACCAAATAAATGTCCATTCATTTTCAAGTTAGACCTTTTTGCCCATTAAAGTTCCCTTTAGTTTATGTTTACATCCTAATTAGGCATGTTTTGTTGGTGTTTGTCAAATATGGCTTTACCCATAGACACTTTCTGGTTAAAAGAATTTTGAAATGCTACCCTAATTGACTTACCACCACGCTGATATTTCTTTATCAAACATGGCCACAATTGTTAAATTTAGCATTTAGCTGAGTGGAATGAAGTGCTCTCATGCTGTTTGGTTTCAAAGTTGCATTTGTTTTTTGTAAATGTTGGATGTTGCTCCCAAAATTCAATAATGAACAAATGTTGTACCTTTTGTAATCAAACGTTAGTTGAAAGCAATTGCCTCTTCACATCCTTACTGAATTGCCTTCAACCACTATTGACTATATTGTCTACATCTATATGAGACTTTGAGCTTCTGCTTCCAGTCCTTTTGTATTCAGGATATCAAGACATTGTAAGCACATGGCTGGCTGCATTTTTGTGTCCTAAATTAATTCAGAAGTTGATTGTATGACTTTAACACAATTCTGCAGCCTTTAAGCTGCAATGTGGAGTCTTGCTTCTTACGCCGACAAAGATAAGGAAAATGTTTATCAGACCCCTGGCTTCAATAAAACCAAGAATCCAAACTTTTGTTGACTTTCTCATTCTTGCGTCTATTTTTTTTAACCATGTTTATTGGTTTGATTGATTGACAACCCCTAACTCTACCTCCACAGTAAAGCACAAAACAATATAAAAGACTGACATTGTTAATGACAACTATGATGCTGATTGCTCAATCAAAAATAGAAATGAACATTTAAAAAAAAAATGACATCTGTAACAAAAGCAGGAAAACAATTATGGGTTACAAGCAAAGATTAAAAGATTTGAAATAGATATTTAAATTGGAGTTGTAACAATTGTGCCGATAGACAGAAGAAGCCTCCCTTTTGATTTGGACTCCTCAAATATCAACGTACTACAGTTGTAATGTATTCCATCAGAATCCCATTATTGATGTTACATTTCATACTATTTGTCCTAAACAGATTATTTCTGACTTATTTTTTTTAGTATTTGTTTTTAAACCAGTCATTTTTGATTGCCTCAATCCATCCTACTACTCCAAAGTTGCCTTGTTCAAGCCATAGCAGTTTGCCACACTCCACATTTTACTGGCTGAGGCATTGTGGGTGAATCTGCACATTTGATCAGATAACGGCACCACTACATTAAAGGATAATTACTGTTTGAAAACAATATTTAAGGACTAGATAGACGTAGAGCATATCAACCCTGTGCAATCACCTATACAACCTTTTAATCCCACTGCGTACCATAAGAGGGCAGTAACGAACAGGGAAGTACAGTTTATTAAATTAGGAGAAAATTAGGCCTATCCCTGAATTCTGAAAGTTTACTTGACATCTGATAAAAAATCCAGGATATTTTGCTGTCACGCCTGTATTAAACAATTTGGAGAAATAGCTGTGTGTAGGCCTAGGCTATTTTTTTGTTTTATATTTTGATATTCAAGGTTTTGTGTTAGACTGACTTTTAATGCTTATAGCCTACAGCAAAAACTCTTATGATTATTATAGTGATATGCTACCGTGGAAAATAAAGTACTGGCTACTAATACTGTAAACCTAATCATCTAAAGCCATGAGGCCTGACTGGAGGTAGGCTAACTTCAAGCTGCAGAGGCATATGATACCGACGATGAGAAAGGAAAAATGCAGCAGAGCCCGGTCCTGGCGGCGTAGTTCCGGCTGGATTCTCTTTGCAGGCTCTTTGGGAATTAAAACGGGCGCAGAGCCTACACAAGAATGTGCAGTTTTCAGAGGGGCGGAGACAAGTTTGCCTCGCATCCATCGCGAGTAAAAGCGGCTTCCAGGCAGCCTCGCTGCGAGCTGCTGTAAGAGACTAGTCATTAAGTTTACAATAGGAGACAATAAGGTTCTTTCTCGGTCCTTCTGGGCCAGAACGGGTGGATGTTTTTCAGAGACGAGTCACACAGCCGGGTAGGCATTTTTTTTCTCGATGATGCTGTAACGTTAACCAGAATCGTCCATGGTGAAGTGACCCTGGGATTCGAACAAGTGACCCGCCTAACGTATTGCAACCAGGAGGAAACTGCGCAGGGTTACATTAAACGGATCCCAGCCTGATCTGCCTGCGCGCAATGATAAACAGTTCCCTCCGCGGCTGTTTCCCCGTGGGGTGGTAATAAAAAGTGGACAGTCTGGTTTGTTTTCTCCATCAACTTCCAGCCTGCATGGAACAAAGTGTGCTTTCTGAAACATAACCTGCGCCCGTGAGGTGGATCCCGGCGGTTTGTCCGCCTGGGTTTATATGTCGTAACAGTGCTACAGAGTCCAGCTTCTCCCGACAATCATCATGAGGACCACCGAGGAGACAGAGGGCTTTGACGGCGAGGCCTCCAACACTTCCATGATCTCCGGGGCCAGCAGTCCGTATCAACCCACCACCGAGCCCGTCCATTCAAGGAACGTTTTGGGGGGGATTAGGTGCGACATGGAGTACCTTAAGTCATACTTTGGGATTTTAAAGGCGGTTGAAGTGGTAAGTTTGAGCATTGAACATACATTATAATGTTCCGAGATTGGCATACTGTCTGAGCAGCAACTAACATATGGCATAGCACCTATACCTTCAGGAAAAGTAGGCAACTATTCTCTTTAAAGCAACACCTTACATGTTCAAACTACTGTAATTTGAGCATTAATACCTCACCGTTTATTCCTTGAAGTGGTAAACCCATAATGTTAATTCAAATATAGCCTATGTGGCTCTACAGGTCCTGGTTTACCCCGCACCTCATCCCTATAATAGTGAACAGTCAGGTTTACCCCTTAGTACGTGAAGGTACAGGAGTAAGGTTGCTAAGGATTCCATTTCTTAATTTAGTAAGGCTTTGCAAACCTGGCCAAACACGTAGGCTGAATGTGTATTTCCAGCAGACTCTTATTTTGAAGGATGCACATTGGCTCCAACACAATAGTACAGTAATTCAATGTTGTCCCCAACAGTGCATTTAGTGATCTTATTGTGTTTTGTGATATTTTATGTATCTTGTGATGAGCTAGTATTTCTGTAAGCAGGTAGAAAATGACCTTTCCTATGTGTGAATGCTTGCTGCTATTCCACTGCTACTCTCAAAGTCCTCAAATGTCTCTACCAACTGTGGGCCTACTCACCAATGCACACAGTGATGCCTGTGTATTTGATTAGTTCCCAAATTGCTCTTAGAAAAAAACATCATTATTACTTAGACAGAATGTAGTTGTTACTGGACAATGTTTTACTGTTATTTTAAATCAATACACCTAAACCAGATGTCTGAACTGGGACATAGCAAATGAGGGCTCCCAAAGCACTGACAATTCTACTCAGGAGGAAATATCTATCAAGCCAGGACCATTTCTCTTCTTCTGGTGCCAAAAACATACACAGGCCTACATACTCAAGAACATGATGTAGTGTGTCCACAACAGGAAACACCATGGAGTTAAGGAAGCTAGCAATTAGGCCTATAACTAATGTTATAACTAATGTTATAACTAATGTTTGTGAATAGCACGAGCAAACTAGCAGTCCAGACTGTTAGAAGAGAAGATTGCAGAGCTCTGGCTTCTGTGCTTCACTTTTACAGCTTTTGTTTTTACTCTAGGAAACGTTTGAAAACAAATATCAGCTTGTGAGTGTCTGCGTGTCCCACTGGTCTTAGAGAAGCGCACAGACAGCCTGTTGTACACACCTGTGATGTTTACCTTGGTGTACGTGGGAAGTTAGGATAGGAAGCCATCTGTCATCAGCGTGGGAGAGGTTTGGAGCAGGCAGTAACTACAAAAAAAAAGGATTCACATTCACATTCTTCATCTATTTTACAGCAAATGATAGAATATTGTCTTTGACTTTGCTGCTCAATGGCTGCACAAACTGCATTTTTGTCTCTGTTTTTATTGAACACTGCTTTAGTTGCAGAAGGCTGCCCACTGATAAATAAATGCAATACAGTAAAAACCATAACCACACATATGTGCGTGTGTGTGTATATATGTATATGTGAAACATTTACCACCAATGCCAACTTATATGTTAAATAAAACCTGCATACAATATTACAATGGCACTGATACAAATGTATACACAGTAACATAACAGCTATGTTACAGCTAAGCTAAATACAAGCATTACCTTAGTTCCTAATACTAATATTCTGTTTACACTTTCTATGTACTTGAATGGTTTGTTCAGTGCTGATACTATAGTCCAAATAGACCTAGTCATATGTCCACCAACAAGGACAGGACCATTGGAAGTCATTCAAGTTTACATTCAGCACCTTAGAAGAGGCCTACAAGGCTGTCTGTATTTTAACTGTTCTGTCCTCTAAACGTTTAGCGCTGTGCCAGCTGAGGCTGTGCGATGATCTTGAGAACTGATAGACGACAATGCAAAGCTGGCTACATGTGATGTACTGTTCATGTACAGGACAGGTTGTGCTTAATCTGGAAACGCTGCGAAGGAGGTGTTGTGTCTATTATATATTCATAGACTGTGTTTACAGTAAGTTCCTCTGAAAGTTGCTGAAAGGGCACTAGTCATGTGTTAATGGATCATCTTTGTACCTAAAAAAGTTATATGGAGTAATGATTAGCATCCATGCAAAATGGACAGATACGGTCCAATACATGCTGCAGTGCACCGCATGCTTCTTTAAATATCAACTTTTTACACACAATGAGGAATAAGAAGTTCTGTTGTATAAAATACAGGTCAAATGTAAAGCTTTTGTGATGATGTTAGTTTTGCCTATCATGTGTGTGTGCCCATAGCTTAATGCCTCATACACCCCCAAGTGCAATGTCCATATTTCCTTCAGACTTTGCCAATAAAAACTTTATATGATATTACATTTAGGCCTTGTGTGCACTAAGAAAGACATTTCTGACATTTGCACTGATCCATGATCCAAAGAAATTCTTTGTTTCCCTATGCGCAGACCAAGGTGCAAAGTAGAATAGAACTATGTAGTTGTTTCACACCATAGCACTAAAATGCATTTGCACAGGCTCTTACAGAGTCAGTAAACTTGTCATACCTTGGATGAATGGACACACAGGCTTCAACTGACCCTGTACTGATCAGGAACAACCCCCAGTAGGATGTAACCTGAGTGAGCTGTGTCCATACTGACAGCAGGTTTGTCTTTGTCTGTCTGCTGTGACTGTGTCAACAAAGACCCACTGAAATTCGGCTCATGCCCCTCTACACTAACAGGAACATGATATATTGTAGCACCTGACAGTACACCAATCAAACCCTTTTTGTTTCCCAACAACCTTCATGACCTAATGATGAATAATATCTCACTCATGATGGTATGTGGACCCACGTTTCCTTATTCTAACAAGTGGTAATTAAATATTATGGTTAGGTGTTTTTTCAGCCTGTGGATGTTGTGTAATGAAGTTACCAGATGCTCCCAAATGTCAGCGAGCACTTCCTGTTCTAAACGAGACGCCACATGCTCAATTCTCTTCTGGTTGAAGCATTACTTATTCAGAGCAGAGAAGAGAGACATAATGACAACAAGAATGTTGTGCATGCAAGTGGAGAAACGTGCATGGTGTTGCCTACACACACCAACACACACTTAACTTATGAGTATATTAGGGGTGAAATATAACCTGCATTCAGGCTACATGTTCCCTCACATACATGACTGTGGGCTGCTGCTGAACAACATTCAACATTATGGGTAATTTCTTTGTGGATGAGATCCCATAGCACTTGGAGTGCAGCATATAATGTTGCATAGTCTTTGCAGCAAGGCCTCTTTACTCCCCCTTTTTTTCCATAGAACAGATGGCGTATAAGAAGGGAATCTGAGTTTTAGAGGCCTTTAAACTCAACTAATAATGTGCATAATTCCAAAGATAAGGATTTGTGTTCATGTGTGAGAGAGAGAAGAGGAAGAGAGTTGATGTGCATGATGGTGCACTTATGCATGCACATTGAACAGCTTGTGTCAGGGTGAAGGTTGACATAAAATCATTACTTACAAGATTATCCAGTATGGTGCTTTGTTATCCCTCGCCTCCTCCCCTGTGGCTGCCTGACACCTGCTACACAAAGACTCGGGGAAAGCAATATGCTCTCTTCAAGAGACATGACATCAGCCTTCGGCCCATGCAGCCCTCCACTGTTTGGGTGTAACCATCGGAACCACAGACAGATTTCTATCCAACTACATACTTTATTGAGGCTTTAGCAGCTGCACAAAAAAATGAAATAATAATAATAATGGTGAATTTGCATTCTCTTTTGTGACAATTTGGCAATGTGACTGCTGAACAAGTGGTGTCCATGCATTACTATATTTGGACCTTTGGTTGTTTCCTGTGAGGCAAGAGCCTGAGATTTGGAAGACCGAACAAAGAGTCTGTCACAAGAAGGAGAGTTCTCGAATGACTCCACTAACTCACTCATCACACAACAACACTCTGCTTGTCAGAAACAGTAGACTCTGCTCATTAAACTGGATAAATAGGGCTGAAAATTGAGCTGATGAGAGCTCAGGGAGAGAAGGAGGGGTCTTCTGCTAATGAGACTGTTTGGGGTTGTTCTAAAATGTGTTTGTTCAGCAGTGTCAAAGCAGTAAGAGGCAAAGAGCTGTGATGGCTAAAATATAAAATAAAATCTATATTGGGTTTCACAAACAACTGCAGTGTTTTGATTTTTTTTTTAAAAACCTTTAACTTTGAAGCTTTTTTACATGGACACTTTTGAGTCAAAATAGCTCCTTAATGAACATGTTTCAAATGTTTAGATGCAACCGTGTTAGAGAGACTTTTCTTCCAAAGAATGGGAATAAATGCCCTATCTCTGGAAAAAGCTTTGCTGTGTAGCTGGTGAAATTCACCTTCTTGCAAATGTTGTTCCAAATAGGCACACCAAAAATGGGCAAAATATAAATGAGCAGATATGTTTGCCATTTCCTGTAAGATGAACATTGAGATTTACAACCAGTCTCCATACTAGGTACATGATTTGCAAATCATTGTCCTTCTTACATCTTTTATAAATAAAGCCTATTTTACACAATCTGACCATTTTGGTTATATAATGTTTGGTTGCTAATGTGTGTATTTCTCTCACTGCCGAAATTATTTAGATAATCTGACCCCATACCTAAGCTTATGCCTGTGCAATTCAAAGAGGTTGGCACCCTGGTTCAACAATGATTGTTGTGTGTCTTAAGGCCCACTTGCCATAAACTTGAGTTCAAATGGTGCTCATTTAAGCTTGAGGTTTCCTGGAATAATAACTTTACATTATATAAGCTTGCCTTGGCTGCAGCCAGGGATTCTTATTCATCCAAACTAATATGTCAAAATAAAAACAACCCCAAATTTCTCTTTGAGACTAGCAAAACGTAACTTTGTATCAAGTCATCAAAGCAACTTGGAGTAAGGTGAGATATTCAGTGTCTTGCTCATAGAGAAGAAGCAGCTAATGAAGCAGCACTTCAGTCATCTGTACATTAAGGAAACGACTACTGCAGTTTATTGAACACTTTACACTGCCTTCTACTGTTGTCAAAGTGTTTCCTGCACTGTTAGTGTTGTAACTGAGTTGGTGAGCTTAACACAAACTTTAACACAAACTGTTATGTCTCTAAAGAAAACGTGTCATGTGTTGTGACAGTTTCTAAATCAGCCACAACTCTTTATGTTTAATTTATATTAAATTACACTAATATAAATGTCATGCAAAGTCTAGGTACCTTTTGCAAATTACGGAAAAGGAAAAGAAAACCTTCACACTACATCCTTTAACACTTGTGTAAAGTTGAATCTGCTAATGCAAAACTGGCCTGTTCAGTTTGCATGGACATTTATAAATCCATGTAATCAAACTCTACTGTAATACATTATCTCAGTGCTGTTGTATCTTATAGAGTAGAGATCAACACAGATAATACACAAGGCATGTCTTAGTTGAATATAAAGCTGTCCTTCCATGCACAAGTACATATAACAGTCTGATACAGGAAGGTAAAAAGCTTAGTTGGGAACTGGAGGGTTGCTGGTTCAAGTCCCTGTACTGACCAAAATACCGAGTGTGGATTGGTGACTGGAGAGATGCTACTTCACCTGGGCACTGCCAGCTGCTCTTACCCCCTCAACTGCTTGGTGCTGGTCCAGCACTGGCAGCCCACTCACTTTGACATCTCTCCATTTGTGCATGAATAGGTCCTGAGCATGTGTGTATTTCAGGCCTGTGTGTAGTGATTACTAACAAAGACAGAGTGTAAATTTTAATTCCCCCATTGGGGATCAATAAACAGTATAAATTAAAATAAATAAAAATGATTAAATAATGGCCTAAAGTGGTTGTGCCATTTGGAAAAGCTCAAAACGTTGCTGTGGACTTTTTTTGTTAGAGTTTAACCTCCATTCATCCCTAAACTCAAACCCATAATTATACAATATATTGCAGATCTGGTCTAAACTGGTTTAAATTCTGCTGCTTCAGGGCATTCTCCTGGTTCTGTTACGTCTCTGGTTCTTGGACCACTCCAAGCCAATCGGTAATCTGTGTGTGGTTTTGTTGAGGTCTAGATGGCAAGAGGAACACCTTAATAGCAGAATTCTTCCCATACTGTGGTTTGTTGATGGATGTTGGCTGGAGGGAGGCATCTTCACAGGCTGCCAGGAGTGGGACTCTTGAGATGGGCTCATGGCCTCTGGTCTATTCATAGGACAATCACTTCATCATCTGGAAAGCTTGGAATTTCAGCACTAACAGACACTTGCATAAAGTTACAGAAATTGGCTCACCTACAGTGCTCTTTTATGCTTAAGAGCAGTATTTCAGTAAACATGTATTTAGGGTTTTTTATATTACACATTGAAGAAAATATGATAGTAAATATTTAGCTCAAACTTGAATGACTTTGAGATTCATCCAGATTCCATTCATACAAATCAAACGTGCAAAATTGTGTAAGAGTTTGATTGATATCATTAAGACAGTTAACATACACAATATACAGTACACTCAATTTGTCCTTCTACTGTTCTTCTTTACTTCAGGTCCTATCACTTATTGGATTCATCTGCATAGAGACCATCATGATGTGTTCTCCATGTGGGGGGGTGTACTTCTTCGAGTTTGTCAGTTGCAGTGCCTTCGTGGTGACAGGAGTCCTCCTCTTTATCTTCAGCCTCAACCTGCACACCAAGGTGCCCCATGTTAACTGGAGCCTCACGGTATGTACAGGCAGACGCAATGTGCCATAGGACCAGACACATGATGTATTTGACTCAGTTACAGTTTTTTACAATTGCTATGACAATTTTTTCAATAATTTTAACAACTTTCCACACAGTTAGCACTACATCTGTCTGTGTAGGCTATACTATTAACACAGTTCTTGTTGCTTTGACACAAAGGCATACAGTTTACACAATTTTAAAATACTTGAACTTCTTTTACACACAAGCTCAACCAAGACCAAAACAATGGATTTTTACTGACAAATTTGCAAATGCTTTCACACTGTATGTCAGAACAGATAACATCATGTTCTACACCTAAATTGTAGGCTAAAGCCAAAGTGAATGTCTGTTCATATTGTAAATGGAAAAACAAATATATCCCCTGCATTTTACATGTATTCCATTGTTACTGTAAATGGGAGAAACAGCTGATTGAAGTTATGCAAATAGACCGTACATTCTATAAAGCTAATCTGAGATGGGTCCTTCTTTTCTGTATTGAATTTCTGCAGCAAAAGAAACAAAATGCAAGCATTACTAAACCCAACAAAACAAAAATGTAGAGAGGCTTCAAGAGAAACTGCAGTGTCAAACACAAGTTATGGTCAATACAATATACTATTATCTATTGTATAAGGGCACACCTGGAAAATAATGCAGTTTCTGTAATTCCACCCAATAATAGTGTTTTTATGTCACTGGGCTATGACTGACTAAATGTTCCTGTTGGAGGAGAACAGATGTTAGCGTTTTGGAAGAATTATTTGTTTTATTTCAGTGTTTTTAGAAAATTTGTGTATTGTTGTATTTTTAAAATTTGTGTTGGAGTTTAGTTTACAATAGCTTAATTTCCATCCATTTGTCAATCGAATTATCTGAAGTTTGGTAAAAAAAACTCATGTGACTCATTATGCACTCCTCTGTGTAATGACGCTGCGAGACCACTCTTTTTTGAGACATGTCTTGCTGTTCGAGTGCCTTCTATTTACTCCGGAGGACGTCCCACGGCTTGTCGTAAAAGTCTCTTGTGTCCTCGTTTGTCCACTTAGACAGCCGCCATGTGTGCAAACAGAGCGGAAATACTGGGTGGAAATTAAGTACAACTTCTTCATTTTGTGGCTTGTTGCAACCATAACAGGACCTAAAACTTAATCGCAATTCATTATTTATTTGGCAAATAACATTTCCCTCAGCGGTTATCGCATAAGCCGTATATCGATCAAGATGAAATCCGATGAGACCAAACATATTTTCTTTGAGTCAATATTCATGAAATTCCATCAAATTTGACTGTTTCCATAAGGCATTTTTCACTTGATATCACTTATCGAATTGATTTTGAGCATAAAGTTAACTGTTTTGCCAGTTGTGTGTTGTATAGCAATTGTTAAAAACTGTAAGAACAATAGGTTCTTGATAAGGGTTGTGACAAGAGTATGAGACAAAATGGCCACTGGTGACATTGTTTGACACAGTGTTTGTTTACACAACTGCTGGGGCTACCAAAGCCAAGTTACCAAAGTTCACTTGACTTTTTTTTGAAGACATAGCAAGAGTCAGTTCCACACAACTCTCTCTGTATTTCTCAGTATGGCTACAGTATATAAAGAAGATGTTGGCGTCCGTTGACTTTCCCTGCCTCTCAATCATGTTTTTGAAATCCTAGGCTACTACCAACTGTGTGTGTGTGTGTGTGTGATACAAGCCTTCCGTGACCGCACCAACAGTTTTTTTTTGTTGTCATTAATACGCACTATAGCTTTAAGTTTTGATCATTAGAGTCCTTGTGTCTGAACTGTACGTAACACAATAGGTTGGACTATGACAACAATACATTTGCAAAAATTGTGCATGACTGTAGACCTTCAGTCTTGATAACATAATAATAAATGTCTACATAATTGTCATGGTAATATTAAACTATATACCATGTGTTGTGTATCAGTCCAAATCTGATCCACCTGTACATTGATTTGTTATAGTCCATGTATCCACCCATAGCTATCAGATTGCTTTATGGCATCCTTGGTACAGTATTCCACCTCTTACACGAGTATAAGGAGTACCTTTGGCTTCAACTTTTGGCAGAACAACACCAAATGAAAGCTTTTTACAGTCTCGGAGTGGCAGTCCATATAATCTAAAATCCTACTGTTTGTTCTTTTTCTTAGACATTCTTTTCCTTTTCTCCTGAGCCTTACTGGAATTTCTCATGTCAGCTCTGACAAGTTAACTAGAAAAAGCATTTCCTGCAGAGAATGCATGTGAATGCTATAAAGCTAAATTCCTGAAGCTAAACTGGATTGCTAGCTTAACTTCATAAGAAGAAGGTGAAGTAGTGAGAATAGTGAAAAAATGGAAATAGTTTTAATCAGTATCAATTTCATTGAAAAACACTTGTTAAAAAAGGTTAAAAAGTCACAAAAAGTCACAGAATAGCATGTCGAAAAAGATTGTGGTATGTCGAAAAAAGTCGTGGTATAATATGTTGACATTTTTCATAGTATGTCGAAAAAAGTGATAGTCATAGTATAGTATAGCAAAAACGTCATAGAATATTGAAAAACCTAATTTAAAATTTATAGTATAGTATTTTGAAAAACATCATTAATATTAACAAACAACTTTCCAAACATTTTCTTAACACCCTGAGCTATCTGACCTGACACACAGGTTTATGTTTTGGTCATATTAGTCTTTTCTTTTTTATCACTTTATTCTACATACTATACTATGACTTCTTTTGACATACTGTTCTATGACTTTATCACATTTTTATGACTTACATGACCTTATTTTTATCACTTTTGTTGACATGCTATACTGACTTTTTTCAACATGACATGACTTTTTATCAATTTGTTCCGCGTACTATACTATGACTTTTTTTGACATTCTATACTAGGACTCCGTTCAACATGATATACAGTATGACTTTTTAATAATTTTGTTCAATATACTATACTGGCTTTTTTTTAATCACTTTCTCGACATACTAAGACTTCTTTCAACATGCTTTTTTAATCACGTTTTCAACATACTATACTATGCCCTTTCAACATAACATACTGGGACTTTTTCAACATTCTATTACTTTTTAATCACTTTTTACAACTTACTAGGCCTATACCATTACTTTTTTTGACATAGTATACTGACTTTTTTGACATACTATACAATGGCTATCACTTTTTCCGATCTACAAAACGATCACTTTTTTCGACTTAATATACTATGACTTTTTTCAACATACTATACTATGACTTTTTTAACATATAATACTATGACTTTTTATGACTTTTTCGACATACCATACTATGACTTTTAATGACATTTTTTAAGAATTACTATACTAAATATCACTGAGTCTTAAGTGAAGAAGTCAAAAGCAAAGACACTACAGTTGTGTGTTGGGTCAGTTTTGGGCTTATTTGCCTTTTTCACTTTTTACTTTGTATATTTGACCACAAAACTCACAGCAACACATTAAGTTTGAATACACAATTTTCAGTTTTCTAAGCATTCTCCTATAAACCTGAGCTATCTGACCTGACACACACATGTGTATGTATTGCATGTATTTATCTTTTTCACTGTGTATATTGGACGTCAAAACTCACTGCTATACATAAGGTTCAGTCACTCAACCTTCAGTCTTCTAAGCATTCTCCTATCACCCTGAGCTATCGAACCCGACACACACAAATGTAGTCTCTTTGCTATTTGACTTCTTCACTCAAGACTCAGTGAGATTTAGTATAGTAATTCATAAATAAATATCATCAAAGGTCATAGTGTAATATGTTGAAAAAAGTCATGAAAACGTTGTAGTATAGTATTTGAAAAAGGTCATAAAAAAGTTATAGCATAGTATGCAAAAAAAAAAGTCATAGTATATTGTGGTAAAAAAAGTGATAAAAAGTCATGGTACAGAATGTTGAAAAAAGTCAATATAGCATGTCCAAAAAAATTATTAAAAAGTCATAGTATAGTATGTTGAAAAAGTGATAAAGGGTCATATATAGTATGTCTAGTATAGTAACTTGAAAAAAGTCATAAACTAGGTTGTTGAGAAAACTCATAGCATAGTGTGTTGAACAAAGTGATAAAAAAGTAAGTATGGTATGTCCAAAAATTGTCATAGTATGTCAAAAAACTAACTGAATAAAATTTCTAAACAAAAGTCATAGTTTAGCAATGTCCACAAACATTTTGATATTTGAATGTTTTTTGAAGCTGAACATATGCAGCAGTTAGAGGCGACCAAAACAAAAAAATGAAGAAATAAGAATTGGATAACAATACTTTGAATGCTGCTGAATATGTATTATTCTTCTTTAGGAAGTTGGGCTGCAGTTTGACTCGTTGTTATTGCTATAAACATTCTGTTATGCACAAATATATTGAGTCTTCCATGTTTTGTAAAGAAATAATTGTATTTGGAGGACAACTAATTCTGTGTTTACAACACAAAAACCCTCTACTATTCACTTTTGTTGAGTAAACTGTAGCACAGAAAGACTTACTTACGTGATTGATTTCACAGTCTCTGCCCTGACTCCAAACTGTACCCACATGATGCTCTGTTTCACTAAACAGCTGTAAACTGTACCCCTCGCTGTTTACGTTTATCAAGTTCAAAGCTGCTCCAGTGTCATTAGGCCCTTGGGATTTTTACTATGAGTAAGCATTGAGTGTTAACCCTTCTGCTGCCTTCCCCTGTTCCCAAACTCTAAATCATGGACCTGATTCCTCCTTTGTGGAGTAAGTTGTTTTATAATGCAGTCAAGAGTCTCAGGAGGGTTTTGTTCATATAATTACGTGCTACGTGATCCCTTCTCCTCTAATTCACCCTCTATGATGACTTTGGAAACACAGAGGGGGAAACACACAGGTCCTGGCTCCCTCTCCCGCTCCTTAAACATGGAAATGAATGCAGTCTTGGGATCCTGTTGTAAAGTCACTTGGTGACTTTTAGTTATTATGTTGAACTTCATGGTTTTAGTTTGTGTGAACGAGCTTGCTTTGCACAACCGTCTAGAGAGACAGATACAGGCAGACCAATCGGTGCATTGTTTTCATAATTCGCACAGCAAAATATCTGTCGCCATGCTGAGGGGTGGTGCAACCCTGAGGACACACACAGGGAAGACCATTCACAGCCTCAAGGGGAGGGAGAGAGGGATACTAGTGTTGTTATTCTCTTTTTAAAAGTAGAACAATGGTTTAAATACGGCCAGTGTGCACAGTATATTCTGGTTGTTTTGTTCTGGGGACAGACATTATCTCATCACAGTTAATGCATGTTGGTTTTGTATCTGTTCAAAAAGCATTATTTGTTCTTATTCAAATAATGTGTTTGTGTTTGTTTACACCCCTACTACACACATATACCAGTATTAAATCATCCATTTAGTAGTACCACTGTGTACAGAATAATTTTACAAGCAAAGGCTTACAATTCCCGATTGGTTTCAATCCAGCCTTGTTTCTCTGTTAGTCTGCTGGTAATGATCTACATCTCTCTGCTGAATTGGATCACACAGCTGAGGTTTGGGGTTATTATTAGATATAGTCATTAATCTATCATCAGTTCAGAACAAAGACCACTTTGCGCATGTTGTATTTACTTTACCTACGAGCTGGATCCAATAAAAGCTTTCTTAGTTTGACAGTTGACGTTTGCCACCCAAGCTGACAACAGACATGAAATACTTCGCTACTATCTCTGTTTGTCTTTCAAAGCGATTCATAACACAAGAAAGCATGAAGCTTTCTGGCTCTCTGGCTCTGTGGGACTTGCTTAGACTGTCAAGAGAATGTATTTCATAATTAGTGTTCTGCTGCATCCTCTAGGGTTTCCATAGTTGCAGTCCAATAAGCATTTCTAGCTATCTTGTGAGCACAACAGAAACATAAAACAGCATACAGTATGTGTTCAAAAATGATTAACCCTAAACATAAGCACAAACCCAATATTCCTGAATATTCTGGTCTGTAAGAGAAGTTTCTATCAAGATGACATTGGTGATACAGTTCCCTGTTTAGAAAGCATGTTTTTTGTATATTTTCTATTGGTTTATGTTAACTGAGGATATTATGTAACTGCTTGCTACATGCACATTACATCTCTTCTCGTTAGTTATAGTTGACAGTATCTCTAGTTTGATTGCCCGAGGGCAGCAGTAGCTCAGTCGGTCTCAGACTTTCCTTTGGAAAAACTTTAAACTCAACCAATACATATATATATATATATATATATATATATATATATATATATATATATATGTGTGTGTGTGTGTGTGTGTGTATGTATGTATGTATGTATGTGCTTGTGTTATTTAAGGTTTTACAGAATGCCGGCCTGACACAAATGTGGACTTTGGGAAATGAGTGAAGCCGAGAGGCTGAGGGTCAACTGTAGGGACTGAACTGACTGATCCTTGAGAGAAAATGGGATCTGAAAGCTGTAGCTTTTCTGCACCCTGATAAAAGGGACACTGGGATGGGAATAGGCAGCATTTCCTGTTAAACCAGTTGGGCGAGATGGGAGTGTGTGTTAGTGTTTTGTGAGCAATTTATGTAGTGTGTGCATCTGAGTGTGTGTAGTGGATAAGGTTATGATTTTGTTCAAAGGGAAGGGTTGTAATACTGGTGTACGTACATTAACTGTGCCAGTTAGCATGAGGTGTTTTGGTTCCATACTGATTAACCCCAGGATCAGTGGCTGCTTTGCCTGAGTGTGTCGGTTCTAGTGTTGGTGACATCACCATTGTATGAGTGTTGTGTGTCATATGAGAGACCACTGTCTGCCATGATCCCAATCATGCATCTGATCACGAGGGCTGTGCCCCAGTCAGTGTGAGCACTTCATTATAAACCCTTCCCTAACTGCCTGTACTGCTGAAAACAGGAGAGAAAAACATCAAAGGAAGTATCTCTTTCATTCTCCTTCTCATGTGTAAAACCACGGGGGATGGAGTGAGTTATGTGTGCTTGTGTGTAACAGGAGGTGCTAGGTGGCTAGTATGGGCTGTAGGCTTCTTTGCCCACCTGCAGTCACCCATAGTGAAGGAGCCAGTTTGCTGTCTGGTTATAAGAGTGTGAGCTAAATCTTTGTTTGTTCACCATGGTACAACATCATCCAGGATGTCCACTAGAACTAAATGGGTTAAAATTGTGTTCAAATATTTTAACTGTCACATTGGATCCACATTGATACAGCTCTTTTGCACTTATGCACAGCATTTATTTTGTAATAAATTCCAGATTTCATGATTCCTTTCAATACTTTCAATGATGTGCTTTAGGGGTAACAAACATCTCCTGCTGTGAGAAAAAATGTCTTGAAAATGATTGAAATGTAAAATGCAGAAGGCAGCTGTTATAGGCTTACCACTTTGAGTGCTTTAGGTGCATTTAATTAAAGTGTTATGTTAAAGGCATAGGTCAGATATTTGGAAGGGGGTTGTATGAGGTACTTATCCATATTCAGTGTATTAACTACCTACTTTGGTGCTTTAAAAGGGTTACGAACTAACAAACAAACAAACCAATTACTTTTGTGCCTTACCTGTAGGACCTGGTTAACACGGCTGCCAGCACCTTCTTCTTCTTCTTGTCGTCTCTTGTGTTGGCCTGCATCAACCACAACACTGGAGCTGAAATAGCAGCAGTGGTGAGTAGTCAGAACCATCCTCCTTTGCCCAAATATACAAACACAAAACATGACATCTTTACAAACCTTTATCAGTCATTACGTTTCCCTATCAAGGCAGAAATATACTGATTCATTTTAATAATGCCAGCTAAAACTTCCTCAAAGGTCTCATTTAGGTATCTTTCTTTTTATATCATATGTGTGGGTGAGCAGAGGAGACTGAGGAACTGTTCCTGATTCTGTATTCTGAGTTGTCTGTGCTCTGACCAGATCCCTGAATTATTTGACTGCTGCTGCTGACTCTAGTTGCTATCTGATCTGAGTCACATGCTATCTGATTAGAGAGCAAACCTTAATGTACATGTATTGTAGACCGTGTGTGTGTGTGTGTGTGTGTGTGTGTGTGTGTGTGTGTGTGTGTGTGTGTGTGTGTGTGTGTGTGTGTGTGTGTGTGTGTGGGGCTATGACCGTAATTTATCTGTATGTGTCTATCCATGCACCTTAAAACATGTAATCTGTTAAGCATAATATTAGTCTGTACAGATTTTTGTGCCTAAATCAAGATTGTATTGAAACATTTATTTCAGGAGCTGGGTGGCTGTGCAAGCGTTTAGTCTTTTATTTCCCATTCCAATTCAGACATTGTTATTATACTTCCTGTTTCCACTTGTATGCAGATCTTTGGCTTCCTGGTGACAGGTGTGTATGGAGTTAACACCTTCCTGGCGGTACGGAGGTGGCGCCGTGGCAATGGGTGTCAGGGGCCGGCTCAGACCAGCGAGTACATGCGAGCACGCACGGCATCTCGTGGAGAAATGGAGGCAAGACCTGAACTTGGATGAGTGCTGGCAGAGAACCAGACTGAAAGGAAAGCCACACTACCGGCAGCTGACTAAGATGGACTCTGCCCTCAGAACAGTATTTCATTCAAGTCTCGAGTGCAAGGGCCATCTCAAGCTCACCACATGCTTTTTACTTCTCATCACCTCAGCTGTGCTTTCTGCCCGCCCAGCCACTGAATAAATGTTCATTTCATAGCCACAGATGAGCTCCGTGGTTTTGTTTATCGGGCAGCTTGGCTTCAGTGACACAGGAAAGACTGTAACGTGAAGAGCTACAGTCACAATTGAAGGTATTGTTGGTAAAAACCTTTCACCAACGTACCTTTCTAAGTCAGAATGAATGATGACTTCCACAAAGAGACAAAAAAAGGCTGACCTTACTCCTGCACTAACTCCTGCTTTGGCGTAGGTGTTGACTTTTTTATTTTAGAAAGTTTTGTTTTTCACTGTGAATGAAGTTGAGTTACAAAAGGTTTGTACAGTTAGCTTATTTCACACCGCTGTCTGTGAAATCTGTGGTAATAAATGTGGCCTATGAGCAAAACTGATATGAGATATTTGAATCTAAAGTTTCCACATGCTGACATGTTTCCCCTTTACTGTTGTTACCTCCCTGCTGCCAACAGTTATACAGTTACAGTACAGGGTTGTTCTTCATCAACTGCAATGAAGACAGGCAGCCAAACAAAAGGTCAACATTTTGAGATCTTCTTTGCAACACAAATGCATCCAGTGGGTTTGCCACAATAATGAGACCAATGTAAAAATGTATTTTCCAATTTTCCATCCCAGGTTGTGTATAAACTATTCAAAAGATATTCACACTAGCATACCTAAGATTTTAATTTCGAGGTCTGTTAGGTCAACACTGTGAGACAGGAGTAGGTTCTATCACACGATGATCGTAAATGGTATCGTGTTACCTTTGCACATACTGTATCCAAGGCTTCAGGTTACACAAATGTTGATGGTACATCAGTGAGATTTATTATGACATCAGTAGATGCCCTTTAGCCCATAGACTGTATCTCAGGTATTGACACACTCCTTTCATCTTGGATTCTAAAAAAAACATTTGAAATAAAATCACAGGTTGCCTTGGTTCAACGTTGTATTTCTTAAGGCCTTCCTAATTACTAGACATGATAGGACTATCATAAAGAATGGAAATTAACTGATAAAATTAATTTTAAAAAGGAAGAGTCAAGTGAAGGTGAAGTCGGTGGGATGGAAATATGGCAATTTCAGCATTACTGTCACAGCTTTAACTCTATTTGGTTGTATTTAAATTTCTGCATATGTATCTACAGTATATTATCACAATTCATGTATTATGAAATCTCTATCATTCCACATCACATCTGTTATAAGGCTCATGCATACAGAACGCAAAACAGATGTCATTCCTTCAATGTTTTTTTCTGTTTGGACAATGTAACTCGGCTTAATCATTAAAAAATCACATATTTGCTTTTTATGATGAAGGAAGAAATGTCAACTTAATTGGTGGTGTGTTACATTGCTCTAATGTATTGAATTTACACTACAGTTACACATGTGTATGTCTTCTATGTTGTTTGAGACCTTTATGTATATTAGCTTTGGGAGTTTGTGTATGGTCTAACTGACTATCTGACTCTATGGCTCCATCTCCTGGTCGTCTAAAATATATTCCTTCAGAAGACTGTATGGCCAGATAACTACAGTAGTGTGTGTAGAGAAGGACCATAAATGTGTTTGAATGTGGGTTGAAATGAAAAATAAAAACTATGGCTTCTTAAACAGCCCCAAAGATTTTCACACTATACAGAAAGCTTGATTAATCAGGCTTTTCTCATAACTTTTTTTCATAACTTATATCATGTACAACTGCTATTTCTCCTGGTTTGGTGACCGAAGTACTATTATGACATATATATGATTATAACAGACAATCATATTTGTTATCCTGCTTTTTTTTTCTTACATTGATGGACTTGTTTCTGAGTATGATGTAAAAATCTTGACATAAACATTTGTACAGCAAACTTTACAACACAATCATGCAAGTGCATTATGCTTTTGATAATATAAACTGTCCATCATATCTCATATCATCAAACTATCAAGCTGCAGTGCTCTATATACAACTTTTTGCTACATTATGTTATGAACTACTCTATTTATGGGAAAAAGAAGAATGCTTTCCACTAGTTTCCAGATAGTGCTTTAAACAGTAAACATGATCAGTGACCGTTTGAATGAAATTAGAGGTGAGATGTTCTTCTGTTTCCATTTGATTCTGTGTGCTGTCTTGAACAGCATGGAGCTGTACTTAGCTGTTTTGTTCATAGTGAAAATTCAAATAAAGTGATTTGGACATTATTGAAATTAGCTCTTTTTATTCATTCATTCAACATTTTTTGCACAAAACAGTAAAAAAAAACTAACTTGATATCTCACCAGCAATATTTCAGCAAGAGGCCCTCATTAATATAAAACGGTGCTGTGTTCATCTTGTTTGGCACAGGGATATAGGTGAGTTTTGGAGCTGTCCAGTGAAAACCATGCATCTCCAGGTTTGGTGATGTTGAATTTTGCAGATGAACTAAAGAATTCCTTCCATGGCAGATGTGTGCACATAAAGCTCTCAGCTGGCATTAGAAACTATTTCTCAATTTTAGTCCTAATTTATTAACGACTTTTGCATATTTCTGCCTGGGCAACATTTAAACAAAATCTTAATATAGATGAACCAACAGAAGTAACAAACTATCAAAACTCTCCTATAAAAGGCACAATGGTGAATAATTATGGGATAGAATTGCAACTTTGGTAGTATTTACCTTTTTTTAACTATTATTATGCCAATTGCTCTGAACAGCCGTTAATTCATCCATTTTCAATTCACAGTGCTGTTGTAACACTTAATAGTGCAGTGTAAATGCAAATAACAGTCACTGTGGCGTTCTAGTGCATCTAGTTCTTCAGTAGTGGCAGGGGAAGAACTGAAGACTCAAACATACATGCAAAAACAAGTGAATGCACAACCTATAAGCATGGATGCTTTTCAATAAACACAAAAGATTCACATATAGAACAAAAAATAATGCATTTAGTGGCTTCAATGCACAGTGATTCAAACACAGGTTGTAAGAAGCAGATACAGCAGACAAACTGACACATAAGAGGAGTCTCAAATTTTGGGTTAATTGAAAGTGTTTGAAAATGTTTACCTACTTTAACATTTTGGGACATAAAAAAATGTAATGACCTATAAGATGTCATGCACTACAGAATGCCACAGGAACGCTGTTGACCCAAAAGTCAAATTTAAAGGCAGATAAACAAACATTATACTCAAATTATGAAAATACACGCTTGTTGTTTTAAGACAATTGGACGGAGGTTGTAACCAGCCAACCTGCAACCAATATTCTATATATTGGACATACGTTTTTTTAGTAATACTGTAAAATTATAAATGATGATGACGATGATGCTCCACTTACCTACTTCATTATTAGTACTCCTAAACATTTATTCACTAAGGACATTCATTTAGTGTTGTAGTTTAATATGTCTGTAAATAGAATAATATGAAGAATAAAATGTCAATATTAGTCATTATTTCAGATTTAGAGACATGCTCCCACATGTAGATCGTACAAACAGTTTTTAAGAACAATTTCACAGCTTTATAATTATTTAAGTATCAGGTTGGCATTTATATTTTTCACAAATCATCTAAGACACTGGATATGAGCATGAAAGCATTATTTAAAAACTACTTGTAAACTAATTTAAACATATTTGACGCATCCGTTTAGACTTGTTTCCTGAATGTCTTGACATAAATACATTTCTACCATTGGATGCTCAACAGAAGAAGTGAACAGGGTCTGGTCCCCCTTCCTTGGCTCTAGGAGACTGTAGCGAGAAAGTCCCTCAACTACCAATGAATGCACGTATTTAACCAAGCAATAATGTAACCTTGTGACATAATAAAAGACATCTGCATCTTTGCAGATGATAGCTCAGCAGTGGAAATTTGTTGTTTTATATGATCAGACATGTCAGCTAGGGAAGATCTCATTGTGGTGCTGGTCTGTGGTCTCAGTCCGAATCCGAGTCTGAAAACTCATCTAGAAAACAAAGTAAGTAAATTAATATACATAAATAAGTCAGATTTTGGCAAACGTACTGACTTTCATGCAAGAAAGTAACATGTAATAGAATAAAAGGGAGCACTTTAAGACATTACCATCTTTGAAACAATGGGAGGATGGCATGATTGAGTAAATTATCTGAGGTTGAGTCATGATATCACAGAAAACGTTTATGGGGTCTATTTTACAAGGTACAAGGTGTGTTTCCAGTGCAATATTATGTGTTCTGTGTGCAATAGTAATGTGAAAAATCAGGACCAATTACATTAATAATATCCATATTCAGTATTTTTTATACAGTGTATGTACAATTTTAACTTTGTTTATTTTACAGCTGTTTTGTCTATATATTGTTCTTATACTTTATATATATATTACATATATTTATACAGCTTTATTATATTTATATTATATTACAAATAGCAATATCTATCTATCTATCTATCTATCTATCTATCTATCTATCTATCTATCTATCTATCTATCTATCTATCTATCTTGAAACTACACAAAGTTAAAACTTTGACACATGCAGTAAATCTTTGTTGTTCAAAGTGTAGGTTCACCCACACCATAAAAAGCATACTCACTTCCCTCTAGCAGAATCCAAAAATGCAGATAGTTTCAATTTTATTCAGTGAGGTCTTAAAATATCCCTCTCTGAAACTTGTGACACCACCAATGTCACAATGTAAAAGAGGTTGACGTATCTCATTTGTGACATCTAATAGCACAGAAAATAACTCAGAGATAAGCTAGAAGTCTGGTTGTATGCAAACTGTAAATTTCCCCCTGGGGATTAATAAAGTACCTACCTACCCACCCACCCACCCACCTACCTATCTACCTACCTACCTACCCATGTAGGAAATCATATCGTACATGGCTAAATCAAGTAATGTGCCATATGTTTAAATAAAGAAAGTCCACATAAAAACATAGATCATATTTCATTTACAGTATTATACATGTTATATTTGGTCTTATATCAGATTTTCATTTGGGGTATTACCTTGCTGTCTTGATGGCTCCTCATTGGACTCCCCTCCGCCTTGCTTCAGGAAAGTGGCCAGCTCATTAAAAATTAGGTAAAAATCTAAAGCAAAAACAATGGTGGCAATGAACCCAAATATCTGTGAAAAGAAAGACATTTGATATCAACACAGTGACAAACTACAGGTGAAATATGAACCGAGATTATTGGACAAAGGCAAAGTGAGCTGCATGCACTTGTGATGCATAAATAATTGCGTTATAGGCTATAATGAGATAGTAGATAGCAAACGTTGACTTTACCCCAGCAGCCTTAGAAGAACCGTCCATATATTTGGACACTGCAATTATTGAGATGATGAAGAAGATAATGGAGGCGGTCACACATCTCATGAAATCCTTTGAGAGAAAATAAGGATGATTCAGTGGAAAAACCTTGATGAAACTTTGTACTACTGCACTATTCTCTATTTTTAGCACTGGAAGATTCTCAAGAACAACAGCATGCCACTGTAGAGTTTTACAATTGCTCTCACCATAAGAGGCCAGAGGAAGCCTTTAAACCTCTCATTGAATTTGGTGGTGTAAGCGAACAACAAGAAGAGAGCCGCCAGGAACTCCAACAGGGGAACTGTCACAAAGGCTGCTGCTGTGGATGCCGCGAAACACACAAATGATATAAAGGACAGTGCCTGAAGAGACAATTAAAAATAGAGAGAAAAACAAGTGGCATTTTTAGATCAATGAAAGGTTTAAGACAAAAGCCTCGAGCAAAAGACATTGAACCAACACATATTCTGTCTTGAATGTATGTATGTATAGTATGTATGTATTTATGTATGTATTTATTATCTATTTCTAAGTTAGCTGCTTGAACCTAAAGGCAAATTCACATTTTAAACCCAACTGATAAATAAAATGAAACTGAATCTTCTTTGATCTTCTCCCTTTGAGATAAAGTTATGATGTCCTGAAGCTGTAAATCTGTTTGAATTACAGCATTGGGCCCACTTCCTGTAAGGAGATACAGCTGGTTAAATGACTGGTTAAATTAGGTGTATTCACACAGGCCTGTACACTGTTACACAGAATCCCTCTCATTCTCTCTCTCACACACAAACATGCTTGTGCAAGTGCACCCACAAACACAAAGCTGTTGAAATGAAAGAGGCCGTTAAAATGTGTACTGTGTTTGCAACAAGTATAGTTAGAATCAGCATCAGAAATACTTTTTAGATACACTGCAAGTACATGAGCCTTCCGTGTGTTTGACGTTCGACCATTACTGTGCTGGACAGGTTATATCAGCACAAATGAAGCATGCCCAGACACTGTAATCTCAGACAGGGCCGGCCATCTTGTCTTTGTCTCAGTCAATCCTCTTAAGGTACACTGGCCTGAGGTTAGGAACACCCCCAACTGAACCCAAACTGCTGCAGCTGCTGTTACTTACAAATGCTGCTACTGAGCAGCATCCTGTCAGGGATCTTTAAGATGTATCTGTATAAGACATAAAACAGCTCCAGGTTAATTGTAGAAACATTCCTGTGAGTTCCTCAGTAGATCCTCAGGCATGTTTGCTTTTGGAGAATAAAGTCTGCGATGTTGGGATGAACAGCTCAGGATCAGCTTGCATAGTCTACAAAATCACACACCACATCAGAAAGGTAAATTATTTCTCATTTTGTTTCATGTCTGGAGAGTGAGACTGCTCTAGGGCTTCAACCAACAATTCTTTTTTTGTTGTTCTTTTGTTATTTGATTAATTGTGAATATAGTGAAAATTGTCCATTACAACTGTCCCCACCAAGGTGACATCTTCAAATATCTTGTTTAGTCAAACCAGCAGCCAAAGTTATTCTATTTCTTATGACATAGAGAAAAGCAGCAAACCCTCACAATGAGAAAGCTAGACAGATTGTATGGCATGTTACCTTAATAATTGATGATAATTAAACAGAAAATAGTTGGTAATTGTCTATTGAATGACTAATCGGTTAATTGCCTAATTGCTTGTTTTGCAAACTCTGTAGTAAAGATACACTGTATTTTGAAGTGGGTTCAGACTAGAGAGAGCATGTTTTCAATGCATTGCCCAAAAGGTGTGTGATGAATCTACTGATCAGCTATTGAAGGTAACACATGTGTGGGCTTTGAAAGTGCTCGTATTATGCATTTAAAACATCACACATATTGAGGCCACAAACACAATACATACTGATTTAAGAATTCTTACAATCTGATCATTCTATATCACCTAGGAAGGAGTCATACGTTGCACACATTTACCACATCATGTACCTTTTATTTAGACTGGGTAAACCCCGTCCACTCTGCCGGCGATTTGATTTTGCCCTGTAGCTCGGTCTGGAAACCTGCGTGTTTAATTCTCTTGCTTCAGTTCACAATTTTGCGGGAACTGATCACAAACTGGCTCATCTACCTAGCACACTATTGGTGGATTTAACACAATGACGATAGAGAAGCAACCAAGCAGCTTCTTGTTTATATTCAACATAAAGGCCACAGGATGCAACCAAAGCACAGCAATCTTGAAGCCGCTGTCGCTTCTACATCACCTGGGTCGTTTGTCTGATTGTCATTGAACTATGCCTGTTGGTCACGCCGCTTGTGCAGAGAAAATACAGAGCAGACTAGGCCTGGCAAACCCAGTTCCTTTTAAGGTTTTGGGAAAGCATTTTTTTTCAACAACTCAACCATTTCTTGTCACTAAACAACAGTTTTGATACCCTTCAGTCGGGTTTCCGACCACACCACAGCACTGAGACAGCTCTTGTCAAAGTATTTAATAACATCCACCTTAACACAGATAGTGGCAAAATTTCAGTCTTAGTATTACTTGATCTCAATGCTGCATTTGACACTATCGACCATGACATATTACTGGACTGAAAACTGGGTTGGCCTTTCTGGCTCAGTGCTAAACTGGCTTGAATCCTACTTAAAGAATTGGGACTACTTGGTGTCAATAGGTAATTATGCATCTGTGCATACAAATACGACGTGCGGAGTTCCCCAAGGCTCTATTCTGGGGCCTGTTCTATTTAACATCTAAATGCTTCCACTGGCTCAGATTATAGAAAACAACAAAATAAGTTACCATAGTTATGCGGACGACAAACAAATTTACATAACCTTATCGCCAGGGGACTATAGTCCAATACAAAAACTGACTAAGTGCATCGAACAAATTAACGGCTGAATGTGTCAGAACTTTCTGAAATTAAATGAAGAAAAAATGAGGTGGTTTTTTTGGAGCAAAAGAGGAACAATTAAAAGTCTGCGCTCAGCTTCATCTTGGTGTAGTTATGGACTCTGACTTAAATTTTAACAGCCATATTAAGACAAATACAAAGTTAGACTATTATTACCTTAAGAAGTTATCAAGGGTTAAAGGACTTATGTGTCAACAGGATTTAGAAAAACGTGTCCATGCTTTCCTCTTCAGTAGACTTGACTACTGTAACGGTGTCTTTACAGGTCTCCTTAAAAAAATCAATCAGACAGCTGCAGCTGATTCAGATCGCTGCTGCTCGAGTGCTCACTAAGACCAAGAGAGTGGATCACATCACTCCAGTTCTGAAGTCTTTACACTGGCTTCCTGTGCCTCAAAAAATGATTTCAAAGTACTTTTGTTAGTTTATAAATCACTAAACGGTTTAGGGCCAAAAATACATTTCTAATCTGCTACTACACTATGACCCCCCCAGACCTCTCAGGTCATCTGGGACAGGTCTGCTTGCTGTCCCCAGAGTCAGAACTAAACAGGGGGAAGCAGCGTTCAGTTTCTATACTCCACATATCTGGAACAAACTTCCAGAAAACTGCAGATCCGCTGTAACTCTCAGTTTTTTTAAAATCAAGGCTGAAGACCTTTCTTTTTGATGTTGCCTTTCTTTAAATGGTTGTTCATTTCTTTAATGTTTAATTTCTTATCCTGCACTGTAACTTTCATTCTTGTGTTTTTTCTGTTTTTATTTTTTGTCACTTGAGTCAGTATTGCTAGGAATAAAAAAAATGTATTATTCTTTTTTATTAAACCGATCTGCTCAACCTAATTGCATTTTAACATACTACATTTACACACCAAACCTACAGTAGGCCTAACTAGGCTACGTGCAGAACATTGTATGTTATTTCAGAAGTAAAAGAATGGCTTTTGTTGTCGATTCGCTTTACTCTGAGCTTGAGGAGAGACTTCACTCGCTCCACTCATGACAACGTAGCCGGCTGATTCACGGGATTGACTGACTCGCGCAAGCATCAACAACTCACAAGTCATCGAGGGCTTGTGAGTTCTGGAGTGACTCCCATGGTCTGCGAGCTTCCGGCTCTGAGTCTGCGGGTCGGACTGTCTCTCTGCTCATTCAGTTGCTTGAGTTGACTTGTGGAGTTGTTGTTGCCTATGAAATTGTAAGTTATAAAGCTGTTTGCAGCTAAGATGGCTAGGAATAGTAGTAGCTAATGTTGCAAGAGGTTTGTGCGTGGCACTGTTATCATTTTAGATTGAATCGTAGTAGGACTCAACTGATCCGGTTTAATGATACTAGAGACTCGCAATTTGTGAGTCAATTTAAAAACTTGGGTTAAAGATCCGAGTGAATCACGACTCGAACAGGTTTAGAGCAGACTCCCAATTCTCAATCTCAAATCTATTGAGCTTGGCTTGGTCTGGTTATAGCCAGACTACCCCTTAACAGCTTGTTTGCATTTTGAACATATTTCAAACGCTACAGAAATCTTTTTTTTTCAGCACATTAAGTTTACACCCTGTGATTTCATATTCCTTACCGGGCCTGTTGTTGGCGGAGACTGAGAAGAAGCCTAATGAGAAATACACAGTGCTCTCCCACACACTGTGTATAATAATGCATGCTCAGCAGGATGTGTGTCTGGCTAATACGCCCATGAATGGAAAAGCTACAGTCTGCGTTCACTCCAAAAGTAGAGTTCAGTGTGGGCTCATTTAACACTGCCATGAGACATACGAACTGTCAGAGTTTACCATACTCAACCCAACATTTGCATGACTAGATACTATATAGGTAAAAATGTTTTCCTCATTTTGTATTTAAACTGACCCTTAAAATGTCAACAATAGAGGGAGTTCAACCATCCAAACCATAACTTGTAATACAGTGCAGATGTTAGGTCTGACACCCTGTCTGTGAGTGTATCCCTGTCCAATAGTCTTACCACTCAATGCAAGTTTAAACACAAAGTGGGACACACTGATGCTGTCTAGTGTCAGTAGAGGCCAAAGGGCTTTTGGTTTAATTATGCAGAAGCATTTTAGCCTCAGGGTGAAGATCACAGTCACATTGTTGAGTATCTGTAAAGAGGTTGTAGTGTGTGTGTGTGTGTGTGTGTGTGTGTGTGTGTGTGTGTGTGTGTGTGTGTGTGTGTGTGTTTATGTGTGGTGGTTGTGGTGGTAGTGGGGGGTGGTTGCTGAGTTCTGCATTCACACACAATCAGGACTGTGAAGGACGTGACTGTGAGGAAGAAGACTGCTCTTTCACATGACACATATGTGAGGGTTTATATAACAAGAAGACCCTTCCTCTAAGAGATGCATGATACTGATCATACTGCTTACCACCACCACACACACACACACTTTGTTAAAATCCACTTGAACTGTCAATAAAAAGTATTTACTTCTCTACGAACTTTAATATTAGCTGATTAAATTGATTAATGGGAGACTGAAAGAAGCTTAGACCGTTATTTAAATGAATCCCATGACAGCACAGATGACTCTTTGCAATGAACAAAATGGTTACAGTGGTCTTTGTGCAGTTTACCTAGTAGTTGCTACAAATCCTCACTGCTCCTCCCTTTACAAATAGAAACATTGTGACGGCATATATTTAGAATATATTTCTAAATGTGCGTTAAAGCAGCACATTGCTGTCTTCAGCTTCCATATAACTGTTAGAACACTGAAAAGTAAAAGTATCCAAAACGCAGAGCGGTTTGACTGTTGTGAGCATTTGACAAAAACTATGGCACAGTAAGAGTTTTATTTGTTTCAGAAGTTATCCCTCTCGTAGTTTCTTACCACTTCAGCAATAAGCAGCATTCCTTTCCTAGAGGAGGCGAACTCTTTGCTCGGAAGAACAGAGAGAAGGACATTCTGGTGCGGCCGATCCGAGTTGGGAGCCTCGATGTCCCCCATGGCTGGAAAATAATGAAAGTTATCAACTTTTCTCAAACTTCAGAAATCAGAAACTACCACGTAACGTAACGGATTCAAGGCAAAACAAAAAGATATGCGGAGGCGTGAGGCTTCTCGGAGGTGGAAACGGAAACAATGACAGCGCGGAAATGCAGCGCGAGCTTCCCAAAAAGAGCAACATCTGCTTTCTCCAGATGTGAAATGCGATGCCCCTGCATACAACACAATCCTGAGCCACTTAGTGAAAAAAGAAAGCCAATTTATGACGTCACAAGGAAAAGAAAACAAATCTTTATTAATATTTGTTGTGTACATTAGATTTCTGTCGATTTAAAATATCGAAAAACATCTTTCAAAAATAAGTTGCAGCACCAATTTAAATACAGTTGGAATGTTAAATTTGCTGGGACACTAACAACACTGGGACTCTGAATCATTGTAGAATAAAGCTTTACAATCACTTTAAAGTAAATTAATCAGTGGTATGGATTTGAACCTGTTTATGCTCACAAAGTATATTGTAACAGTTTCATGTAGTCATTGGTTGTCTTGATCCTGGGTTTCACTTCTTCGATTGTTGAATGTGATGTTTTTGAAAAGCATGTAGCTGTCCACACACAGCAGCCCAGCTGACATTAAACCAACTATCTGCAAATAAAGAGCAGATTTCAAAATAAATGCATCACTATGCATGTCAAAACATCCAGGGTCAGATTAAAGATCAGTTAATTGAGGACTATGCATGTGTGCAATTGGGGAAAAGTAGATTTTTGGGTTAGTGGTGAAGGTTAGGGTTAGGCAGGTTGTGGTTGTGGTCAGGAAATAAATGTAAGTTTGTGTGTGTGTGTGTGTGTGGAGAGAGAGAGAGAGAGAGAGAGAGAGAAAGAGGCTAAGTCTTCACACTTTATATTGTTGGGTTACACCACAGTATACAGTTAAGATAAAATCCACATATAAACATAGGCCCATATAACTGAGATTGCCATTATAGATTAAAAGAAATATGTCTCACCCCTCCAACCAGTGTGCCTGTGACAGTGTATGTAGATAATGCCACCAGGCTTAAGACAATAAAATAGACCGCTGCAAACACTGAATTAAAAACATCCTGAAGAGAAGAAAAGAACAAAGAACTTAAGAACTTTAAAAATGGCACATGTATAGTATTGGCAAAAACTTGCATGTGTTGTAAAACATCACCCACAATGAGAGGCCAAAAGAAGAAAGTCAGCCTCTTGTTGACTTTGAACACATACAGCACCAACAGGAGGGAAGTGAACAGAAACTCCAACAAAGTGGCTGCAATGTACTTTGGTGTGGATGCTACAGCGAAACACACAAATGCCACAAGCAGAGTCACCTAAAGCAGAGACAGAGACACAACAGACAGAATCATGGTTAATGCAATAATAGAAAATGATAATTCTAAAAACTGTGTGCATTTAAACTTGGGCAGAGACCAGCGCATCAATTCTTCTGATTCACTCATTGCCTTCCTTCATTCATGTTTCACATCCCAGTTTATGTAGAAAAAGAGGAACTGAGTCTATGCTAAGGTTTTCACGTCGCATTAACTTGTGATTGTCATTGCCTCGTCTAAAAGGTAACAGCGTTTGTGATGTGTACAGGACACATCTAAGCTCTATAGGTTTTGGTGATGTGCAGATTGTCTCACCATCTCTGCTACTTTCAGGATCCCCCTCTTGGATTTGATAAAAGCCTTGTCCACCTCCATGGCTGTTGTTCTATTATGGTCCTCTGACATGATGGTATGAGTTCATTTGCGAAACACAGCTCACTCTGTCTGTTTCCTGAAACAAGCAATTTCCTTTCAGCTGTAGTGTTTAGGAAATGACTGTTAGTAAGAATATGTGCATAATTTTCACACCAGTGCTACTCAGCACTACTACTGAAAAAGCTAAACAAGACTTACACTATGTAATGTGTGCTCTGTCAGGACAGATCTTTTTTTATTAAAACCCACGTTTTGCAGTATGCATATAACAAGGATGCAGTATTAATCCAATAATCCATCATGATTTCATTTATTACCTTAGATTAAAAAATAAATACATTTCTCTATCTACTCCACATTAAGGATTCCTGACTTAATCCAGTGGCTCTTAATGCAGCGTTTATTTAGAACTTTAAAATGGCTCATTAAAGTCACAGCTGTAAAAATCTATTTGCATAATCAATGTAATGTTGTTATATCAACATTATTCCCTTGGTTTACATGGCCTTCTCTTTAACATTGTACATCAACCATTTTACAAAGAATTCAGAAACATATCCTTTTAAATAATAGGGTTGTCGGTTGTTCTGTAGAAAGGCACATCTTCAGGTTTTGCTTCCTCATCGTCTCAGTGTGGCCAGTCACACTTCCAGGGCTCAGACTTGGGCACTTTAAGACACTTTCTTAACTTCTCACATCCTGCAGGGGCCCAATTCTGCAACAGAGAGCGGCCATAACAGTATGAACAAGAATATAATGTTATCAGCGATATTAGTTATTTACATGAAGATGTATTACTGTCTTGTGTCTTGTCCTGTGACATGAGAGTATTTGGCTACGAGGTGGCCACCGTTTACTGCCCTGTGTCCTTTATGATTCTTTTCCAAGCTTAGCACTAACATGTATCCTGTGCCATTAAACAAATATTGTCCCACTATGTTTAAGATTTTGCACAAGACAAGGTTAACTTACTGGAACAATAATGTAGGGCTACATTAGTTATGCATGTTATGCATTGCTAGTTCATGTAATTGTATCATATTTAGCAGAATTTATTTATAACACCATCAGTTTATCATTGAGTGGTGATATTACAGACTAGGTTTCACACTGCACAATTGTTTCCAGTATGAACTTTAGTCAGAAAATATCTTAAAAGACCAAATATTAAACTGGTCAAAGTTCAGTTTCAGTTCAATATGAAGATAATGCTTATGATAAAAGATTTAAAAAAAAAAAAAGATCCATATGAGCATGACACAGGATGAGACATTACATCATAGGACAGCGCCCAATAATTATTTATTCTAACCCTACTTCCACTTTATTTATTTGTTTACCACAAGGGGACAGTGCTATGCCACAAATGAATCCAGAGCAATGGAGATCACACTCACTGGTGCTTTGGGGTGACAAAGCAACTGTTCAATTTATTTAAATAATCCTAAAGGAGATGTTTTTTTCACACAAGTATTACACAGACATAATTAAGGAGAAAGGGTCCTGATTAAGGTCCTAACCTATGCTTCCATCAAACAGGATACACATTCTGGAGCAGGTTAGATAAACAAATATAGAAATTAAAGCTTAATCTGTTCAAGTGAAACAGAGAACTTTTATTGATTCTCAGTTTTTTTCATAAAGACTTTATCAATTTATTTTACTGTATTTATTTATCTGATGTACAAGTGTAATGGAGAGAACAGATAACAGATAAGGCTGGGAGGGCTGCTGGCCCAACAGAAACATCCAGCTTTGCAGACTGAACTGGCTTTGGATTTATTGGGAGCAGAGTTACCTGCTACACGTACAACAAAGACTATTTACCACATAATTATTCATTTTTCTAATTTCACCAATAAAACTCACCATGACCGCCAAGTCACACATGTTGAGCTGGGGAACACCCGGCACCAGGGTCTTCTTATGCTGCTCCACAACTGGAGAGATCCTGCTCAGCACATCCTGGTACTCCTTAGTCAAAACACTGCAAACACACAATACAGATGGTCAGTAAAGCTGCAACTAACAATTAGTTTCATTATCTGTTATCCGTCTATTATCTATTGTTATTTAGACTCATCGAAATGAAATGTCAAAAAATAATGAAAAACATGTCCATCACAATTTCCCAAAGCCTAAGATGACGGCAAAACCCAAAGATTTACAATGATACATGACAAAGACTGGAAGCAAATCCTTATACATTTAAGAACCAACAACCAACGATGTTTGGCATTTTTTTGTAAGAAAAATTACGGAAACAATTAATCGATTTTTAAAGTAGTCGAATATTTTTTTGTTGATCGACAAACTGACTAATATTGAGATCAGAATTTTAAAAAATTGAAACATTGGCACAACAACAAAGACACTGAATGAGTTTGAATCGATCTACTGGTCACATGCATGTAAATATACACACGCACACGCTTCCTCATACACGGTTGTACAACGCAAAACACAATCTATTTTTAGTCTTAATCTGTTTTGTCCTTTTGTTTCAGTCGTTTTACTATGAATTACAAAGCCTAACACACAACCACACTAATATAATACTAATACTTAAATGTGTGCCTTTTTGTATTTAAGTGAATGCACTCTGCACATGTATCCATTCCGAGCTTAACTCATTATATCAGAGACGGGGCAAGCTTTAGCTTTTAACGACAAAAACACACACACACACACACACACACACACACACACACACACACTGTCCACTTGGGTACCCTTTGGGAAAGCGCACTCAGCAGGGTGAACTATGTAACCCTTATCCCATCCCCTGTCTCTCAATTACTGCTGTTGGACACCAGTGAGCCCAAGCACCTCTGTGCATTATTATATTCAGTGTGTAAAACAGAGGGGCCCCGAAGGCTTTCAAAGGAACGCTGCTTTCAATAGGACCTGTAGGGTTAATAGGCTGTGTGTGCACACGTGTGTGTGTGTGCTGTGGGAGTGGGCGTCTGGTGGCGTGACACACAGATAGACAAATATCAGCAGTGCAATTACACCCCTGATACACTCGCCAGCAGCACCTGTGCCAGCCTTCTATCCTCCCTCCCCTTCAAACCCAGCCCTTTGATTGGCCCCTGGGGAACATGTGCATGTGTGTGAGGTGAAGTGTCAATTAGAGTAATAACCCCAGGCCCTGTCCAGCTCACACCTACCCTCCCACTTGGATCTCCCACAGGGCAGCAAGGCTTCCTCCATCAGCCAGCACCTGCTCCTTTCCTTGATACTCTCAGTCTTTACTTTGCCCTACAATTACTCAACTGGTATTACAATTAGTCTCTCTCCTGGTGTGCCACATTCGTCATAAGCTAACTATCTATGCATTGTGACCCCGGCTGATACGGAAAAACTGGTTAAAAATCAGACACTTAGATTAAACTGCCTCAGCTATCTAAGATCGCAAATTCTGCATCTGCCCGATCTGGATCAGCGAGAGGGATATTTCATTCCCCTCGTATCTGTGGCCACTACTGATTGCTGCGATTCATTTTGTGTTAAGTGATTAAGCAACTTAATAGAAATAAATGTAAGGGAGATTTATCAGACTGCTATAAGTATTCAATTCCTCCATAGAAGTTTGCAAGCAAAGCATGCCATGCACTAAGAAGCTTGCATAAGACATTAACTTTTCTATTGTTTTGTCTATGTACTGAAAATTTCACACTGCAGACCTCTAAATCAAAAACTAATAATATCATTTGTTTATGCCCCCCTTTGCAAACAAATAATAAAAAAAAACAAAGTCAGCACAGCTCATTATCATGATTATAACCCTTAGCTTTCTGAAGTAGAGGCAAAATCTGGAATAATAAGCAGGCTGTATGCAAATGGTGCCTTTTGATTTATAATGTATGGCACCCAAGGGGGATAGGGGCATTGCTCAGGTGTGTCACCACTCTGATTACTGATTCATAACACACACACACACACACACACACACACACACACACACACACACACACACACACACACACACACACACACACACACACACACACACACACACACAGCAGAAGGTGGGAGAATTGAGGAGACAATCAAATGCATCTGCCCTTCCTACCCCTCCCCTCCACCACCTTCTCCACCCCGGTGGAAATTGAGCACTTTAGTAAGGACTATTGATTGGGGACACAAGAGCTTGGTGGCAGGCAGCAGATGAGGCCAGACTGTGCAGGGCTGCCTGCAGTGTTAAGGCTGGGACTACACTCTGGATGACCGGGGCTCCGGGGACGTGAGCTGAGGTAGGTGGTGTGAAAGTAGGATGTGTTAACCTCCAGGCTTTTGGTCACAGAGGACGGCGAAGTGGAAGGCAGCAGAAGGCTTTGAATGAATCCAAAGGGGATCCAAACTCGCCGAGTTAGGTAGATGCCGACCTGGCTGGGTTTGTGCTTCATCCTGAACAAATGGACCACAAACTCCTATCAAATGTGGCTAGGCCTCTCTTTGTTATCAGTTAAACAAAATTAAAACTACTAGAAACTAAAAAATACCATATTTTTGTTCCCACATGCTTTCCTAGATTGCATAAAAATATTCTTATAGTCTGTACTGTTTTAATTGGTGACTGTTCTTGACCTGAGATTGTTTGTGTGTGTGTGTGTGCTCTTTGCTACATCACATCCTGCGACAGTAGTGAAGGTATCTGTGCAGACAGGCCCTACATCATCTTAAGTGGCTCTTTAGGTGCAGACAGAGATTAATGATGGCCAGGCAGCCAGTCCAGCTGGGGGACCGAGGAGTACACGGACAAAATGCACACATACACATGTGTACACACAGACACACACACACTTAACTAGGATGGAGGAGAATAGTCCCAATGGATGTGGATGCAGAGGGACAGCAGCTGAGTGGTGAAAAGTGAGCAGAGGTGCACAGCAGTTGGGGGAGAGAGAGAGAGAGGTAACAAGAGAAAACATTTGGAGAGGAAGGGGAAAGAATGCTACAGATTAGAGTGGATTTCTATCCACCGCTTCACTGTTCTTGCACTGTTCAGAAGAACAGTGCAAGAACAGGTCAAGCAGCTGGGTGTCACGAGCAGCGTGACCTTATAGAGAAAGTGAAAAATGAGTGTGTGTTTTTGGTGTGTGTTTGCACATCTAGCACTCAGCACAACACATGGCTGCGTATTGATTGGTTTAGCTTTTTTTTATAGGAAGGCTAAAAGGTGGGCAATTGAAAAACAACATTAATGTTTTATCATCCAATCTCACTTCAGAACTGAAAGGAGTTTGAGCAGGAGGCAAATAGGCGATGAGGCCGGAGCAGAATGTGAGCGGAAGAGATGCAGAAGACAGAAAAAGAAAGGTCAATCTAAGAGGTTTTATGGCAGGAGGGAGCCAAAGCCAATACTGAGCACAAAAGGAATATTCTCTCATAAAATCGGTTTTATCTTAATGTATTAGTCATGACATCAGCTTGCGTTCTTTATTTAAAAAAAGATTACATAAATATTCTGCACTGACAGTATGCAGTATAAGACAACACTCAGCTCTCTTTGCACCCTTATTTAGTAATAGTCTTAGTTCAGCCTTGGCTGTATGTGTCCTCTGGCGTCTCTCGTCAATTCTTAACTCTTCTCTGAGTGAAGGCAAAGACACACAAAACTCTATTAAACAGCACTCACTCTCAATTTAGACCTGAACTATTTATCTTGCAATTTTAACCTGCAGGGGTGCACCGGAGGTTTTGAGAGCCTGATAGTGATCTTTAAGGAGCTGTTTGCAATCACAAAGTGTGTGTAATCAGGCGCGCTCTGGCTGAGTGGATCAATCCATCTTTTTCATGCCACTGAATCAGCATTGATCTCATACACATTCTGCACTACCAACAGGCAAACTGCTTTCCTGTTCTCACACCTCTCCAGTTCATTTTCTAACATCTCTTCACTTTTTCCTGGTTGACTCCCTCTCTCATTTATTTTGGCAGATGAGCCACTGAGTAACTCTCAAAGGAATGAACGGGGCTCCGCCATTAACACTGCATCCAGATTAGAGCTGGCCAATATGGAAAAAAATCTAATATCACAATATTGTTGGCCAAATACCTCACTATCTATATTGCCGCAATATTGTACGGTTGACAATTGGCGCTTGCAAAAAAATATATACACAATGAGATTTTTGATAAACAATCATCATTAATGTGTATATAATAACTAAGTGGGTAAAGGCAAATAACAGAAAAGCTAGAACAGTCTGGTAATTTAAAAAAAAATCACATCACTTTACTGTAATCCAGCCATTAAAACCAGGGACAGATAACAGTATATCAAGTCTCATATCATGATATTGATATATTGCCCTAATCCAGGTCTAATAATACATCAATAGAACTAACCTGATGGGGAACTTTTCCCCAGGATCCCGCCCCAGGTGAAAAATGATTGGCTGCAATGTGTGCTCTTTTTGGTCGTGAGTAGTCACACCTTGGACCTCTTGACCTGGACAGAAGTTGATGCCCTGTAAGAGAAATCACACAAAAAACACAAAGCTTTTTTGTTTTACACTAGAACAGATATATATTGATGTAAATGTATTTCCTCATTTGAAGAAAATCTCAAGATTGGCTTATACTTGTTATATTACTCATTAAAAGGAGGCTGAAAAGCACACTCCTAATCCAGTGGACAGTTAGGAGCATTCATTAAGTTGATAGCCTATATCCACAACGTTCCACTTCCGGGATTGCTTCAATGCGGGCGGAAAATCCGCCGGATGCCATTATTTTCTACGTTTTGCGTTCCCTCGCAAAACTTTTCTTCCTCCATTGATTTTGAGCCGTGTGTCTATTTCCACTCAGCTGCCCAGCGCAATGAATCAGCTCGTTGCATTTTACTTTGAGCTGGGAATTATGCTGATATGGACCTACTGCTCAATGGGCATATTCATATCCCATATTGAGTATAATTAATAGCCTGTTTCTTAAATGTATAAAAAAGAGAATGTCCGATGTCAGAGGTTTGCATGGTGTGGCGATGAACAAACCCTGAATTATCAGAGAATCTGCTGCTCCCTAGTTGTGTTACAAAGAGAGAACGTTAGTTCAGGGACAAAAACGTCAAAATACAACCTTACAGCCCATACGCAGACACCAGACCGGGATGTAAATGTTGATGTAAATCTGATTTGATTAAACGGATTAGTCCCAAACAATACAGGAATATAGACTATTACAGGTAAAAAATTAACATATAAGCAACTGGAAGGGTTGTAGCCATAGTTGACTGTAACACAGCCACAGTGAAGGCTGTATTTTCATGTTTTTGTCCCTGAACTAATGTTCTCTCTTTGTAACGCTACTAGGGAGCAGCAGATTCTCTGATAATTCAGGGTTTGTTCATCGCCACATTATGCAAACCTCTGACATTCTCTTTTTTATACATTTAAGAAATAGGCTATTAATATTACCCTATTTGAAATATTAATGTGCCCATTGAGCAGTAGGTCTATATCAAAGTAAAAAACAACGAGCTCATTGCGCTGGGCAGCTGAGTGGAAATAGACACATGGCTCAAACGAAATGGAAGAAGAAAAGTTTTGCGAGGTAACGCAAAACATATTGCGAAGGAACACAAAACATTTAGCAAAAGTAGTCCCCTCAAAAAATCTCGCCGTAACCCTTTTGGGGCGCCATACTTTTCAGCCGGATGTCCGTTTCCTACCGCTTTCTTTGTGTTGGAATTTTAAACTCCAGTGGATTTCTGAGGACTATGGTTAACTGCTCCTCAGATCTCTGCAGGGTAAATCCAGACAGCTAGCTAGACTATCTGTCCAATCTGAGTTTTCTGTTGCACGACTAAAACAACTTTTGAACATACACATGTTCCACCAAAACAAGTTCCTTCCCGGGGCTATTTTGCAGCGGTACTGTGGATCTGTCCGGTGCTTAGCACAGCCCATGACAATTGTGATTGGTTTAAAAAAATGCCAATAAACCAGAGCAGGTTTTTCTCCCATCCCGGGAACACTGTATGGAAAGAGCAGAGCTGGCATGCTTTGGCAACAAAGCTCATCCTTTCTCTACAGAGCAAGCTAACACAATATTGAAGGTCAGTCCCATGGGATATTTGCATTTACTCTTTTGGTCATTTTCAGTGGTCTATATTTGATTATTTTAGATGTTTTAGTTGTAACATGTGTGTTCTATTATATGCAATTAAGAACAGCTGAATTCAGCTAAAGAGATCTGGATGTTTAATTAGATAAAAGCTTGCAGCCACCTGCTACTCTGAGCTCAATGTTTAATTTTAATGTGGTATGGCGTATATGCATATTGTCTTCCAATCTGTTGTGCTGTTCATACAGCTACTCTTGGTACATCATGAAGGGGTTCAAGTCACTAGCAAAATAGAAGACTTTTTTTCCTCATGCTGCCTCCCCTCTTCATATCTCGACGCCTTCGCTCCTGCTCCCTGACTCCATTCTCATGAGCTTGGCAGTGATAGCAACCTGATTGAGCCGCACTCACTCCTCCAGAACCCCCTGGAGATTCCCCCCCACACACACACAGACACACAGACACACACACTTTTTGATGAGCACAACTAATATTGAGAAAGCATTCATCTGTAAGCCACTGTTGCTGCCCCCCTCTGAGATCGCTCAACAGAGCACATCAAAAATACATATAGAAGAGAGAGAAAGAGAGAGATACCCCCCGTCCCGCAGAGCAACCTCTGATCCAGACTTGTCGTGTCTTTTGAAGCCAAAAGCTTAGAAATGCAGAAAAGAATACAAAAAAATCTCATCCAAGAGGAGCAGCTAAAAAGCCTGCTGTGTGTCTCTCTTACTCTGTCTCTTGTACCCAACATATAACAGCAAGAACTCCATATCTCACCTGACATTAATGCAATGGATACAACTAGGCTGCTTTCAAACTGGAGCAGAGCAGTCACTATTACAAGATAAGGTGCAGGAGCATCCAGCAGTGGCCGGAAAAATAAATATTCCTCGTCTATTTTGATTCAAAAAGGAAAAAGTCCCTTTATGTAGATTGTGGCTGAACATTTAAAATCACATATACTGTAAACATATCTACTTTGTACTTCATGATGGCGACAGACATGTGAAAATTGCAATTGATCTATGGACCATTCGCTACATTTTGAGGTTGTCTTTATTTTCTGCAAACTGCTGTAATTTACATTTTTGGCCATAAAGTCAGTGAACCAGGTGCTGTTTAGCAAGCATAGGTGCATTAATGTCATGAGTTCCAATCTAGAGTCAAAAGCAGGAGGTACTGCGCACACAGTTTATCTCATGACAATTCCTGCAACACAATTGGTGCTGAAATTGATGCAATAAGTAACCAGTGTAGGACTCACAGGTGTCTGGTAAAACAACTAATTTCTCAGTTTTTATTCATCACTTTGTGAATCTTTCAACAAGGATAAAAAAGCTATCCCAGGTGCCATAGAGCTCCATATTACAAGTTACTCAGCAATCCAGATACAAAGGAGCCACAGTCACAACAAACTACATTACGCAATATAAACATCACTACACTGCCTCAAAAGAGTTTGATGAGAGCCATTTAAGCCTGTGAAATTTCTCATTTTGCTCATGGCTGAGCTGCATGAACACAGCCAGGACCGAGCGATATGTCTCATAGCTATTAACCTGTAATTCTTCACAGACACACATCATCCCTTGTTTATTTCCTTAGCATGGGCCAAGAAAAAACAAATTATATTTTAAAGTATTACCAAAGCTGAAGAGCAAGCAGGAAAACATGACTTTTGTTTTCAGTAAAAAGGGGGTTTGAATGTGTATTTCTATTGCCAGACGGATTTAACTGAAGCCGATATCAGGGTTTAAAGGATCCAGATAATTTTGAAATGATCATTAAAACATGTTATTCCTGAAAAAGAAGGTCTAAACAAGGACCTTGAAACATATTTTACTCCTCGAGCTCATTTTCAAAACATTGCATGCGTTACATCTCTGACTGGGTGAAAGAGCTCAATAAGTCAGTTTGTTAACATTTTCATGTTTGTAATATGTACTATGGGTTCCATGGGATAGAGTTTAAGTATTTAACCATAATGGCATGATGCATGTAGGGAATTTAACTTCCCCTCAAAGGAGCTCAACAGTTGCTCCAGAAAACACACACAGGCATCCACATCTTCAGGTAGAACCGAACATACGTGTACACGTTTTCTCTCGTCCTTTCTCTTTCTCTCATGTGCACGCACACACCAATCGATAGGCAACTCACAGGCAATCGGACGCTATTATTTGTGAAGTTCCACTTCAGTTCACATGAGTTGATAAAGGAGGCTACTATTGATTCAGCGGCCCTGAAGGAGAGAGCAATTTAAGCGACCGATGGGGCAGAAAACAAACTGGATCACAGAAAAAGCAGAGCCATGATGGGAGGACAGGAGGACATGTTTTTAAGGACGGGGAGAGAAAGCAGGACCACACTATTCTGCTTCTCAAGTGTCATATTTCACATTTCTCCTGATACATTTAATCAGCACCGAGTTGATGTAATTACGGCCAAAATACTGCTAGCATCTGCCTTTCTTTCTTCTTTTGGAGCTCCGAGGTGCCAAAAGAACAAGTCTACAGCAGGGAATGTCGGTATGTAAATGGGGAGGAAGAAAATCTCCACTGGAGTCAGAACAAACAAGTCAACTGGTTGATGAAAGATGTAAGTTTGCTGATGTGGGGGATCTTCATTAATATTCATTACGCTCTGATGTACACAGCAGTCAACTGATGAGCCATTTTCAAGATAACTCCAACAGTGAAAGTGTTTGTGTGTTTGAGTCAGATTAGGAGAGACAAAGAAAGAGGATGTGGCAGTGCAAATCAAGAACTGAGGAAACAGAGATGGCACAGAAATGCTGTGTTAAAAGGGAATGTTACGTTTTTAAACTCTTCCCATGAGTTGCTCCAGGTCCAGAAGTGTGCCTTGTATTGTCCAAGCCTCACGGCCATCAGCTCATTCCCACGGTAATAGAAGATCGGCCTGTTGAGAATGAGAAGTGTGAGAAATAATGATCAGATTGGATTCTTCCAAAGTGAATTTGGACCAAATAGGATTCTTCTTTTTATATTTTATCTTGGCATGCTTACACTTGAGTCAACACTTTACCATCCACTAATTGTCTAACTCCCTCAAGTCACTCAAATCATCGGAAATTCTGAATTCTCTTCATGACACAATCTAGATTAGGAGTCCACAGCCATACTATAGCCTCTGTGGAGCAGTATTTAGGCACAGAGATGCTTCATGTTTAGCGGGTTTAATATTCACCATGTTCACCGGTTTAGTAGCACATTAGCATACTAAAACAAAGTGTAGCTGAGGTTGATGGGAATGCCAGTAGTTGTAGTTGTAGGCATTTGGTCATAAACACAATTTTGACCTGATGATGACATTACAGAAAAAGTCATAACACTGCTTACTACTCAGGGATGTGATCATGAAAAATAAAGTGTTCTGAAGGGATCTTGGTACCAATGAAAAGGCCACAAATCTCTAGCCTGGAAAAAAAGAGTGTGTGCAAGTGTGTGTAGTGTACTCACCTGTTTTGGAGTATGTGTGAGGAGTTTAGCAGGACTGGTGTCAGGTCCAGTCCATCCAGTGTTCTGTCATCAGGAGGGCTGATGCCGGCCACAGCCAGACTGGTGGTGAACAGGTCCATCACATTGGATAACTGGAAATTCACCTAGAAAAAGGACAAAGAAATCCAAAACCACAATCACTATCTCCAATATGAGAAGACATTTCACACAGCCCCCAAGTTGGAAAAAGTAAATAAAAGAAGCTGGCCAAGTATCTTCTCAAGGACTAGAACTCATATTTGTCCTCAATGTCCTTGGCACACACGCACGCCATCAGTGACAAATAATTACAGGCTCGCAAATCAAGAATGAACTGTTTCATGCTCTAAGAAAACCACAAGCTTGCTCTTTTACATTGGATTTAGTCATTGACCACAAGAAAACAATGCATAGTCGTGATAGGAGGTTTATGTGTTGTTGTGTTTACATATGTAGGAAAGAGTTGCATTTCTCCAGTCTCCTCTCTAATCTTTGCTTGCAGGTTTATTATAGAGCCTCCAAAATGCCTCTCTTTCTAAATGATTTTGGGGAGGAGGAGAGGAGAGAAAGTAGGGAGAGGACAAGGCCCGGGCAAGCAGGCGGCTGAAGCTGGAGCAAGCTGGAGTTTTATCTCCTTCTCCCAGTCCCAGTGAAAAGCTTTATTTTATTTATAAACTTTGAACTATTTTCAGATAAAATGACATTTTTTCGTTGTCATCCTTGATCTTCCGTTCCATTCTCTCCTGAGCGAGCCTTAGAGGAAGACGGCATGCTCACAATCAGATAGCGCTATCAGGCTTCTGCAGCTGCACCGCCATGTGCCGCTGTGCTCCTATCGGCTGCCAGCACACATATAGACACAGACACACTTACACACACAAGCTCTTTAGCACTGAAATGAATTCCCCTTTCTTCTGTATCCACAGAACCAGCCACAGAAAAGGCTTTGCAATGCATTCCATGATCTATCTGCACATCCAGACACACACACACACACACACTCTTACTCTCTCTCTCTCTCTCTCTCTCGCCAACTTCATTCTTTCTCCATCCTTTGTTCTTTCTCTTTTTTTTAACTGACTCATCACTCTCTATTAATGTCACACTGTCTCTCATTTCTTTCTGTGTTGTGAGTGGTGATGGTGGCTATCTGAGAAGGCAGAGCTTCTATCCCCGTCTCTGTCACTCTGCCTGTGTGTCTGCTGCCTGATAAAAAACAACAAAAGGGATTGTGACGCTCAACAACGTTGTGGGGCCGACACACCCCACTCGCCTCCCCATCTTTGTTGCTACAGCTACCACCCCTCATCAACCTGGCCCCTCGCCCCCCTCAGGCACTAAGTGAATGCTGAATCTGCACCTGCTTCAAAGCAACCACACTCCTTCATTCCAGTACACCTCCTTCCATCCTCCTCAATAGTAGTGAATGACTAATTGACAACAATTTCCTGAACATTCACACAATTACTTGAGTTTCATCACTCTGATGCATTCACAGATAAAGGGATTTTTGTCTTCGATTACCAATCCCCCCCACAAAAAACTGTAAAGACGCATCTGTGCTCAGTTAGTACAATATACCTCCTGAAATCCCCATTTAACAAAGGCTTGCATGGCTGTTTGTTATCTCCAGCATTTTGCTCAAAGAGCCTGTAGAATTTCCAATGGACCGATCAACAGAGATTTCAGACGACTGCAAAACAAGAGAGGGGGCAACCCTGTGCCTGGTCTGTCCTCCCTCCCAGAGCTGTAGAGTACAGTAGCTCCAACAAAGCAGCTTTGTCATCACAACCCCAGAGAGCTTCAGGGAGGATCTATTTCTTTGTCACATTCTTACAGTCAAGCCACACAAACACATACACACACACATAGATATATATACAGGCATGTAAAATCAAACAAAAAAACACTGATGTTTCTGTTCTGCACACTTGCACATGCAAACACAGACACACTGGTCAATTACAAAGAATGGCACAGGTGCAGCAAAGCCCTGTGAGCACAACAATGTTCCTGGCAGTGTGGTAGTGCCAGTGTATTTAGCACTCCTCCTTTTCTCTTTTCTACACCAGCCACTTTTACTTCTTCCTTGCTTCCCTTCCTGTACACCCCCCACCCCCCACAGTTTCTTTATCCTGAGCGCCTGGCATATTCAGATACTGAAGTCCTCATTACGGCTCAATCCAACCTCAGCAAACACACAAACAGATTAGCCGCTTAAGACGCTCCCAATCCCCCTCTCCCTCGCTACTCTGCTGTGCTATCAGGCCCCAGCACACCCCTGTGAGATGAGCCAGGGGCAAGGCTTACTGCAGACTGCAGCCTCCGCTCGCTCCTCCACCAAATCCCTCTGCGTCACAGCCCCGTGTCACAGCTGCCCCTAATACAATTAAAAGTCATTTGCAGAACGCACAGGCTTAGAGGATCACGGTGTGGGTGGGGGGTTAAATTTGGGAGGGGGAGAGAGGAAAGAGAGAGTTTGGGGAATTTAATTCCTGCCAAAAAAAATTTGAAGAAACAGTGGAAAAAAGCACCTACACGCTTTGTGGTTGCAATCACGCAGTTTATCTTTACTGTTTCTGGAGCTCAATCACTCCATAGAAACATATTGAAGATGAATTAGTTGCAGCACCAGTAGGTCGTGCATGTAAAGTGCTAAATGGTAAACAAATGAAACAAAAAGCAACAATAATTCAAAAGAGAGGATTAGTGAAATAAATATTCCTTTACTCAATCTTGCTTTACAGTCCTGTGACTGCAGCTTTAGAGAGAACATATCAGCTCTTGGTACCTGTTGATAGGCAGAACATTGAGGACCGGCAACAAAGCTAGAGGAAAAACTGAAAAAAAGAAATCCTAAGTCAAAGTCTAGTCTAGTCTCTAGAGAAGATGGTAGGGATTAAGTGAATGATCGTATTGGCTTTATTTGGTAAAAGCTTTAAATCACGGGGTTATTCTCACCGTGCCTCCTTCAATGTGCCCAGGCCACCAGGCAATGGCAGGCTCCCTCATGCCCCCTTCAAATGTTGTCTGCTTCCCGCAGAGGAATGGCCCGTTGCTCCCGCCTGAGGAATCAGAAGCACAAAAACACATGTATTCATGTATCAAATCAAACAGACATACTTGAACAAAAAGGCACCCACTTGGTTTCACAAAGAAAGAATTGGTGTGTGTGTGTGTGTGTGTGTGTGTGTGTGTGTGTGTGTGTGTCTGTGTGTGTGTGTGTGTGTGTGTGCATGTGTGTATTTGAGTTTAGTACCTACTTTCTTTTGGGCCAGACATCAGAGCAGCTCCGTTGTCTGAAGTGAAGAAGACAAAGGTATTATTTTCAATGGTCAGATTCCGCAGCAATGACAAGATCTGACCGACGCTGTAGTCTAGCTCCATCACGGCATCACCATACCTACAGAACACACACAATCTCAGCTTTTATCACTCCCCATGATAACTACATTAATTTATAACCTTGTGCATCTGCTGGACAATAATAGAGTAATAATAATATAAAATAATAAAGAGTTAGTAAGGTAGGGCATAATGTACCGGCCACGTTGGCTCTTCCCTAGGAAGCGTTTGGAGGCATAGACAGGGGCGTGAGTGGCGTCGGCTGCCCAGTAGAGGAAGAAGGGTTGTTGATCCTCAGTCTGACGGAGTATGAAGTCAAGACCTTCCTGTAGAGGTGGGAGGTGTGAGAGTGTGTTACAACACTGTCAGTGCAAATGTTGAATGACTTACTGTAGCCTAATTCACAGAGCTACTGTCCAGCAGTATAAAGTAAATAACCCCTTTCTCACTTGCATTCAACACACTAATCCTCAACATGTTTTGCCTTTGTTTCATTTTCTAAACAATCGGCCACATTATTAACAGTGCTACTGGAACCAGTCTGGTTCCATAAGACATGCTAGTATGAGCTTTAGTAAGCTAATTCTTGACAGATCCATCTTCTTCTTGTGATGACAAGGTACACCTCTCAAGCATGCAGTGTGTCTCTGCATGCGGCTTTTAAACCCTTTAGGGACTGAATGGGAGGGACTGATGTAGGCAGCAGAGATAATCAAGACGAGTGTGTGCAAAAGTCGACAATCCACTTATGCTGGTAAAAAGCATGGTAATGATCAAAGGCCAAAATCAGGCTTTAATTGTGCTTTTAACTTGTTAAATAGATGATGTATGTAGGTTGTTGTGCTTTTATGATTTGGTGAGCTATATTATTCTATTCTAATAATTAATTGACAAAGGAAACTGTGAAACACATATTGGGTGTACTTAACATACTCTGCTCTACTGAAACGGTGGTATCATCTGAGATAAAGACTTAGAAAGGGCAGGTGAGCCTAAACTTACCACCAAGTACATTTGCGTGAGGTTGGACTCTCCAGACTTCCTGTCTATCTTAAACTCCTCATAGTATCTGGAAACAGGTAGATTGACATGATTCATTAAAGAAATCATTAAAAGTTAGAATCATCACATCTGAATGCCTGCTGATCCCGCACCATGTCATTTCTACTCTACTTAACAGCATTAAATGACCTGATTGTATTGTCAGGGTTTTCAATCTCTCTCTAAATTGACCAACACTACTGCAGACAATATCATTAAGACAATGGAAGCAAATTTCCCTCTTGCGGACTGTTTTTGCAGGAGATTTAGGCGAAAAAAATATCTTGAAAGTCTCAGCAGAGCTGAGCAGAGGGATCTGTTATGAGGTGTTGCTGAAGCGTGGCTCAGCAAGCAGAGAAGCGGTGACAGGCATCTCTCTTTCTTACGCTTCACTTCCTCCAGGTGTCCTCACACACAGCCAAAGCAACCTGCCGTCTCTTGAGGACGTGTGTGTATCGCTGTGTATATGTGTCTATATGTGTGTGTATGTCTGTCCATGGCTCAGGTATGCAGCGCTGATTAAACCCACGGCTAAGCGAAAAACACGCCCGGCTGCCAGTTCCAATGACCCTGAATACACATATGGCTGTTTTGGGGAAAACAAATGGGCGGAAAATGGAATACACAAGCACAGCTGGTACAGTGAAGGGAGAGAAGGGGACAAACTCAACTCAGCCAGAGGAGCAGCCAGCCAAAATATTCCACTAAGTCACATGGGAAAGGAGATTTTTATAGATTTTCAGCCTCTGTTTCTGTCTGCTATTATGTATATCTGAGTGCTTGTGTGTGAGACAACCTGCCAAGCATCTCAGAGTTGTTGTAGACAGGGATGTTGGGTCGGATGCTGCTGTTGTAAGGGCCAAAGTGGCAGTCTGGTGCACCAAACCATTCATCAAAACCCTTCTCCAGAGGCAGGTACTGCGGCCTGTGGCCCAGATGCCTGTAGTGATAAACAAAGTGCACACACACGCTGTAAGATCAATGTGACTGAAGCATCATTCTGCATGTTTAAATTTAGACCTTTAATACAAATTGCATATATTTGTGCTACTATACACCATTTTCTAAAGCAAACTATCCTTATATTCATGTTTGTGTGCAGTTGCTACCTTTAGGCCCTTAACCGTATTGTTGGCTCAGTTTAATATGCACCTTAATTTTATACAATGTATGTAGTAGGGGGTCCCTGCTCCATCTCTCTTTCAGTTAAGGAGTCCTTGGCTTAAAAAATGTTGAAGACTCCTGTCTCAAAGCATTTAAACAAAGTTATGTGTTGGAGTTTTTAACACTCCAAAATCTTAATTTTGACTTCATGTTCACTGTAAATGCATATCAGAACCAAATAGAGCTGGGCAATATGGAGAAAATCAAATATCCAGATATTTTTTGACCAAGCACCTTGAATATTGTAGGGTTTACAATTGGAGCATTCACAAAATATACACACAATGAGATTCTTGATAAATAATCATCAGTTATGTTGATATATTAAACTATGTGGGTTATGGCAAATAATGGAACAGAGAACAGTCTGGTGTGTTCCAAAAATTACATCACTCTACTGTAATACAACCTTTACAACCAGGAAAAGACATCACTTATGTCCTATATAGCCTCATATACTGATATTGATACAATAGCAATATATTGCCCAGCCCTAGATCCAAATATCGGTTATCGGTTTAATTAACTACTAATAAGCAGTATCGGTATAGGCCATGAAAAAAACAGTATTGGTCGACAATCTAGACAACATTTAGTACATAATTAGTGTATAGTGTGGAAAAGGATCAGGAATGTTAAGTATACATGATTTGTAATAAATTGGCTAAAACATGCAAATATAACTTTCATTTGTGGAATTAATTCAGCCACCATCACAAACATCAACCTCTTAAAAAAGGGAACCTGGATTACAGAAACATAAAGAGCTCACCACTTGCCAACTATCTTGCTGACATAGCCCTTTTTCTTCAGCATCTGGGGTATCAAAATCTCATCCTTAGAGATTCCTCCCACTATCTCCTGTGGTGTGTATGCTGTAAATAAAAGGTTAAAAGGTGTACAAAACATTCCATTACTTAATTGCACACTGTACATTATAGACTAATGAGAAACCTGCAAGAAATCATTTGCAGCTGGATAATTTGCGTACCGTTTCTGGCGTGGGCATTCGTGGTGTAGAATCCGTTTCTGACAGGCAGCCTCCCGGTGAGAAGTGCAGCTCTGGCTGTCATTAAAATTAAAGAAAAAGTCATTAGGATTTCAGTGTGTTGGTCTTGCAAATGTTTTTTTGTTTTTTGGCAAGCAAATAAAGTCAAGCATGCACCAACGTCACATACATCAGAGAGTCATAGAGTACTTTGGTTAAAAGCTTACATAAAATAAGCATATTCACATTTGTATTTTATTGTCATGGTAATACAAATATGAATTGGTCTGGCATGTATCTGAGTTTTGATGTCTACATCAAATTCTTTCAGCTTTTTGAGAATTTGTTTTCTGCAACTACCAAGACCAATACCATTTATTTATCAACTGCTATTGATGGCGGTGATACAACTCAATAACAGTAGTACTAATCACTGCTGTCCCAAAGAAAATCAGCTTTTCAGCTTGATAACCTGGCATTTGTAAAGTTTATCCACAAGGTTTTTTTATAACTTTTCACAATTAAAATGCAAACAAACTATTTTGCATGCTGTATTTGAATCAACCAACATGCAAGCTTAATTTGAACAGATAATAAGTGTGGTTCTTTGGTAGGTAATAGCGTTAAGATCAGAAATTAGGTGTTATTTCAACATTTGAATGACTTGACAATAAAAACAAAGATGTAGAAGACAAAGAGAATGAAACAGCTTGAAAAAAGGGAACTGCTGGTTCCGGTTCTTAATCACACATTTTCAGCTGACTCACATGGAGAACAGAGTGGGTTCGCAGTGTAGAAATTTGGAAGCAGCATGCCTTGAGCAGCCATGGCATCCAGGTAGGGAGTCTCTTTAGAGGGCTGACCAAACACCCCCAAGTCCCCCCAACCCATCTGAAGAGCAGAGGGAAGGAATGGAGAGTTTCTACCCAGACATGTAAAACCCAAGCAGAGACATCACTGTGTACAACTGCAATGCTCAATAGCACAGTGACACAGGGTAGGCCTACTCAAAGAAAGATGAGAAGTAAAGAGACAGAGAAACATACTTTGGACTGTCACACTCATTTACTGCTCAAACAGAACTGTGATAAACTGAAGTCACAAGGACACATACACAACATAAGAAAATAACTTACGTCATCCATGAGCATGATAATAATGTTAGGAGATAAAACATTTGATGTTTTTTCTGTCACGATACAACATATTATTGCACAAAAGAGAGTTAGAGTTACAGTAGACATCACTCGCATCGCTGTGCTCCTCTGAGCAACACCAACTTCGAGGAAGTGGTTTGTTTGCCTTCGTACGGGTCTTCAGCGCAATGGTTGCGCATACATAGTAGAGGAATTGTTTTGAGGTGTGTTTTTTTTATTAAAATAATTTGGGTTTTACATTCATTTAAACGTGATTGGTTTTGATTTCGTTGACCTGCGACTTTAGTTGTGGTAACGTCAAAGTAATCGTTAAACTGTAGTTAAATAACTGTAAAATTGTACGTTGATAGTTGGTACATTCACTGACTTCTGAGAAATGCACGTGCGATATTTCGTTGCAACTCGGACGTAAAGAATAAAATATTGGACCATGTAACAAAATACAAAATTACAACTTATTTATAATAACTCAATGCCATTCATAACACGGCTTTAACACAAGTTATGTATAATATGTAAAAAGCACTTTCAAAAATCATGTTTCATCTTAATTGCCACTTTTCCCACAGTATCTGAATGCAGCGCGTCACCTGACAGCTCACAGGAGGAACACTAACATGGCGGTGTGTATAGCAGTGATCGCAAAAGAGGTACAAAAGGCTGTTGTTAAACGTCCCAGGTTTTATCCTTAGCCTGTTTTTTCCATGTTAAAAATAGCGCCCCTCTCCTTATAATCGTCTCTTAGCAAATGTCAGCCGTTTATGTATGCCAGAAGGTCCAGCAGCTTGAAACAACCAAACAGAGCTAACGTTAGAGCTAACAACATTAGCTAGCATTCTTGGCTGCTGTTCCAATTTGCTGAATCTGTGTTTTGTGTGTGCAAGTGATTTAGTTGAATTGAGTAAAGGGCTCATTGTTGTGTGTCTGTACTTTTGAATGTCCTCTACCAGAACTACCCGCTGTATATCCGCAGTGTTCCCACTCAAAATGAGCTGAAGTTTCACTACACAGTACACACCTCTCTGGATGTGGTGGAGGAGAAGATTTCCGCAGTGGGCAAATCTTTGGGAGACCAGAGAGAGCTGTACCTGGGGCTGCTCTATCCCACTGAAGATTACAAAGTGTATCCTTGTTTTTGAAAAGGTTAAGGGTTAGGAAAACCTCACAACAGTGATCCTATATTGGAAACCCTGGGAAAGATTGGAAACCCTTGAAAAATGGTCATTTCCAGGCCTTTACGTTAATTGAAAGTTATTGAAATTGGTTTTATTTTTTCTTCTTCAATTCTATCCAAAAGGGGACAACGGGAAGATGCTGCATGTACAATACATTCACTCATTATTTCCCCATAAGCTCACATATTAGTTACATTATCCATGTCTGATGGCATGTCTGGACTGAGAAAAAAATTAATTTATCATTTATACCATAACTTCACAGAATGTTTGGCCATTCAAATTTGGCCTAAATTCATTGAAAAGTCATGAAAATCCATTGGTCAAAATGTGTAGGAACTCTGCCACAAGACAAGTGCTCCAGGCACCTTACTTATCTTTTAATTAGATCATCATTCTTTAACAGGCTTTAGGGTGTGATCTAAGGGTGGTTATCTTTTTAACAAGATTGCCTACATATCTTTATGACATCCGAAGAACATAAATGCATGTGTACACCTCTAATAACCAAGAAAGATGCTGAAGTTCTTATATATGGCCATATTTGACATGTAGACTAATGCATTTCTCTTATTTTTGTTGTAGAATGGTTTAAGTCTGGATGCTAAGTGTTTGTGAATTGTTATTATGTGTGCTATAAAATAAAATGGTATTTCAGCGGACCTGGAGTCCCTGTGCATACTGTAAGCAGTCTCTTAAAGGGGAAACCAAATACCCTTGACTGGTGAACTAGATATGGGTATGTTACCAACTCCAAGGTGAAATTTGTTATTGTTGTGGACTCATCAAATACATCATTACGGGACAATGAAATTAGAAGTGTAAGTTCAGCCTAAATTGATCCTACTGTATGTCTAATTATAATCCAACACAAAGCCACATTTGTATTGTTTCATACACATTTACAAATGTTGTACTCTGTGTGAGGATGTTGATTTAGTTATACAGTCTATATGTGCAAGTGCTGAATAATACTTTGTTGTCCTGTGTCTTAGATTTAATGAACCAATGGAAAAGTGATCTCAGTCTCCCACAATGTTTGATTGTAATGATCTGATGGCTAAATGTATGTAAGCTAATTCTACAAAACTATAGAACTACAATATTGTCAATGATTTTTTTTGCATGTACAAAGAGCTTTTCTACATTTGCTAAGTGCAGTTATCTGGCCGATTTCGTAACCTGTCCCTAGTGCAGAATCCTTACCAAACATGCACATCATGTTTTATACAAATAAATATCAGGAAATCTGAATTTATGCATGCACATATAAAAAATCCCAGAATACAATTTGGGATGTGCTTGTCAATTGTCCTTTTTTTCAAATCTTTTTATTCTTTTGGGCAGTGTCAGGAGCATAGACATTCCAAACCCACTCTTTCCTGCTTGACAGTATATAAATAGAAAAAAAAAGAACTTGAAATAATACAAAATGAAATAAGGATACAAAAATGAATACATTAATACAAGTAACAAGTCCATGAGTAATTACTGTGGGAAGAATATTTGGAGTAAGTTTAGAAAACAAAAAAAATGGTGTATAGGTATCAAGGTTATGCTGCAGAATATAGAAACAGGTGTATTCCTAGTATGAGTGAGATAGTTACAGATGAGGTATGTAATACCAATAAAATATGAAAATAGATTTAAATATAAATTAGTAATGGTATATTAGAAATGGAGATGCAAAAAGGGAAAGGATGAATAAAGGGGTTGTTACATTATAGCGCAGCAAAAAGTGTCTTGATGTCCTGTAAGCTACCAGCCTATGCCTCGTCCCAAACTAACAGTTGTAGTTCATAGTAGGCTAAAAAGGAACACCGTACATTATATTCTTCACAGAGCCTCTTGAAGTCTATTTTATCATTTACAGCTTGACGTGAAGCATAAGATCTGTCACCCATCTGTAAAGCTGAGAGGATGCATGTTTATTTGAAGATAGTTGTAAATGCAATACTGTGCTTGTTAATTTTTAACATGTTCTTTTCCAGATGTTCAGAAAATTACACAACTCCTTTACTGATGTAATGTGCAACCCATTCCACAATCCCGGGGACACCATTCAGTCCAAGTGAGTTTATTCTTGACTTGATATTCAAAAAGACTTGCATCACTGATATTTTCCCCAATTTTAATTGTTAACCTTTCATTCTCCAGGGCCTTTGATGGCATCGTATCTGGAATGATGGTACAAACCGGCTGACAGCTCTTCCACCCCATTGAGTCTCCACTGTACAGAACACCATTAATCCTATTTTTTTGTTTACATGTTGCCTTGATTACTGAAAATGTGTAAGTAATAAAACTTCCATTGTTGATGCAAATGCACATGCGTTTTATTTTACTACAAATGGATCACCGGATCATTGTTTTTATTTATTCACTTACATAGCAAGTTATACATAATGACAATTTATACATTAATATTGCAGGCAGCAGCACAAAACAGTTGCATCAGTTTGTAAAAACAGGAAGAGCTGAAACTACATACCAATTTGAGGATTGTCCCATGCGTTCACAGCAACATAAGCTTATAATGCAACCCCTCCGGGCCCCAGTCTTCACATCTCTTGAAGCACTGATGAAACTTAGAAAGGTATCTCTGTCCATTCTGGCTCTCTCATAATACTCAACTCAGTAATGCTTGGAAACACTTCTTTTAAAATGATCAGTTCTTTTTGCCCACTTTAACATTTATGTTGCTGTGGGTAGTGCTAGCGCTGCTGAGGGTAGTGCTGTCCGCTCGACCCTGCCCCCAACTCCTCCGACGGTGGGGTGATGAGAAGAAGACATGGGTAACGTTTAGGCATCTGTTCATGGAAGTCCATGTGTCCCCACGGTCTCTTTCCCACTGGGGGGCCTCCGTAGTAAGGGTGTGGTGTTTGATGTTGGGGCCTCGTTGACTGGTACCTGAACCTACCTCGAGAGCCGTTTTGGTATCGAGGTGGACGGTAACCACGGCCTCTGCCTCTGGTGTGGCCACCTCGGTGTCCTCCCCGGTCTGTGGTGCTGATGCCTGGCATGTTGGTCCTCTTGGGCATTACCTGCAAACCACAGAATGCTAGTTTTACTGCACTGTTTATGATGATTGATTAGTGTTTGATAAATAGCAAAACATGGCATTTATTTAGTAATAAAACAGAAAAAAAAACTAAATGTCTTGAAGCACAGGAAGACAAGTACAATTTATTCACATCTATGAGACCAGCTAAAAACAAGGAAAATTAACTAAAATGGGTGCTGTGACTGGTTTGCTTAGAAAAGAAATGCTATCTAGAGTGAGTATTAAGTCAAGCCCAATTACAGGACCTTTTATGTTGACAGATTAATGTTACAGTGTATTCAGTACACAAGACCAAATGGTATTTCTCAATTTAACAGAAGGATAAAGATGAAGCATAAGATAAATGCTAAATTGCAGGATATACTGTGTGTGTGTGTGTATGGTCATAACTTGAGTTCTTCCAATCAAAATCTCACCTTTAAAAAAAAAAAAAAAAAAAAAAAAAAAGGTTAGTAATACCTAGGGTGCTGTGAACTGTGTCCAATCACTGAGATGTGACTGACAGTTGTGAGTAGCTAACTAGTTTAAGGGTTTTCTCTAAATAATAACATGTAGTGTAATGCTCCTCACCTTAAGGACTCTTCCTCTGAACAAGGTCTCATGCAAACCAATAGCACTCTGCACAGAGTCTCTATCAGAGAACTCAATGTAAGCAAAGCTGGGGAAGGGGAAGAAAAGAGACAACAAAAACATTGATGCCAACATGCTTAAGAGTTATATCCTATGGTCAAACGGTGTCGGGTAGAATAAAAAGTATAAACTATGCACAAGTTGAACCCACCCCTTGGGATGGCCGGAGAACCTGTCACACAGGATCGTAACCCGGTTGACAGGACCACAGCCGTTGAAATGGATCTCCAACTCATCTGCTGTAGCTCCGTAGTCTACCTGGGATTTGTTCAACAGTGTGTCAGATCAGGTGTTTGAAGAAGAAAAAACAAAAACTTGCTCAGTATGAGGAGAAGACAAGTCTTACATTTCCTACATAGACTGATCTGTTGTCTGCGTCAATCCTCTCCTCAGGCGTCATATTGTAAAAGGGTCCTGTGGAGGAAACAAAAACAAACTGTACAGTGCTTCTGTGCATGCAATATGAAGAAAATACTGCCTACACAGGGGGTCACTCCAGGTTAAATGAACACTGTCATTTTACGAACATATCGTATCTCTTATATCATCTTTGATAATACATATCTCATAATCTGGCCCCCCTCTGACTGCATCTCTGTTCTGAGGAGGAACCGAAAGGGAGGGGTAGGAAGAAAATAGTCACAGGCAGCCAGGAAGACCCTTCTGGCTCTTGGGAGCTCACTGCTTCATCTCATTGGGCAGTGATGAGGTACATGTGAACACTGTTGTGACCACAGTGAGTCATCCCAGGTGTTTGCCAGATGGTGAAGGATGCAGCTACCTCACCTGCCTGGAGGGTGCAATGCTGTACACACCTGGCTAAAAATAAGCTATTGAGGTTTCCCAAATGCATTATCTGTATTTAGCTGTACACCAATGTGACACAATAACAAACCACAAGGTAGATAAGTAGACGCACGGTCTGTCTCACCAGGCCGAGAGCTGCTGGTCAGAAGCTGCATGTCTACAGCATCACACCTCTCCTCCTCCACCTTCAGTCTCTCTGTCTCTTCTTCCATCTCCAGCTCCTGAACTCTGGCCTTGATGGCTGCCAGCTCCTGAGACACACAAGCATGGGAATCAGAACATGAATTTGCTGGGGTTTTAAGCAAAATAAAAACACTGCAAACCAGACTGATGACGAAGTAAAAGGAATAAATGAGAACCTCAAAAACCTGAATGGAGAGCAGATAAAACATGGATAAAAAAGCATTCATACAGGGCATAATGGGTCACTGACTGATAAGAAGGAAAATACTAAATAAGTGAATATCTTTTAGATGAGTGGTGTTCCCTCAAGCAATGTGTGGAGCCACCAGAGTGGCAATAATGCTGTTCTGGTGGTGCAACATCTTAATATAGCCTACTGTAGACTTTTCCTTTATTTGACACCCATCTGGGTAGATGGTGATTTAACAACATGCGAGACTGGTAGTATTTTTATTGTTCTGCTTTACAATGGAACATTCTCAAGTATTGATTTGATAGGCTATGTAAAAAAGAAATGACCAGAAGGTATGGACTGCTTGGACAGAACTTACTTAAAAACACAATTGTTAATATATCTTGTGGATATCTTATTCAAACATTTTAATCCGTGTGTGATTTGATTCGGCCCAGACACAACTCATAGTTTAACATGTAGCTGGCCTGAGGTTTCAGGGCATAAGCCCATCCATACATTATTATATAGGGTTTTACCATCAGTTATAGAGCCTGTACCACAATTTAGAAGCCTACTGTCTATAATACTTAAACCACGACACGCAGTACGCCTGATTGGCTCCAAGCACTCAGCATGTTACATGGGAGGTGGCTCACCGATTATGAACATAACGTTTAGCGACATAACGACAACACATAGCATAGCTTATGTTTATGCTCCTTTGACAGTCCTACTGTACGTGCGTAGCCTACAAACTTAAACGTCACAGCACCCTTTTTCATTCACTTTAAACGACGATACCCACTGCGTCCTCGGCGTAATGTTCTCCGATCACCTCGCCCTCCAGGTAGCCGTACTCCAGTAGATTTTCCGCCATGCTCACTGCTCAAACATGGCATCTGCAAAGCGGACTGCAGTTTGCCCAAACCGCAACAAAAATATTCCCACAGGACAGAAACAGCGTGATGCTCCACAAACGCGACACCTGACAGCATATGAGGTAAGCTAATAGATATCACCTGTGAATGAGACCCATGACGCGCTGGATTGATTGACAGCGGCGCCCACGTGAGAGAAACGCTGGATGAGGATGTCGTCCCCCCATTGGCGAATCAACATGGAGCCCTCCCCTTCTCTGCCCCCAGCCATTCCTCTCCCTACCTCCCCCCCAATGATTTAGAGCTAAAAAAAAATTCAATGGTAGGATCTACCTTCATTTACGTTATAATTCTTCACAAGACATTCATGTATTCAATACATTTGGTAAAATGACATGGCATTTCTAAAAATGGTGTGTTGTAGTAACTCACCTCTGCTCGCTCCTTAAGGAATTCTGCACTAAGTTTGCATGCTTCCTTACATTTTGACACATTATAGAAGGACGTACATTAATGATGCCTTTTTCTAAGTGTCCCAGTAAGCTTGGACAGTGAGCCAGCAGGTATATCACATGACCGTGAAACTGAAGCAGGTAAATGGAATTCAGTTATTATTTATTTTATTATTTACACCCTATGCTACTGTGACAGGTCAAGATGTTGCCTATTCTTTTTCAGGGTATTTAAGAAACCTTGGCCTGAACATTAGAAAACCAAAACCAGACTTTAAACCTCTGGAAAAACATGTTCCAAAACATGATGTAAGAATTATTGCAGGTTTTGACCGCAAGCCTTTCATAATGTTAAATTTGAAACCAGAGAGAATAGGAAAAGAGTTTAGGCTACTTAATCACTGTGCAAAGTTTATTTATCCATCCATTTTTTCCTTATTATTTTCTTTTGGTATGGCACGTTGTTTTTGGCATTGTTGTCTTTTAGCATATTGTAAAAGTGGTCTGAGAGAGAACTAGACTTCTGCACCTTCTCTTGGCTCTGTATGCGGCTTCAGGAAATCAAGGGAGACTTGATCAATTACAGGTAATTTTAGAGAGAGAAAGTGTTCCTATATTACTCATAATAACCCTATAACAACCGTTTTATGATTGCACCATTCAATTTCATGGAAATATTCTAGATGGCTTGTGCATTTTCTACACATTTCTTTAAATTCAGTCCGGCATATTTTGCATCAATGGAAACCTTGGGATCTCCACTAGAAATCAAATAAGTGGGTATAAAGACAGTTTATGAGCAGCATGAGTCTGTGATGAACCAATGGTCAATAGATGTTAGATCAAATACAATTTTTATTGATTGAGTATTGTGTGAACTCGTTTGAGATTGAGGGGGAATGAATATTTTTATTATAATGTTTTTAAAGGTCCCATTGCATGAAAATTTCACTTTATGAGGTTTCTTAACATTAATATGCATTCCTCCAGCCTGCCTATGGTCCCGCAGTGGCTAGAAATGGCGATATGTGTAAACCAAGCCCATGGTATCCTGCTCTGCCTTTGTGAAAATGAAAGCTCAGATGTGACGATGTGGAATCACGAACCTTATGAGGTCATAAGGGCAAGATTACCTGCTCTCTCTGCTTTGCCTGCCCAGATGATTTGGTACACCCATAAGAAAGAGACATCATGGCTTTCAAATGAGCAAAGTGGCAGTTGGTCAAAGCCATACCCCCATCCTCAACCTTACCCCCCTCTCTCCTTCTCAATAGCTACAGACTCAGAAATGGCACATATTAAGGAAAGCTCATTGTGGGACCGGCTCTAGGAGCTGTAATTCTGCACCAAGGCTGAATTTTGGGGAAGAGACTTCAGATATGGTATTAGGAGACCACTAAGGTCTATATAAAAGCATTCAAAGAGCACCATGTCATGGGACCTTTAAGCATATTTCCAATTGAAAGTACTTGTGTCAGTTTGTTAAAATATATTTTCAAAAGGATATTTAATTATATTGGTTTTACGGTATGCTATTTAGGTCTGCTGCTATCACATTTCTCAGAATATGCCTGCACTTAAAAGAAGAAAGCAACAAGGGATGAATATTTCATTTCATGTTTTAATTACACAGTTACATTGTTCAACACAGACAATAACCTGAATTAGAATGTTTTACAGCTTCACACATCCAACAGAGCGAACAGTTAAAGAGCGGTATTAGCAACAGGGAGGAAAGCATGCAAGAAATAAATACAAATCAGAATTTAATTCTTCTGGCACAGTTAACTTCATCTAAAAACGGCAACAGGACCTTTTTGAAGAGGGAAATAAAACAAAAGGAGAAATATCTTCAAAGCGCCAACCTTTCCTACAGAAACATGTTTTTTTCTGTAATAATGTATTGCACAAAACAGTATAGAATGCTTCCCTACACATAAAAAAGCCATACACTTTTTTCAATGTATGTAAAGGTAAAAACCGGACCATCCTGAGCCATGGCTTTGGAGAAAACAAGTGCTGTATCCACTGTTTGCCACTTTAGCTTTCTACTGTAGCTATTCATCAGTGCCTGTTTCACAGGAAGGACGTGTCACCATGACATCAGATGAGCCTTGAAACTTCATTGGTAGAGTTACTGGTTGGGGTAGGGAGAGACAGTTGCCAACCTGCTAATATTTGCCTTTTCTAAACATGCGTTTTGCCCATATCATGTACATAGTTAAACAAACAGAAAAGTGGCTGATAAAGTCTTCAGAGATCCTTGGATGATATTCACAACAGCAGAGCCCTTGCGTTTGCCCTCTGTAATATCTTTACATAAAAATGTATATGACACCTTGGCAGGAATCTCAATTGTTTCATGACTTAATGAAGCTTTCACACAGCTGAACAGAAGATTGATCTTTTTGTATCCTGTCCAATGAAATCAGGAGGGAGAATCTTAGGGAAGGACAGTTTGCTCTTCAGCTGCGACTTTTGTGGGACTGCAGCCTCATGTCCCAAACAATCGACCATTCCCTAATGCTGGGATATAACACAAAAACCAAATCTAAAGAGAAAAAGTAAGCTTTTGGTTGTAGTTTGGTCATTTAAAAGTGATCTACTGGATTTAGTTTATCTGAGGGCTTACTTGCAGACAAGGAGGCACACGCAAAGCTTTTAAGAGTTGAATGGAACCGTCATTACAATGTTGTTTTAATGCGGATATTGTACGCAAACACAGTATTTTACTGCACAAAGCTGTTGCTACATGTTGTGAATTGATCTGCCACTACAGTCTGTCTGGGATGTTTCATTAAAGCTCTGAAAGTTTCAAGTAGTTTGTACAGAGACAAGAAGAAAAAGGTACAGATATTTTTTTTTTTTTTTTTTACAAAACACACACACACCATCACCAGTCACACACAAACACACACACACACACCATGCATTCTTTTTTTTTGTTATCTCTGCAAGGCTTTGTAAGAACACGCAATCAGTAGGCTTTTCTAAAAGAGATGCTTCTATTATTTTTACAGAAGCACTATTCAATATGTAGACAACAAGCGCTTTGATTGCTTGAATAAGAATTCTACACATTTGAAATTCATTCATTAAGCATGCTCTTCACTCTTGTGCCCTGATTGTGTGTATTTCAGACACTTTGGTTAACTGGTGTAGTGGAGCTCTAACCTTATTATTTCTGGTCTTTCAATACACACTGTGTCAAAGCCTATTATGGCAATAAAGTACTTTGGTCTGTTCTTTTATTGATTTTGGACAACAAATGGCATGTGTTCAGTTTGGTAATATGCAGGTTTGACTGTAACAGTATGTGTGAGGACTGGAGGGAATACATATTCTTTCACATCATGAGTAATGGCCATTCCTTTCAATATGTCTTTTTTTTTTTTAATCAATTTTCAAACAGATTCATATGGTTGCTTTTGAATGTACGTTTCCATGTCTGCTCTTAGCCCGGTTTTTCAAAGTCCAGGTCAACCTCTCCTGGTGGTTAGCTGTATGGTCACAGGAGGTAGCTAGTGTGAAGGGGGGTTATGAAGAGTGGTCTGGGGTAGTAGTGGAGGAATTAGACATAATTGGGAAAAGGAAAAAATGACACAATAAGGCTGAGGTCAACACCATATCACGGTAACTGTAACACACATACATAAATGCTACACGCAGATGCAGGGGTATCTTGCAGCTTATTCTATTTTAATTATGTATCTTAAATAACCCAAATGAAATGACTCACTTCATCTATCCATTGATGAACACGTTTCCTGTTCCACTCACGGCAAAAAGAAATGTTTTCCAAGTTTGGTCCAAGTGTATATGAGGCCAACTTTGGTGGGTTAACAATGATCAATGGGTGCCCGGATAGCTCAGTTGGTAGAGCAGGTTCCCATATATATAGGTTTACTCCTCGACGCAACGGCCCTGGGTTTGACTCTGACCTGCGGCCCTTTGCTGCATGTCAGTTCCCCTCTCTCTCTCATCTTTCATGTCTTCCGCTGTCCTGTCAAAAAAGGCCAAAAAATGCCCCAAAACATTATCTTAAAAAAAACTATGCTCTACATTACATTTGTGTGAGTGAAGGCCTTGAGACTGTTTAAAAAACGTGTATACCAGAAGGGATCATATTGATGGAGCATGCGGAAAGGTCTGCAAAGAAATAAAAAAAATATAAAACCTAAACAGGTGACGTTACTGTCTTGGCCTGGAAATAAAGACCTGTCCCAGATAATCAGTTTATGCTCAATCTGCAGCTTTGCAAATAAACAATAATATGTAAACGGAAAAAAAACAAAAAAGCTATATTACAAATATTGGGAATTGGGAATCAAAATTAGCTTTGAGGTTTTGCAGTAGCTTAACACTGGCATATCACTTAATCCTACTGTAATGGCTTGCCCTGCACCCCCCCCCCCCCACACACACACACACACACACACACATACACACACACAGATTGATGGGGATTGAGAAAGAGAGGGTCACTACAGTGGCAGAAAGTTAGAGAGTAACGTTTTCTTCAAATTATAGAATATATCTGGACTTTTTTGTCAATACACACCGTTGAGTCCCCTCCTGCATGATGTAAACTGACATGGGGTGAATGAAGCTCTTAACAATGACATAATTTAGTCCCAATTGCGCCATTGTTGCATACAAATGAAGACAATTAACATGTTATTCAGTTGTTAGTTTTCCTGGTGTCATACAATGTAGATTTTTCAAATATTGCAAATTAAGGCCTAATTATTTAATTATTAATTGAGAATATGTTCTGGAAGTCTTGTAGTGTACAGCCACCCTTTATTGTAATTCATCCATTTTCAGCTTCATGCATTGTGGTACCACTTTACCTCCGTTACCAACAGTCTCCTCCACTCAGGGTCACACTTTGATTCGATTGAAAATTGAAATTGTTTTTAACTTTTATGAGAGAGAAAAAAATGAAATTTGAGAAATAAATGTACTGTGAGAAAATCCTATTCTGGACATTAAACTTTAAAGGTTTCTGATATTTGGCAAACACATTTTTGGACCTCTTTAAATACTATGTACATTCACATTAAGTTACTGATGTTATTTTAAATATATTTATATGTATCTATATTATATGACACCCTATGGGCAGTTGCTGAGGTTCCATTCAGTAGCTGAATTCTCTTCATATTGCACCTCCGTCCTCTCACTGTCTTACAATGCGAGCAATACAAAATATTCTACAAGAGGGGATTTCATCTCATTAATATAGATACATCAAATTTAAACAATAAGTACAATGTGGGGCTTTGTCTCATAAGTGAGTGTCCTCCTTACTCTGACTTCATTGCTCTGCTCAGCCCAAACTCAAAGTAGGAAAAATGAAAGATAACAAAATCAAAACAAAGTCCATCTTTCTGGATATACAAGGGCAGCACATGTGGACATCAGCGACAAGAGACATTATTGAAATTTGAAAAGAGGAACAATATCTACAAGCAGGTTCAAACCCTTCCCACATGCCTGCTCCGAGGCTCTGTCCAAAGCAGGCTGGGGTTAGGGACACACTAGAGTCACGTAGTCGGGTTGGAGCATAGAAGGGAGGTGTGGGGTGAGGGGAGGTAGAAAGAGAGAGGAGAACCAAGTCTACACCGCCTTTTTACTAGGATCTGTTTGTCATGCTTTGGAAAAGGAGGAAGTGGATGTAAAGGTAACAGCTTATCCTTGAAATATCTCCTCGTTGCGGAGCTTAGAAAAACAACTTACAAACAATCTTCTCATACTTTGTAGTATGCAATGCCTTCTTGGACAATATTTTCAAGCTTGTTTTGAGGTTTTTGGCAGCTCCTTTGCCATGTAGTATGTATCTTCATCTCCTTTGAGGCCGTGTAGCTTTTGCTTTCCTCTTTTTTCCTCTCTTTCCTCTCTGTTACCTTTTTACAAAAACAAAAAAAAAAAATCACACTGTGGCAGGGTTTCCGTCCATTTCATTAAGTCTTTCTTGTAGGCAAATTCACAGCATTGTCCATATTCACTAGTCTGGGCCATCACTGATGAATCACTGTAGTTGTGTGCAGACTGCAGGAGGCAGTTGCAGATCAAAGCAGGTCACAGTTTTTTTTTTTTTTTTTTTTAAATGTCTGACTATCACTGGGTCCCGTTCTGCAGCTTCTCTGCAGCCTGGTCCTCTCAGGGCTGGCTTATCTGCTGAGGAGGTGATGTTGCTTTGCGTTTGGTTAAAAGATGAGTGCTTCTCCTTATCGCTTACTTACTCACTTTGGCAGTGTAATACAAAGGTTTGGATCATGTTGTTTTTCATCTTTGAATTCATTTGGGTTACAATGGTGCAGAGAGGTGAGTCCGGTGTAGATTTTCTTGGCTCGCTAGCAAGGTAGTTAGCAGTTAAAATTAATTTATTTTCATATCATTATTATCGTCATTATCATTAGCATCAGCATCATCAGTACTATTCTTTATTTAGAATATTTGGACTTTTCTTTGTTTTCCCTTAAAGCCAGAAAGAAACATTTAATAAATACTAAGCTGTGTTGAGGAATTAATCGCACCACAGGTTTTTCCCCTTCCCTCATCCATTTGAAAAAAGGTATTCTGTCCTTGCCTGTCTCCATTAGGACACTGCGGAATAAGTGGATAACTGTTTGCACTGGTAGTGCACATCTTAGGACTGAGTACAGTTTTCTCATTGGTGCTAAATTAAAGGGAAATTCATCTAAGTGCTAAGCAGCCTGGTCATCCCACCATCAATGTTGCCTTATCACAGCCCTTGTCTTGTGTCCTTACATGGACAGTATTACATTACTGAGGGCATATCTTCGTCACATCTTCAAGTCAAAGCTCATGTTTTCAGCAAACACATCTGATATGTTTCTGTGAATGAACACAGATATAGGAGACACTTTTCATGCTCTCCACTACACGGAACTCCAGGCTGGAATCTTTGTATTTGTGGCTGTGGTTGTGAAAGAGACAAAGACAGAAAAAGCATTTTTTGGGTGGGGGAGGTGACCAGTTGAGGAAAACAGTATATCATCAGGTAGTGAGAAGATTTTCAGAAGGGCTTAGGATAAGAAAGATAAAATCCGAAGGACTGAAGTAGGGGAAGAGGAAAGGGAGCAGTGTGTGATGAAGATTCCTCAGTTTGGTTTTGTGTGGAGTGTGGGCACCGTCGCATCAATATGCAGGGAAGGGACAAGAATCAGATGTCAGCGAGAGGTGGCATCCAATAGGGCGGGGGTAGCTGGAGTTGTGGAGCGAGAGGCACTGCTAGAACTGCTCTCCTTGGGGCTGGCAGAAAGACTTCCACTGCCGCTGCCAGCCCCTCCCGCAATACTGCTCTGGCCTGCCAAGGACAAGGCTCCTGGAGGAGTGCTCTCCGTGTGGGTGGGGGGCGCACTGGAGGATGCTGAGGAGGAGGGGTTGCCTAGAGGGACACTGCTACCCCCCGGCATCCCCTGCAGGCCTTGACCACAGACATGGTGGTGCTTCTCCCAGTCTTTGTGTTGGCAGAAAGAGCCGCAGTAGCGAGCCGTGTTGCAGCCGCTGCACGTCTCACTGGCCTTCCTCCCGCAGTTCCAGCAGCTCTGTTGAGACAGTGGGGAGAGAGTAGGTTGATAAAAATAAGTCTCTTTTTTGTCCCAGGAAAGCACAATGTCTTATCTTTTTTTACATGCAGTACATATATTGTGTTAAGACCTAACATCTTTGTAAAATAGCCTGATCATCATTTTCTGCAGTAACTCTTTGCACAGGGATTTGATTTAAAGGCTTTACGTCCTGGTCCAACGTCACTTGTTTGTGTTACCAGCAGGTGGTGGTCAACTGCTCTGTAATGGCCTCAGCCTGGACACTCTGCTCCAACCATCTGGGTCTGTCTGCTTTTATTTACACAGACAACTGGACTGCTTCTGCAATAATTATGACAACATGGTGCAGCACCAAACCAAGAGCAGCCAGCGGTATGAATTACACAATACAGGATAACTTAGAGGATAAGGGGAACAAAGTTAGGGAATTAGAGGTTAGAGGTGAGAGGAGAATGAGGTGGAATGTAGGTGAGGAGTCTGTGATGCTCACTTCACTGGAGTCCTCCTGCTGGTTGATGACTGTTAGTGCGTCCTCAGAGGCTTGCCTCTTCGCCTCAGCCAGCGCCCTCTCCATCTTAGTGCGTTCGGCTGAAATCATCTCATGAGCTTTCCTTTCGGCGTCTGACACCGCCTTCTGCAGCTCTGACATGGCCTGTCGCTTAACCTCATTCACTGCCTCCTCTGAGAGAGAGAAAGAAAGAGAGGTGTTAGTGCTTAGACCCGTCGTCCCATCCTGCCTGCTCAGTCATCCTTTATTGAGGCTCTTTAAGCTGCCATCATGTTGTATCTCAGCGAACAGATGTACATCATCCAAGATTTAAACCATTCTGCCAGAAAAGGGAAACAGCCAGACTTCAATAATTCATTTAAAAGGCCACAATAATTTCCAGTGCTGACAACAGCAGATGTGTCCTAAGTTTTGTCACTAACTTGGCTTTAAAACCACATCCTGAGTTTGCATGATTGTCATCTTGTCATAAGAAACATTTTAATGAATTTGTGAGACAGAGTGAAGAGTAACAGTGAAGAGTGGATCATTTCCCACAGAGTGGGCATGCGTATCCCCGCTGCAGGACTTCCTACAAAGTTGATTTTATCATCCGGCCTTTTGTTCTTCCAGCAGAAGCACCAGACTATTTGAGAAGACTGTGTTTTTACAACAGGCAGGTGTGTAGACTCCGTTCCAGATGGCAGTCTAAAATAAAAGCTTCCTGCAGTCTCCTCTCAGTAAGAAGCGTAACACAATAAGAGTGATTACATTTTGCCATCTTTCATATTGCCCTCATGGTGCACAATAAATGTACAGTACATTAATTTTCGTAGGGCTTTGCATCTGAAAAATAGGTTTCTACATATACACTTACGGATCAAATGCTAATGTGGGGATGTTGTGATCACAAGGTATGATTTCCTCTAAAATGTAATTTGCTTGTGTCATGAAGACAGCAACATTTTTAAAGATATATGTAATATTTTTGCAACAAATATGTTATATAGTTTTATGTGTGTACTTACATTATCCCAAATGTTTTCGACAATTTTCAAACCATTTTAATTAACGACATGGACCGTGTAATTTGGTTGCTTGTCAGTGGGATCATATGACCTTTGACCCCTCTAGTTACTCTAACTTTCGGAAACATCAGATGATGTGTTTGAGAGCAATCATACAATGTCAAGGAATTTTACTAGGTAACAGTAAATATATATATATATATATATATATATATATATATATATATATATATATATATATATATATATATATATATATATAAAATCAATATTAAATTTGCCACGTGATGTTAGTTGTATTGGCAGTCGACTAATCTAATGCTAATGCACACTACGGCCCATTTATCTCACGTATTTGTTAAAAGATTTAATTATTTTTCTCCCTCCTGCTCCACCTCCTCCAGAAGTAGACACACCTAGACACAAATCACACATACAAGTGGCTATCCAGGTGTCTTAAGCCAACCAAGTATGGAGGTGAGACTGAAACTGTCCTTTCCACTGTCACTTTCATCCAGTCAATGTTTGTTTGAGAGGGCAATCATAAATAACTGTCACTTTTCCTCGCCGCTCAACTCCACTTGTTTCAAACTTGCTGTGCAAAAAGATAAGCAGCGGGAGAGCCTTATCCAACACGATGCTGTGTATATGCGCAATCGCATGGCTGTGTGTGCATGTCTGAGTTTGATTCCTATGCTTAAAACGTAGTATTCTGTCAACCCTGTCAACATACAGTCACACTCAGACACATGTCTCAATGCTTTTCTTCATCACATCATTCCCTCTCTCTACCTTTATCCTTCATTTAATTTCTACTCCTTTATTATTTTTCTTATACCCCTCCTTATTTTCGCCTTCGTATACCTCTCCTTTTGCTCCAAAACCCTATCTGTATTATCCCAAGCTTCTCAGTTATCTGGCCTAATGCATGCACCACTAAGATTAGTTTTCAAATTTAATTAATTCTTATCAAGGAGACTGCATAGCAGATGCTAGGGCAATTAGCACTTAATGGAAAACATAGGGACAGCAATATTAACATTTTTATTCCACAGGGATTTAGCAAGTCCCTGAGACGTGTTATTTCTGTCTGCTTTTTCAAACTTCAGATCTTATTTTTCAAAAGCACTGCAGTCTCTCAACCTGAACCAGAGAATATGTGGCAAATTAAAAGCATGAGGTGATGCAGCTACATCAGGCAGACCTGTCTGCTGAGCTAGAGGTGACATAAACTTACACAGACACACACACACACACACACACACACACACACACACACACACACACACACACATATATATACTGTATATACACACAGTATATACAGTATATATATGGACAATAGAGGTGGAGATGTAGTGAGATGTGTTACTCACCCTGTCTGTTTTGGAGGTGCTTTAGTGCTGGGGAGAGTGGGATGCTTGCAGTACCTGTATTAAAAACAACTGCAATTAAAAGAGCTTTTTCTGCTAGTGAAAATGCAGCACAGTATTTTGCCGACAGCAGCAGCATCTTTCCTCCTCGGGGTATTGGGGAATGACTGCAACATAATAGTGCTGGGACTGGGACGGAACAAGGTGTGAGCAAGATGGCTCCTGGGATGGGCACTAACATGCAGTATACAAGAAGGCCCATGCAATGCAACACTCCCACCTGCTTTCGTTTGGCCATAAACTGAGCCAAACAATTATAACCATGGTCAATATTATTTTGTCTGTATGTCTAAATGTCTGTATTTGATTTACTTTAGTAATACGTTTTTGTACTTTGCTTGTGGCTAGAAACAATCACAATAAAAAAGAGATACAATTTGAGTGTATGTTTCTCAAGCCAATGGAGACACATTAAGCTCCAACCTGTGCTGGGCTGCTGCGGTCTGCCTTGGGCCGGGTGACTGCATTTTCACTGCAGCTTTAACTGCAGTGGCCTTTCTTAGTGGTGACAAATGGAGGGCATTTAGCCCTAATGACACAGAGGGCCTCCAATCCTCTGCCGTGATGAACCTACGGCTGTAAGGCTTCGGCTCTGTGGCCAGGGTAGACTGATGATGGTGACTGTGTGTGTTGTGTTACTCTGTGTAAAGTCAGTCATGAAGACAATAGAGAGAAGGGGATGCTTGGCTCTTACCAGCTTTCCGCCAGATTTCTTCTGGCAGGTATCCTGAGGGAGGCCTGTGTAAGAAGTCTCTGTGGATCTCTGAAACACACAAGCAGTCACACACTCAGTCTCACTTACACAAACACACACATACACAATGATAGACTCTTGATCTGCACAAACACACATCCATTAGTCTCCCCTATAGTTTCCAATTCTGTTTTTGGGACCAATAAAACTATGTTCATGGCAACATCAGTAAATTAGATCAACCATTTCAACCATTTCTGGGAAGAAATGAGAATATGGGAGTTAAAAGTGAATCTTAATTATGAATGAGCATGCTGGCAGCAAAAGGGGGCAATCAGTTGATTAAAGATCCAGATCCAAGATGTTGCAACTCAATTTGTATTGCTACACAGTATGAGCTAAAATTATTACATTTCCAGAAAAATATGATAATCTAACTGACTTTTTGTGTCTTAATTAATATATTTAGGAATTTTCAGCATACTACATAAGCCCTACCTTGCTGTGAGTGTTTTGCTTTGCCAAACAAACCCTGTGTGTGTTTGTCTACCTGTCTGTCTGCCTGTCTGCCTTTCAGCAGCCGAGGAAGTTCCTATGGGCAGTGCCTCGCTGCTGCTAGCTGTGTTGGAGGAGGAGTTGTGGTGAGGAGTAGGAGGAGGAAGAGGAGGAGGAGGAGGAAGGCAGTGCTGTCCGTTGCTCCCACCTTTTTTCATCTCCTCCACGTCACTGTAGCGCCTAATCCAGTGGTTCATCTCCTCCCGGTCTGCCTCCTGGCAGCGGCGCAGCACAGTTAGAGAGCGACGCGTCTTCTCCACCATGTCCATGATGCAGTTCAGAAGCTGCAATGGGACAGGATTTAGGATGGATGAAACTTATTAATAAAAGGAACAGGAGAAGTTTGACAGTACTCCATTTAGTTGCAAATGTAAATCCCTATGTCCCAAACACATGTCCAGATACACAAGTAGTAGAGTCTGTGAAATGAACCAAACTTGATAAATCCTTAGAAAAACATAATATATCATGGCAACAAACAAAGACAGTTTGAAAAGGAAAGATTTACTCTTGAAGCTGTAAATCTAAACATTATTTTAATCTGTCCCAAAGCACATTCCGCCAAGCAGACTTGCATGTTTGCATGTGACTGTGTTTTTCTGTCTCGGCCTATCTGTTCATAGATTGTGTGCTTGTCAGTGAAATTCAATGTCTAAGAGCACTACAACAACGATAATGTAACAGCTGGGCTGCTGATGAAAAAGTTGAGCCAATTCCTTCCACCCTTCTGCTCCGCTCCCTGCCAACTCAACAGATTTCCTCTCTTTTCCACGGTGCCCTGTGTTTCCAGACCCGGCCCAGTCTGGTAAATGGGTTTAGCATGGTTGACATTCAATCCATATCATTATTCCCATTCATCTTTCCCACTCTCTCTGTCTCTCCACTCCCTCCCTCCCTTCTGAGTTAGCTATATTTATTTCAGTGAAGTGTTTCTAATTTGGCAGGGGTCCAGGTCCGGCCGGTTCTCTCCATGACTGCAGCTCTTGTCTCAGCTGCTCTCCCCAGCTGGAGCTGCGCTCTGCTGGATTCTGAGCTCCATCTGGGGCCCTGTTTCTGTGTGTGCGTGTCTGTCTGTGTGTCTAGCGAACATGATTTTGTGTTCATGGAGTTGGATGCCAGGAAGCCAGATAGGTGTCTGTCTGTTGTTAATCCACAACATTGGCAAATGCCTCTTATGGTCAGCTGTCTTTAATCACCTGCTGACCTCTTAGTATTTCCCCCCACTGATTCATAATGTTTGAAAATGAAACAAAGAGCTGGTTGACATTAAAAATGGCCACTATGCTGATACGTACATTATCTAGGTGCTTCCATTCCTCTGCCCACTCTCGATCTGTTAGACGGTGGTCAATCACCTCCTCTTGGCGGGCTCCATGTACTGCTAAAAGACAAAAACCTGGTTCAGAAACAACACATATACAGTATACTGTAGTACTGACCCAGAGCAGCAAAATGAGCTGAGTTCTTTCACAACTTATAAACTCCATTTTAAGAAGTAAAAAACTGAAAATGTTTTTGTTTTCACACACTTACGATAAGTTACTGTGTGTTTATCCATGTTTGTAGTTTGTGTCTGTGGGGTGGGTGAGAGTTAATTCATTCCTTATGATGGGCGGGATGGATGTTTTATTTTTTGGGTATTGTTTTATTGTCTTGTATGTTATCAATGCTACAGCCACATGTCTAATCATCTTCTTAGCCATAATTTGGCTAAGAATTCATCTTTCCTTTTGGAAAAGCAGAAGGAAGGTATAAATGGTCACCACAGTTGTAGCATATAGGCATGTTTGGATGTGATCTTTATATAGACGCACTGCCACAAGGATTATCACACTGCACTGACAACTGGCCTTTGTTCTCTACATGCACCCCACTTACATACTGTATACACCAGCCTATAGTCTTCACCATATAACCGAGGATGGTAGATCTATCTTTAACTAGCCGTGTGAATGCAGCAGTCCTACCTGTCTGCCGGTGCCTGTCTCGGGCGTCGCGGTGTTCATTATGTCTGTAAGCGTCCCTGTATTGATGTGCCAGGGCCATGTCTTCTAAGCGATAGTGTTGGGGTCCCACTTGGGGGTTAGGTGGGTGGGGCAGGCCATTGGGTGGATGTGTGGGGAGGCCGTTGGGAGGAGGATGAGCAGGAAGACCCGTGCCGGGGCTGAAGCGTTGACTGGGGCTGATGGTGCAGGGCCTTTTAGCCAGGTGCTCCGGGTGCAACCCGTCTCTCTCTGAGCTGTCTTTGGTCCTGTAGAGGAGGACGGGATCGTGGGTTAAAACATAAATGAATGTTAAAATACTCCATATTACTATTTAATGTGGCAACTATAATATGTAGTTTTGTAGGATCCTATGACTCTACAATATCCTACGATATTCTTTTAAGAAATTAAGCCAGGCAGTAGAGAATGTCACCACCACAGTTAGTAGAAAGTAGACCCTAAAGATACTGTGTCAACAAAGACTTCCAGAATTTAAAAACATAGGATGAAAGTTGAACGGTTGGACACAGACTAAAGCCTCCAGCAGTGGGATGTGTGGTACATTATGACATACAACAAAACAAATCTTTCTTGTACAATTCAGTGTTTATTCGACAATATGTTATGCTCTTGTACAGCCAGACTGCATCGCATAAGATCTGTTTCCACTATCACTTTTACCATTATTCCCCAAAAGTCAACCCAAGAATCGATTTTTAGCTGCTTCAAATAAACAGATTTTTAACACCATGTTAATGTCTGTAGGGAGAAAAATAACTTTTGTATGGCGTCCTAGTCCATCTATTGCCTCACCAGACCACAATGAGTAATGTGAAAACTGTGGGATGGATTTGCCAGACTAAATAGGCAATGCCAGAATATTACTTCATAGTTCAGGAAAACATCCAAAAACCAGAATGCGCTTGAAATCAAATCAAGGGGCAACAAATTGCCCACTTTATGCCACATGCCAAACAAATAGAAAGATATGATTAATTTCACGATGTTTGATTGGTTGTGTTTGTGCTCACAATAAACAACAATTTATTTTGAAAGATCACAGCATTAATTATTGTGGACTATACCCGTTCAAGGAGTGTATCGCAAGGAACACAAACTTGTTTTTTTAAAGTTCAACAACTCCCACATGGTGTATGCTAACACACACACACTCACACACATACGTAAGTATCCCTGCTGAGAGCTTCTTGTTGTTCAGTTACAGTAAGGCAGTGCTCCACCAAAGCTTTTGCACAGCTGTACACCATATGTATCAAACAAAGCCAAGTCCAACTGTACACCATGCGTCTCAAGCTCTTAATCTGAATATCCCTCAGCCAACTCTTAGATTGCAAGTATTTCTCCCTCTCCCTCCCACCCTGCTCTCGGGCTTAAGGGGCAATATGGGCTGAATGCTGCGTGTTTGGCAGATGTTTAGTGGCACTCATTTGTGGCCGTGTACTTGTGTGTGTGTGTGTGTGTGTGTGCGAGAGTGGTTGTGTGATTCAAGCCATCTGGACAGTTTACATGGGAGTGTTGATAATAATCTGTTTAGCTGGATGGCAATAGCCAG